>PVKZ01001447.1:0-395471 GCA_004027375.1 Macroglossus sobrinus | reverse complement strand
AAGGAAGGAAGGAAGGAAGTAATGAAGGAAGGAAGGAAGGAAGGAAGGAAGGAAGGAAGGAAGGAAGGAAGAAAGAAAGAGGGAAGGAGGGAGGAAGGGAAGGAGGAAGAAAGGAAGGAAGGAAGGAAGGAAGGAAAAAAGAAAAGTAGGAAGGAAGGAAGGAAGAAAGGAAGAAAGAAAGGAAGAAAAGAAGAAAGAAAAAAAAGGAATGCTTTGTTCTCTAAAATGAAATGCATCAACTATTAGCTAACAGAGATATAAAATGGTCTTCACTTCTGGATTATCACTCTGCATTCAAATATTCATAACTGTTTCAGAAAGCTCAACACCCACACTGCAGGATCTTGCTCCTCTTTAATTTTCTCTAATTTGTGTAGTGAATAACCAAATACTCATAATGTAATTAGAAGATAATCAGGCTTGTAATTATGTTAATTGCTGGAGACTTACATCAATCCTCCAGCAAAGTGATAGCATTTCAGGGGAACTATTCACATGGCAAGAAAGTGAGGGAGAGTCCAGGATGGGAGAGTGAATAAATTGAGGAACGGCTTTGACTTGTATCATTTAACAACATGGAGAAGACAGTGAAGCCTTACATGAAAGGGGAGTGGCTTAGAAAATAGGATTTTAGGTTCCAGAAAATCAACCTCTTTGGTGGCTTTTCAACTCATAAATAATCACATTTTCCACCTATATTTATCATAAGAAGCATAATTTAAAGAAAATGGATATATTGGTGAGAGAGGAAAAGAGAGAATTATTAATGGCCCTTTACCCATCTTTCACATCACTGAAAAAACTCTATGAATCAATACCTTATTACAGATGGTGACTCTGCACAGAAGTGTCCTTTCTCATATGGTGATGACCAGTGGTCAAGCATGACTTTTTGTAACCTGTCTTTGGATTACCACTCACCCATGAATCTGTATAGCCTCAAAATTAAGCTTATTTCTAAATACAATACACCAAAATATTAATTTGGATTTTCAAGTTTTCTTTAAAGCTTACTGGAGCTAAGCTGGGCATCTCAGAGTCTGGTCTGGGCCTGTGTTTCTGGTCTTCTTCCTGAGAATATACAGTCTAAAAAGATTGCCCTTTTTTTTCTTTCATCCAATTTCTTTTTTTTTCTTTCATCCACTCTGTCATGTGACATAGCTGGTGAAAAAGGCCTGTGGTATGGTTAAACTGCTACTGAAGAAATGATTTATGCCACTACATTTTTATTACTTCATGAAGTTGAAATGAAAACCTCATGAAGAGGTGTGGGAAGAAAAGAACTCTCATACACTGTTGGTGGGAATGTAAATTGATGCAGCCACTATGGAAAACAGTATGGAGGTTCTTCAAAAAATTAAAAATAGAATTAAAAATGATCCAGCAATCCTCTTTCCGGGTATATGTTTAAAGAAAATGAAGTCACTATTTCAAAGAGATATCTGTACCCTGCATTCACTGCAGCACTGTTAACAATAGCCAAATGTGGAACAACCTACGTGTTTATTAATGGGTCAATCAATGAAAAAAGATGTAAGATATATCTATATCTATATCTATATATAGATATATAGATATAAAATATTATATACATAAGATATATATATATATACATATATATATATATATATAAAATATTATTCAGCTATTAAATGAAGGAAATCTTGCCATTTGTAACAAAACGGATAGACCTTGAGGGCACTATGCCAAAAATAAAATAAGTCAGAAAAAAGACATACTGTAGGCTACTATCACTTATATGTGGAATCAAAAAAAAAACAAAAATAGAACAGATTGGTAGTTGCCAGAGATGAGAGGTGATGGGTGGAAGAAATGAATGAAAGGTTAAAAAGTATAAATTTCCTGTTATAAGATGAACAAGTCCTGGGGATGTGATTGATCTACAGCATGGTGACTGTAGTTAACAATGTAGTATTATATATTTGAAAACTGCTTAGAGAGTAGAACTTAAAAGTTCTCATCACAAAAAAAAAGAATTTGTAACTATGTGGCATAATAGATGTTTACTAAACTTACTGTGTTAATTATTTCACATTATATACATATATAAAATCGTTACGTTGTACAACTTAAATGAATACAATGTTCTTTGTCAATTCTATCTCAATAAAACTTGAAAAAGTTAATAAAGAAAAAAAGACCTCAGGTTATGTATTAGCAGAGAATTTGGTCAGAACTGATGCTAAATTATATTTAATCTTTAACAGCCTACTGAATCAAAAAGTGAGAAAAAATTACCTCACAAGGTTTTGTTTATTATTTTGAAATAAAGAATCAGGAGATCTTCTGAGCAGTGTTTAGCTAACTGCCACCTATCAATCATGATTAAGGTCAACTGAAAGGATTTACTCTTTTCAAATGTATGCAGACATTTAAAATGACAAAAGTGAGGCCATAAACCAAATCTCTCCCATTGTTATCCAGCATGAATACAAACAAATGCTCATGTCAGTCATAACTTATATTATATAATCTTTAATATTAAATAAAGTGACAAATTTGGATTTGTAGTTCACCATATATTTATTGCTTCTTGGCCATTTGGGGAACATATTGAAATTATACAGGGCATAATTAAACTGTAAGAATGCTATAAACTGAGTAAAACAAGGTGTGTTACATAATATTCACTCATTTTCTGCTACATTTTTGATAAATTGTTAACTATTAAAGCAAACACAGGTTCTTAGGGTTTATGAAAACTTGAGTCATTAAAATGACCTACTTGATTAGATTCTACTGGCTACTAGAAAGTCAGAACCTATAACTATGTTAAAGGAGGTGGTTCCTTGGAAGGTGTCAGTCAAAAAGCAATTTATTTGGAAATAAGAAGATAATGCTATCACCAATAAAAGAGTAATCGCCAGTTACAAATACCTAAAAATAAAGGAGGGATTTGACAAAAGGCCAAAAATTTTATGAAATGGAGTGAAAGGAAAATACATTACTCATAGAAACTAGAAACTTTTCTTGTGACTTATTTAAGCTTGGAAAATTGCCCAAAAACCTAATTAGACAAGCTGATGTTCTTGGAAGATATCTCAGTCTAGCTCATTACATTAACTCCATAAATTTCTTCTTTTAGAAATTCCCAAGTAGGCAACTAATCATAGAGTTTCTTGCTTTTTCTCATTCCTTAATTTCAGCCTTTATCATTGGCTAGAATTTTATTTTTACTGAGCACAGAAGTAATTGACCCAGAAAAATTTATTTAGCTTATAAACCACTACTCCAAGTCAGAAGCTGATTTGAAGATAATTCAGTTAACATTGTACTATGATTTCTCATCAATATAAAAATGAGAATTTCATCTCCAAACCTCTTTGGTTTATAAAATAAGAATAGAATTTATTATAGCATTGTTACATAAGAAAAGAAAGAATACAATCCTAAAATCTGTTCTTTTAAAGATTGAAATTGGTTTTACAAACATTTGTTTCTTTTTAGTCCCTCTCAAGGTCATGGAACACTGGAAATGCCAATGGCAGAAGACTAATCACAGTGATTGTGATTAAACTCACAATAGATGGCTTACATTCTACCCACATGTAAATATACTACATGCTATCTGTAGTATACTAAATAACTTTTCTATATGAAGTTGATAAGGTAGAGTATTTTCTATATTAAAACATCACATTTTGCTTAATTAGTTTTATAAAATACTATAAGAAATAAAAAACATATTTTGCATTTAGATCTTTTCCTCTCCTTTACCAACATGCTTTTTTCTATGTTCCAGTTTCTCCCATAATTAACAAATATGGGTCTGTGCAGATTTTCCCCAAATTGCATCCAGATTTCTATTAACTCTACAGCAACATTTTAGCTTATCCTACTTCATGCTGATTTATTTCCTTACTTGTTAAAGTACTTCAAATGAGTGGTTAATGCAATGGAGAGTAACTAAAATCTGTATTTAAAGTTTAAAAGATTATTGGGCCCAGACATCCTAAGAGTATTAAAAATTTGAAGGAAAGTGGCTAGACATGAATACTGAAATTACTGTACTTAAGAACAAGTATTTGTCAAAATCAAGTTTATAGCCCTGGACAGAAACATTCAAGATGTGTTTTAAAGGTAAACAGTCTGGTCTTGTAACCTGAAATCCTCTGTGAAAACTCTAGGAAGAATTGCCTTAAGGTATGACTGAATTACTTAAGTCTTGTTCTTTTGAAGTTTAATTTGAATCCCTAAATTATATTAATAGTCAAGAGATTAAGAGTTGAAAATTGATGTATACCATTCCTAAGATTAAAAAAAAATAGTAGAATGTTTGTGTACTAACATGAAAATTACTTTTGTTTGGTGTATACAAAAAAAATAAAAACTAAAATAAATGAGAAAAATAAGATATTTTTTCCCACGTTCAATACTAAAATCATTTATTCAGGTTAAGAGGTTACTTAAAAGATTTGGATTGTTGAAGAAGAGAGAATGGCTGGTCCTTGCCTTCTCTAATGAGGTTAAAGTAAAAGGTAAGTATGTAGTTTTCATTTAAGAAGTAAAAACTGTTTCCCAGAAAATATTATAGAAATGATAAAATAAACTTTTGAGAAGATTTAGCTAAACTAATGTTTATATGTATGTAAAGTTATGAGTAATGTAAGCATACAACTATCGATAATAATTTGTATTATAATAAATCTTTAAAATTTTGATCAAAGGAGCTTGTTAGAGATAAAAACTTTTTAGTGGTCATATGATCATGGAGGTGAAGATATTTTAAAAAGATAGAAATTATATTTAAAAATATATACGGTAATGTAAGTTCATTAAACACACAGCCAATGGTATTGGGATTTGCACATTATTGTGCAAATGGCATTATGTGTTTTATAGGAGAGTCAATAAAGAACTGTTTATGTGTTATAAGACTATAAGTTATTTATGCATTATTTAAATTCAAATTGCCAAATGATACTTATAGAGAAATTATAAGTAAGTGAGAAATTAAGAAAATAACGAAATCATTGAATTATGATGACAGCTTTGGGGAGTATGATTTGCCAAACAAGCTTGGTCCATTTGACAGACTCCCTTAAAGTCACTGAAGAGAAAAGCATCCTTATGGTTATTCAGATGAATACTTTAATTATTATTTTTGTTAAAACATTATACTATTACTGATATGGAATGAAGAATCCATCAAGCATTTTGATTAAGCACACTAAAATTATGTTTCTCTGGTTAATATATAAAATGAATGAAAATTTATTAAAGGTAAAAATGTCACTTTAGATATGTAATAACTCCTGTGGTCTCAAATGAATGGTAATATCTCAAATGAATGATAAAAGATTAAGTCCATTTTACATAATAACTCATATAATTTAGAAAGCAATTGACGGGGTGGATAAGGGCTCTGTTTTAAATACTTTTGATTTTCTTATAAATAGAATAGAGTAGCGGTGCAAATATAACCCTAAACAGTAAATAACTCTAATGCTCCTCAAATCTATGTTTTACTTCTCATTGAGTCATGATTTGTAAAAATAACTCTCAATTAGATTTTTGTCTTTAGGATTTCTAGAAAATTAAACCACCTTTCTGTGTTACCTTTAGGTATCTTTTTCTTATCTGGTTTTTAATATTTCTAAATAAGTTAATATTAACTATTAATCTAATAATTAATTTTAACTTTTAGATTTGTGGAAGAGTCTCCATGCTCTTAATTTTACCAAGATAAATTCAGTACAAATAACCTCTTTTTTAAGAAAAAATATATGACTTTAACCCTTAGAACAAGTTTAGATTTACAGAAAAATTTAGGAGAAAGCACAGAATTCCCAATACCCTGAATCTAGCTTATTATTAATGTCTTATATCAATATGGCACATTTGTTATCATTAATGAACCAATAATGATTTATTCATATTTCCTTAGTCTGTGTTTATTGTCCTTTTTCTCTTTCCATATTTCAGTACCACATTCCATTTAGTCATCATACTCCTTTGGACTCTTGGCTCTGAGTTTCTCAGAATTTCCTTATTTTTGATGACAGTTTGATGCATATTGGGTCAGGTTTTGTATGCTCTTTAATTAGAATTTATCTGATATTTTTCTCATGAATGGTTTCCTTTTGCTCCTCACTTCCCATTTATCTTAGATTTCTTCTCACAGCCATTACAAATCTTTGCTGTGTATGATTAGGCTCTTCAGAAGGGCTCTATCCTTCATGAGTTTTCACTTTAAGTATTTGAGTTCAAGGAGATGGTTTCTCTTCCTTTAAAGTAACAGTTCCATAGGTTACCAGCTCCTCCTCTGAGAGAGAATGACCAAATATTCTGGCTACCTTGGGCATCAAATTGTTTTGCCTTTGTTATAGATTTAACAGCTCCACCTCAAACACTCTGCTGGATGCTGTTTTAAGACATAGAGAAGAGGCATTTAAAGTTACATAAATCAAAATTACTTAAAATCATAAAATAAAACAACAAAAAAGAACAGAATTTTAACTTTTCCCATCACATGGTCAGAAATATTTCTACTGGGTGGCAAAATTTGCATTGACATTCTTTATATTTACCAAAAATTCATTTTTGAACAATGCTATCTTTTTCTTTTTTCACAGGATGTAGTATTTTCTTAAAAGTCACATTTACTATGAAATAAAATCCTTTAAAGAGTTAACAATCTGGTAAATAGTGAGTATTTAATAAATTTTTACTACATAATGAATGAATAAATAATGAATAATATGATGTTTCTGTTCATGCAAACTTGGGCACATTTTATTAATAGATCATTGGATGTTTACCGTGTAAAAGATATTTGGTAGATGTTCAAAGTGATGCAAACATTTAAAAATCTGAAGCTGTGTAGATCCCTTTGCTTTCTCTGAGTTTTCCCATGATCTGTCCTTCCTCACATTTTGCGAACCCTAACACTAAGGTTATAGGCTTGATGATTATCATGTTTTTTCATTTCATCTTGGCAAAGATATTTAAATTCTTCGAGCCTCAATTTTATATTATATAAATGGGTACCAATATCTATACCACAGGTTGTTGTGAGAATTGTTTGAGGCAACATACGTAAAGGCAAAAGTCAGAATACTGCCCTTGGCATATACTTCTTAATATGGAGTCCCCCTCTTCTTCCCTCCACTCTTCTCTCAGGTCCTCTCTAGTTTTGTGTTTGTTATCTCTTGCTCTTCCATATTTTGGTTTCACTTTAAACTTTATTTATATCTAATTCATATAAATTATCATTCTTTTGTCTGCTGCCACAGTATCTTTGCGCCATTTCCTTTATTTTTTGTCCTGTCAATATCAGTTTGTGTTTGCATTTCAACATTTCAACATTTGTGTTTTTTTTTGTTTTTGTTTTTTAAATACAATAAAACAAAGGTAATCCAGCAGAAAACTCAAGGGTCTAGAAATATTGTCCTCCTGTCATTATCATTTTCTTGCTTTTAAAAAATGTGATTTACAATTTAAGCATTCCTAAACGAAATGGTTTAGTTTTGGCTGTTTTTGAATATATATGAATGGAACCTAAATATATGTATTTGTTTCTTGTTCCTTTTATTCAACATTATGCTAGTGAAATTTATCTATTTTGATGAATGCAGTTGTAGCTCTTTCATTTTAACTGAAGCATAATATTTCTTTGTTAAGAGTACCATAATTTATTTATAAATTCTACTGTTGGTGGATATTCGAGTTATTTGTAGTATTTGGTATTACCAGTGATGCTACCATGAAACTTCTTATACCCATCTGGAGGCACACATGTGTCTTTATTCCTTTAGGTCCTCTACCTAGGTATAGAAGTGATAGGACTTAGGGAATGTGAATCTTAAACTTTGCTGGGTAAAGCTGAACACATTTCCAAGGTGGTTATGCTGATGTACACATGTATTATCAGTGTTGGAGCATTTTCAGAATTTGATTTTAATTTGTATTGACCTGATTACCAATAAAGTTAAACATATTATCACGTTTATTGGCTATTTTAATATTATCTTTTGTAAAGTGCATATTCAAGTTTTTTAGCCATTTATTTTTTATTTATTTGCAGAAGTATGTATAATACACTTGTTTTGATAATTTAATTTATTGTAAATAACTTCTCATCTTTCTTCTGTTTTTATTATCTATGTGGTGATTTGGGGAAACAATATTTTTAGGTTTAATTTTTAGAATTTTTTTCTATTATAGTTTATGCCTAAACACTTATTTCATGTATTGTGTACATTATGTTAATAATTTTATAGATAATTTTTAATATATTTATAACATATTTATTTTTGTAATTTCAATGAGGTAGAGGTCTGATTAAATTTGTTTATTATATCTTGGGAAATGTTGACCCTCTTCATTTTAATAAACATATTAAAAACAAATTTATGTTTTTTAAAAATGCCTTTTATAATCTAATTAAGTTTTAAGACATTCAAAATTTATTTAGGAAAATTGATATATTTAAAATATTGACCTTTCCAATCATAAATATGAAATATCTCTCCAAATGCAAAGGCCATCCTCAGTGACTCCCAAGAAGGCATTGTAATTTTTTCTGTGTTTATCTCATGTGAGAGTTATTTGGTACTCAATATTCTATTGAAACTAGTATTTAAAAAAGTAAAATAGTAAGTATTATTTCTTTATTTCATATTTTCTTACATACAATCAAAGATTTGGTTTTAATCACTTATGGTTTTTACTGATGCTCTTTGAAATATTATCCATCAGTTTCATGTCAATACTTTCAATGTTATTAAAAATTATTGTCTGGTTATTTAAAAATTTTGCATAGTGTTTGGTAATTTCACTATAATAAATCTAAGATTAGCATTAAAATATTCTTGCTAGGGTTGTTTAGAAGAATCTATGGATTAGTGTTTTCTATTAAATTTGGAAAATTTTCATCTTTCACCTCTTAAAATATAACCTTAACAATTCTCTCTCTTCTCCTTTCTTTTCTCTTCCTCTTTCTCCTCCTCCTCCTCTTCCTTCCTTTTCTTTCTACCCCCTCTCTCTCCTCTCTTTGTGGAATTGCCATGAAAACTATGTTAGATAAAAGGTGATTCATGTTCATCATGAAGAGATTTAATATTGTTAAAAATGTCAGTTCTTCCCAAATTGATTTATAGATTCAATAGAATCTCAGACAAAACCCCAAGAACTTATTTTGTGATTTTGACAAACTGACTCAAAAATTTATATAAAAATGTAGAAAACCAAGACCAACGAACACAACACTCAAGAATAACAAAGTTGGAAGACTCCTTCTACCCAATTTTAAGATGATTAAGCTACAACAATCAAGATGAGGTTCTACTAAAAAAACAGTAGACACATAGATCAATAGAACAGATAAAGAGTCTAGAAGTAGACCCACATAAATATAGTCAATTGATCTTTGTCAAAGGAGTAAAGGTATTTTAATGAAAAAAGATAGTTTTAAAAAAATGGTATTGGAATGATTTCACCTGACTTTGTTTAGTGCCAAGATAATTTTCGTTATTAACCATTGTGTGTATATATAATTGGTAGATTTACTTCTGGTTTACCTTTTTATCTCAAGCATTTAGCACTTTAATAAACCTGCATAACTTAAAGAGGTTCTCCTACAAACTCCTTATTTTTGGTGTCCACTGAGCTTTATCCTTCATCTGTCACACTTGATGAGGTTGCCAAAGTGAATTTTCAGTTTTCAGGGATCAGCAAATTCTTCAGAACACAAGTAGCTTCAGTATTTTGGTCATCTGCATCCCTCTTTGTGTTTCATATTCTCCTTATATTTAGCCCAGTAGTGCTTACCCCTTTATTAGCTCTTTCTTCTTTTTGAAAAGATAGTTTTAAAATTTTATCTTGTACTGTAGTTTTAAGAGGAAGATATGGCTTGAAAAATCTGGCCTTCAGTGATAGAATACAAACACCCAACATATTCTTTTAGTAGGTATTTAAGTGTTTATTTTGTTCCCAACACTGTTTTATATGACTCTCATAAGTATAATTGATAATTTTCTTACTCATGTTTGGCTGCTCTGGAACGAGAAATAGAAAAAATTTGTAGTTTTACATAGTGATATAATACATGTATTTTCCCCTAAAAGCATATTCTGAGTGTAAGTCTAGCTGCTAAAATATTTTTTTTCACAATATCACACATAAATATCTTTTAAATTATTTTATGTTGAACTGTATTACATTTTTTAAATTACTTTATTTACTTGTTAACCTAAATTGTCCTGGGCCTTGACAATATGTAAATTTAAATGAAAATATAATAATACTTATTAACTTTATTAATCTTTCAAAGACCGACATTTAGCTTTGTTGTTTTTTTTTATATTGTAGTTTAGTTTTCCTATTACATTGATTTTTCCTACTTTTTTATTTCTACCTTCTTTGCCTTTTTTTTTATTAATGTGGAATCTTAGATTATTGATTTTCAGCATTTTTCCCAAAAATATATTTTTTAAGTCTATAAATTTTAGTTTAAGAATTTTAGCTGCATTTCTCAGTGTTCATGTATAAAGTTTTATTATTCAGTATTCTCATTCAGTTAAAAATATTTTTTAAATTTCTTGTGACTTTTGTTAGGAAATCAGCTGCTTAATTGCAAACAGTTGGTGATTATCTAGTTATATCTCATTAATTTATAGTTTAATTTTTTTATTAGCAGTGTACATACTCTGAGTGAAATCAATTCTGTGAAATTCTTAAGACTTCTTTTATGATATAGTATATGATGAATTTGATAATTATTTCATTGGAAATGAAAAATGTGTATTTTGTGGTTGGTGAAAGCAATGTTATATATTTCAATTAACTTAAATTTGTTAATCAAGTTTTCTATTCATTTATATCTTTTTATTTTCTTCCTCAGATACTGAGAATGTGTTGTCTTTCACTATAAGTACGGATATTTCTACTCTTTTTAAATTTATCAATTTTGTTGTATATATTTTCACTATGTTATTGAATGCAAATGGATTTTGAATTGTATGACTTCCTGGTATATTGATGCTTTTGTGATTATGAAATATTTCTTTTTCTCCTTAGAAAAATTCTTTCTGTAATAAAATATGCTGTGATGTTAACATAAAAATAGGAGATTTCCTTGGTAATTCTGTCATGGTATATATTTTCTATCTCTCATAAGTATTTTTTTATATTTAACATAAGTCTGCAACATTTTAAAAATTTTATCAAAATATATTTGAACTTTTATTTACTTTTACTATGTTTACTACTCTTTAGAACTTTTTAGAACCCAGCATGAATCCAATAGCTGCTAATAATTATTTTCAAATACATGACTTTTTTAAGGTCATTTTTAAAAATCAGAAATCACTTGTTTACCTTAAATATAATTGCAGAAACTAGTCAATAAGTAATTTTTATAATTACTTATTTACCTTAAAACACCATTTCTAATTTTAGCAATTAAACCAGGTTAGCCTGATGCTCATTTATTTTTTTTTAAAAAAAGTTTAACTGTCAGGACTTAGAGCTGAAACTTGCAGGTGAAATTTAATTTAGAGAATTTTATTTTTGCCTCAACTTCCAAAATATCTATCTAAAATCATTTTTTTGTACAAATTAGAATTTAAGAAAGGTCATGATTGCAGGATTCTGAATACTTTTTTAGGTCTACTAAGCTGCTTTGCTGCTCTCTCTCTCTTCAAATCCCCTATATTAGCCTAAAATACATATAACACACACAGCAGAGTTATCTACACCTTTTCCTCTATTGTCTTTCTTTCTAATTCTGTCATACCTGCACATATACCACAACCACCCCCAGAAGACAAAGATGTTGCCAGTGAATAGTTTTCCAGTATTTGTTTTATTTTTCATAATATGGTTTTTAGCAAGAGACTTTGCACTTAAAACTACTTAGTCTTTTAAAAAATGTTGTTTTGATTGAACATTAGAGGTAGATTGCAAATTTGGCATCTTCTGCAGAGATTAGGAAGATATAATTTTTAAAGATTTTTTTTCTCAGTCTTTGAACTGTGGAGGATACTTGGTTAAAGATAAATACTAGGTCATTTAGGTTACATTTACAAAAGCCTAATATTTGTGGAAAATAATTTCCCATAATAAGCCTAAAGAGCTTAATTCCTACTAATCCAGACTTCTCTGGGTGGCTGTTGATTCGTTGGTGATTACATAATGGTTTAGGAAGCCTCCTGGATAGAACGTAAGTGTACAACTCAGGCTGCCAGATTCTTAAGATCAAGTGGGCAACGTTGACCACCTCTAAATGTTCTCTAAGGCGAAAGATGTCATGTTCAGAGGTTTAAGTCAGACAGGCTGATTGGGTAGTGACAGTGTGAGGTCACTCACATTGTTTCTTCTCAAAGATCTAGGAAAGCGGACCCTAGTTCCTGTATAGAAAAGTTGGGAAAAGCAGGCCATGAGGGTGAGAAAGAAGGAGGATTGTGGGATACCTCTAGGTAGTGTCATGCTAAATCAGATCCTCTATTCATAAATAAGTAATAACAAATTTATGTTTTCAGAATAGTGCAAGATACTTGGTATCCAAATATAAAAAGATGCAATCACTATCTTGTAACTAGAGATGGTTTTTCTTCACTTTACAGATATAAAAAATAGGTTTTCTATTTCAAAAATGTTAGTGACAAAATTTTGAAGACCATTATTTGAATTTCCTTGAACTTTTATCTTGCATTTCTTATAATACAATTATGGGAAAGAAAAGTAAAACAAACAAATAAACATACTTTCCACCTTTAAAGAATTTAACATATAGCTTTCTGTATGTCTTTAATTTCTGCATATATACATCCAACTACTGAATCAACATTCTCTACCCAAACTTTCCATCCCAAGTATCTAATTAAATGGTACTACCATCCACCTAAGTGCTCAAACCTTGGGAGTCATCTCCTATTCTACTCTTTCACTCACATACCTCACATCTAACATATTATCAAGTACTTTACCTCTAAAATGTGTCCTGTCTGTTCCCTTTTCTGTAACTCTACTGTTACTACTTCATTCAAAAGCTTTACCAAGACCTAATAGCTGAATACAATTACTTCCTTATATTTTTTTGGTTTCATTTTTATTTTCACACAGTCCGAGGTCTATTGAGATCTAGAGTGATCTACTAAAAATTTACATCAGTTTGCATCACTCCTCTATTTTTCACTGAATTTAGAAAAATAATCTAAATTATTCCTGTCTTTAATTCTTACATGAGCTAGTTAGTCCCTGCTATGCTCTGTGAATGAGCCTGGGTTCTGTTTCTGGGAATGGGGACAAGTCCAATACCAATTTGGAGCATTTATACTTGCACTTTTTCTTTCTTCTTTTTTTTTTTTAAATTTTTTTAAAAAAATTTTTAGGCGAGGCAAACCTTGGTTGACCTCACAGATTCCAAGGACCTTGTCAGATTACAATCCCTTATTTTTTATTGTTTATACCTACAGCACCTGGTCTTCCTCAGTGGTCTACCATTCAAGTATTAACCAGGTCTGACCCTGTTTAGCTTCTGAGATCAGACGGAATCGAGCTTGTTCAGGGTGCGCACTTCTTGAAAGCTTCTCATGGCTAATTCTGCATTTCATTCAGATCTTTATTATGATTCATTTTCTACCTGCTGCTTCTAAAGTGGCTTCTTAGTAACCCTTCATAATATTACCAACTTTCATTATTTTCCTAGTATTTATTATAACATAAGTTATCCATTTTGTTTATTTGTTTAGGCGTTTACTCATGTGAGAGCCATAAGAAGCATCTTGTCTGTTTTTGATCAATGCTCTGTCCCCAATACCTTTAAAAGTGCTTGCACACAAGAGAGTCTCAATAAATATTTTTTTGTAAATAAATGAAAGTGTATTCAGTATAGTGAGGTGAAAGAGACTTAAATACATTGTACGCATTGCATTGAAAAGTGTCAATTCATAACAGGTCCAAAGGAATACAAAGAAATAGTTAAAAAAGTGTTTTCAGAGTAGCTGAGATTAATCAGGCAGGATTTTAGAAGAAAATACTTTTAAGAGTTTGGTTTTAAAGATATGCTCAGCAGAAACTGTTTATTCTCAACGAAAAGAAACTTTTAAAAATGCCCACTTCCAAATTCAATGTTATTATTATTAGTAGTAAACTGGTAGAAGGTAGAGAAGCAGGTGGTTTTAATTCTATCTCTAATAAATTTCAGCTATTAACCATTTGATGAAACAGGGAATCTATGTGGTATTGACTGCTCTTACTGATAATAGATTTCATTTTTAATCTTCTCAGAAAATGTAGTCAGCTCTGTCCTTGCTCTTAAGGGTCATTCAAAAGGCTAGATTATAAAGGTACAGCTCTTACTCTGAACAACAATTGGGTGAGTCCTGATTCACTGTTGTCAGGGCAAGCAATCTAGTTGTTTCCATTCTCCTATATGCAGTTGATGAAAGGTGAAAAGCAACAAACATATTTCTGCTAGAGCACAAAGTTCCAGCCTTTTCATAAGCATTTTTCTTAAGGGTCTGAGTCATAAGGCCTGTTCAATTTCTCTTAATCATTTTCCCCCTTAGGTCATAGATGAAAGAAAGATAAGGGTCTCTAGAAGATCAAAATTCAAGAGTAAATAATTTTTGTGAAAAGAACAGCAGGCTGAGAAAATGAATTAAACTATTATTTGAAGTCCTACTACATGTCCAGCTCTGGTTATAAAATAGAATAGGGCATGCTACTTTTCTGCAAGTGTGCATTTATCTTGGGTAACAAACTTGCACTCCTGAAGAATGAGCAAACAGCAATGTGCCAAAAGGATAATGTGCCTCAAAATTATTATTAATAATTTTATATTTTTTCTTTTCAACTATTCTATAGTTTCTTTGAGAGTTTCTTATTATTCCTTACATGTCATTCTGAGACTAGAAATCTTCTTCCTTTTCTTTTCTATCTTAAGTCAACCTTTCGGCAAAATGACCAAAGTTACCCAGATGGATATCATTCTTTCCGTAGTTTAAAATCTTTGGTAGAAAGGGAGAATGGGAGAGAGACTGTTTCTCTTCTTTCTTTCTGTCACCCATATTTCTCAACTTTTGCTTTCAGCAAGAAAAAACATCTATTTCCCTTTTTAGTAGTTGTATTTTATTACCTATAGACTTTCAATTATTTCTCCTAACTTAAATATTCCAACAGAGGGTCAAATTTGTATTAGGAAGAACTAAAAAATATCAAATTGTTTTTTTTTCATAAATTTAATAAAATTTCAACTGTTCAATAAAAAAGTAAGGTAAATCATTAAAATATAATAATGTTTCCTATTTTTCTGCACCATATACTTCTGTAAACCTTGTTATAAACTAAATTGTTATAAAAAGATTACATTTTAAAAAATTAAGATTCTATTAACTCAGAATCTCTATTTCTGATGTAAGGAATTAATACCAAATTCATCAGTGATTCTCAAAAGTTTTTTTTTTGTGACAAATACTATACAGGCATACCTCATTTTATTGAGCTTCACTTTATTGTGTTTTACAGATATGTGCTTCACAATATTTACAAATTAAAGGTTGTGGCAATCCTGTGTGGTGTAAGTCTATAGGTGACATTTTCTAACAGTTTGCTCACTTCATGTCTCTGTGTCACAATTTATTGATTCTCACAATATATTAAACATTTTAATTATTATTATGTTATGGTGATCTGTGATCACTAATCTTTGGTGCTGCTCTTGCAATTGTTTTGAGGCACCATGAACCATGCCCATATAAAATGATGAAATTAATTGATAAATGTTTATACTGTTCCACTGGTCTATTCCCAGTAAAGATGCTATGAAGATTGGTGAAATGATAACAAGGTATTTAGGATATTATATAAACTTAATTGACAAAGCATCAGCAAGATTTGAAAGAACTGACTTCAATTTTTAAAGAAGTTCTACTGTGGGTAAAATGTTATCAGACAGCATTGTATCTACAGAGCAATTGCCAGTGAAAGGAAGTCAATCAATGGAGCAAATCTCATTGTTGTCTTATTTAAAGAAATTGCTGCAGTCACCCCAACCTTCAGCTGCCACCACCTTGAACAGTCAGCAGCCATCAACACCGAGGCAAGATCCTCTATCAGCCAAAAGATTACAATTCACTGAAGGTAATAGTATTTTTGAGCCATAAATTATTTTTTAATTAGGGTATGTACATTGATTTTTAGAAATAATGCTCTTTCTCACTTAACAGGCTACAGAATGGTGTAAACCTAACCTTTACATGCACTGGAAAACTAAATAATTTGTGTGACTTATTTTGTTGTGATATTGACTAGATTGATATTCACTTGATTGCAATATTTGTTTTATTGCAGTGGTCTGGAACTGAACTTAAAATGACTCCGAGATACACTTGTATTAATCATGCTACAACAAATATGTAATATCATGATATGAACTAACAGCAATTTTATTCACTTGATATATACGATGATCTTTTAAAACAGTATATTATTAATGTTTTCAGAAACAATATTTCTATATTTTCTTTGATATTCTATCACTTATTGATCTGTGTAGTCACCTGCTAAAATTCATAAATAGACAAATTAACATGTAACAAAAGTGTAAGAAAAATATATGAGGGAATCTCTTACTGAGAACTCATTAAATGAACATACAAACACATACACATTTTTATGTAAGTTTTGAATTGGGAACAGGTTATCAACATTAGATTTTTAACAGAGAAACCCCATAGTCTAATTCACAAAATATCAGTGCATTACAAAAATTAAATGTGAAATACAGTTAATTATAATGTAAATATTATTAAAATCATTATAATGTAAAACATTAAATTCTATCCCAATTTCTACAAAGAGAAGAAAGTCTACACATAAGTTACATAGGCTTCTACCTAAAGAATCTAGAAAAAGATCACGTTAAACCCATAGTAGAAGGAAGGGAATAATAATGATAAGAGTAGAAATCAGTGAAACAGAAAATGAACATTAAAAAAAAATTAGAGTCCAAAGGTATTTTTTGCATAGATCAAGAAAGAAGCACCAAATCATAATTTTGGTGAAATATTAAGTGGCTTGGGATAAGATAAATTGACTAGGGAGGGAAAAGGGGAAGGTGACCTTGCTTTTGGGGGAATGTATTTTACTTTGCCAACATATTTTACTATGTCGAGGCTACTTGACATTTTGTTGGAATACAATTAAGAAGCAACAAATGAACAGGGCAAACAAACAGAAACTCATGGATATGGACTATAAGACAAGAGGTTACCAGAGGGTAATGGGTAGTGGGAGAGGAGAGGTAGATGAGGTAAAGAAGGTCAAATATGTAGTGACAGAAAGAAATCTAACTATGAGAGGTAAACACACAGTGTACATATATATTTATACCTTCCAGTTAAAGTGTACAGATGAAACTTATTGGATTTTGTTAACTAACGTCACCATAAAAAAAAAGAAATAAAAGAAATAAAAATAAAAGAAAAAGAAAAAGAAAAACCCAGAATTAGAATTAAAAAAAAAAAGAATACTCTGAAACTCATTAAAATAGATACTATCACCTCCAGGTAATTTTTGCAGACCTTTAACAAAAGAATTTCAAAATATCACTAACAAGACTGTAAATAAAGGCATAAGATATTGATGTAATTGAAATAGGTCTTTTTAAAAAATAGTGACAGAGACTTACTTAGCATTCTAATCTGTAATATTGAAATGTTTGATTAGATGACCTATGTATTTTGTCTAACTCAATATTTTGATGACTTTGTATGTTTGTAAACTGCCAAATGAATTGATAAATGAATTAAGAATTTGAGTATTTAGAGAATGTAAATGAATACTGAGTCCAATAGCAAAGTGCAAAGTGATGTCTGTATTCCTGAGTTTAAGATTTGTATTGGATTCATAGAGAACACAAGTGCCAGGTTTTCTAGATAAAATTTCTTCTAAACTACCTGATTTCCCTCCAAACAATATTTAACAATTTATACATCCTCGTTTTCTCATGGCTTTTGTGATATCACTTTGATTTGGTTCCCTTTCTTTTTCTGAGACCGTGGCATCTAAATTTCTTTGATGACTTTCTCTCCCTCTCTTCCTTCTTTCTCTCTCCTTGTCTCTATCTCTCCTTTCTACATAAGCAACCAAATATGAAAGTATAAATAGAGAGACCATTGATGAATAATATCTAAAAATTACATTTGGATCACCCTTCCATTTGGCCATTTTTTCAAAAGACTTTCAGTAAAATATTTTAAAAAGGTTTTACTTATAAATACCTTTTGAATGTACAAAATTTTCAAGATGTTTTGCTTTGTGATATCATCTATGGCTTCACAGCTTAGGAAGATATTAGTCTGGGATATGTAGAAAAGATTCAGTGTCATCCATTACAAACATTACCAAATAGTATGATGGAATTTTCAGTTTTCTCTCTATTTTCAAACTAGAGATACCATTTAAAACTACATTCTTTGGGATAAATTCAGTATAATTCAGAATTAATAACAGACTTATGAAACTAGCTACAAATCAATTTTTGTTATTCTTATTTGTAAAAAAAGTACTTTTAATCTTGAAATGTATTTCATACATGAGCTGATTTTCTCTCATCTTTTAAAATTTTTTTAAAAATATTATATCTTCTTTGCTCTTTTTTATGAACTTGAGAAATGTTCTTTTAAAAAATAAGAATCCTTCTGGAATTTTGTACAAAGTTTAATTAACTTTTTAATTTGCTTTATGAACAATCCTCAAATATCATTATTTCTCATTTGGCTAAAATTACATCTCTTAAATGCGTTGTTGATTGCTTTATATTACCACATATACTTTTAATATTTATTCCTAAAATTTTACAAATATTTTTTTATTATGGTGAGTTGGATCTTTGGTGTCCAATACGTATTTCAGACAAGCATATAGGAATTAAAGAATATACTGACTTTTGTATTGTTATCTGGAAATAGCTATATTATAATGATATTATAACCTAAACCACAGGAACTAACCAGGAGTCCACATTCTGTTCTAGTGTTTTGTTTTTCAAACAATTTTTTATAGTTCCTATTGATATACATTAATGTCATTTGCTAATAAATCTAATACTGTTTCTTCTTTTCCAAAAATTAAAATTCTAATATTTTCATGATGTAGTCATCATAAAGAGCAGTAACCTGTTTTGTTCTTAATTTTCAATTTGGTGAATATGTCTTTAGAATATTAAAAGCTAAATTTCTGGCTTAAATATTTTTTATTAAAAAATACTTACATTAGCATTAAAATTTTTAAAATTTGGAGTATGTATTGATGATATCAAAATATCAAAATTTCTAATTTATCTTACATCTATGACAGTTATTCTAATAGCTCTCTCATTATTGTAGCATAATAACATTCCTGGGATAAAACTTTCTTGGTCGGAGCGACGTAAGATTTAGTTGAAAGCAATTTAATGAGCAACATATTGATCATAATGAAATTTTCATAATAATAATATTGGCCCTAAAATAAATATTCTTTATAACTTTTTAAAAGCAGGATTTATCCCTTGCATCAGTGGTCAACTCTGAACCAATTTTGGTCAATTGTATATTTTAAATGGCACTGTTTTCATAAGAAATAGAATATTTAATATGTTTTCAGTTGAGAATGACTTTTAAAAGAAATTGTTGACAAATTAATGGAAACATTTCTAAACAGGAAGAGACATTTATTAAAATTAATTTAATTTAAATGCTTTAAAAATCTTAAAGCTTGGAATAATATGGTGCTTTAAATATTTTCCTTTTATAGATTTAATCTTCCTCAATACAGAAAAAGAAATGGTCAAAAAGAGGACAAAAAAGAACACCTATTGTATAATCTATCAAGGGCTTTTATTATTAATATTTTCTTGCATATTTTTCCATATCTTTTTCTTTCCAACACACATACAATCACATTTTAAAAAATAAGTTACAAAGATAAAATGAATATCATATATGCAATATGGTCTATTTTCATTACTATTTTTTCATTGCAATGGGTTAATTTCTCCAATATCATTATCAGTTATATGCAGTTCACTCATTTATATTGTATTTCATTTTGCCATCATTTAGTCATTGTTCTATTATTGGACATTTGTATTATTTCTAACTTTAATTATTATAAACAGCAGAAAGCAAAAATAATTTTAAAAATTTAATTATTAACAATAATGAAATATATTTTAAACAGAGAAAAACAAGAAAAGGGGAAAAATTAAGACAAAATAATTTGTAAAAATTTCCATAGTGCACCAGAGTTACCAACACCAATGGTAGAAATACTCATTTTTAAACAATTGATTATTGCAGCCTAATAGATTTTTCATAAACTGCCTCTGACTTTTTAAACTTTAAAATATTTGTGTCTATATTACTCTGTTTCATATATCGATTTTAGTAAATACTACTTAGATAACCTCAGTTTAATATTATCAAGCTTAAGATTGTATTATATTTTCCTCATTGACTAAAGTGACTTACCATTATTTTTTAATGTTCTGAAATAGTGTTTAACATAAAACAAATTATGTCATATTTCAAACAATTAATTAGCAAATTTATCAACAGTTGGTATGTTTTATAGAATGGTTTTTAATAAACGTTTTACAATTTCTCCCATTCTAATTGGTTTATGTAGAAGTTTTAACTTGTGTCAACTATCACACTTTACAATATTATATAGAATTTCAACCATTTGCTTATGTAAGTAAAATCAAGTATAACTAGTGTATCATAACACTTAAAAAATCTTATCTTCTTCTCTATTCTTATTTTAATTTAGTTTTTTTCATTATTAGATTTAAATTTTATATTAATGGTTTACCAGCAAAATTAACTTTTAGATTTGTCATCTATCATTTTTTTCCCACTGTCTAAATCATTTTATACTCATACAAACATCAATATTTCTAGAAACAGTAGGGCCTATCAACTATAGATTGGTGGAAAATTTTATGATCCTTCAGTTGTCAACTCAAATTTAAAACCCCTCACTCTGGCCAACTACACACATACACTGGCATATGAAAAGACAGGTAGCATAGCTAGGGAGCCTTTTTTAAATAAAAAAATTATTGGACCATTATGTAGAAACCTGTTTCTAAAATTTCTTCCATCTATATCTCATATTTGTAGTGTTTTTTAATTTCTAAATATTTTATTAAAACACTTATTTTTCTTTAAATAATTATTGTTGTGAGAAGTATATATTTATTTTATGACTTATTAAGTATTGCTTTTATTGTACAACTTGAAACAATAATCCATACAATTTTTTGGTGTTTTAAATTTGTTTCTATTTCTTTTCTGACATAGTATCAATGTTTGTGTTTTATCTGTGGACACTTGATGATTGAAATAGTCGGGGAGAAGACAGATGATGGTTTTAAATACCTGCCATCTAAAAATGCTTTCAATATTTATCTCATTTAATTCCCATAATAACCCAATGAAGTAAGAATCATTTCTACATTCTTTTCCAGGGGAAAATAAATTTAAAGTTAAGTGATTTTCCCAGATCACATTTTTAGTACATGGTATTGCTGAAAATCAGAATTGGGTGTATGTGACACCAAAGCCTGATGCCCTTTTTACTAAATTAGTGTCTTTCCAGGAGATGTAATTTCTGTTAGAGGTGTACAGAGTTTGATATATACCTAATTGTACATTTACTGTATTCGTTTCTTTGCTGTCCTTATTTAATTTTTAATGGGGATTTACCCAGGATAATTGCATGCCATAGTATAATAGTGGATTTTTAGAAATGTGTGTTCCCTAGGCCATCAATCTCATCTGTGCTGTGGATTCAACTACTACACTACTGGCTGTCAGCTTCCAAACTCTTATTTGAGCTCCAGACTTGAGATCAGCACATGTTTTTAAAAACTCATATTAAACATTTTACTATATTGGGTTGATTATTAAGAATTACTAATAAGCAGTTACTACAGAACATTTGGAAAACCATGAGAAACAAAAAATATAATAAAAATCATCTCTAGTTTCACAAGCTGAGACCACTAATATTTTTATGAATTTCATTGGTGCTCATTTTTTGTCTTTTAAAGGCACACACATATATTTTATTTATTATTTGGAATCAAAACAATTATTATGGTTCTAATTCCTTTTTTTTTCACTTACCAATATAACGTGAACATTTTCATGTTATCAAATATTCTTCAGGAGTAAGATTTTTTTTTATTAGCCTCATTGTATTCTGTTATTTAAATGTACTATAGTGTAACAATTTCATATTGCCGGGCATTTAGAACTACAATTATATAAATTTTATGCAAATCAGGGGGTGGTATTGGTATATATTTTGAATTGCACATACTAATATAATAACTTAGTTTTGATAAAATTTTATTAGGCAGGCAGCCTAGGAATTTAGCAGCAAGAACTAGTAGTGGTAAAATATGTGCCATACCTTCAACAGTATCACTGTTTCTCTTAGATATGCTCTATTTTAGGCTGGATTTTATCATGACTTACCTTTCCAGTAATATTCCAAACCTATGTCTCCACAAAACTTGCATTCTTTAATGAGTTTCCTTTCAGGAGATCTAATGTTGCCAATGATTTCTTTCTTTTTTTGAGGGGGACGATGATGACAACAGATAGCAGAACTAAGGTGAGCCCTCCAGATAATATAGACAGGTGACCATAGAAACCATATTTTAAATGAAATTAAATACTGTAGTATAAATCTTAATGAGACTATTCATTACTAATGCTTCTTCTGTTGTTGGCATCACTGATTTTCTCCTTACACTTTCTCAAATCTGTTATTTGTACATTTTTGCCTTCTTGTAAGTGGTTTGTGAAATAAAGAGAACATTTACTTCCCATTTGACTATTTTATAATAGCTTCTAAATTGGAAAGTTGTGAGAAAATGTTCACATATAATGTGAAGCTATTGAATTTTTTTATAAAAGCTAGAAAAAGGAAAAAAAATCTCATTTCACCTAATGCATTTCACAGATTGCCATAAACTAAGACTCTTTATCATTGGAAAGAAAATGCTGCTTTCCTTCAATAGGAAACAAATATATTTGCATCAAAACAAAATGAGGAAGCTGTAAATAGAAGGGTAAATTTTGGTTGTTGCTATGCAGACTGAACTAACTGTCATACCCTCAAAGACATTTTAGTGAATATTTTCACACAAAAGGTGTGAATCTAATCATTTATTCATTAGAATCTATGATTTACTTCCCATACACAAATAAGCACTTTAAAAAACAATACCAGATCTCAATGATTTTAAGTCTTTGCTATTCTACTTCTAACAGACGTCTAGAGCAACTTCATCATCTATCTTGATTACCCCTTTAAACTTTGGTTTCACATCTTGTTTCAGTAACTTCTCCAACCATACCACCGGCTTTAGTCAACACCAGCCATGTCTTTGATCTATTTTTTCTTTGACTTGCTCTAACTTCCATTCTTCCCTAGAGAAATCAGTATTTATACTCACTGTGTCATCTAATTCTGATTTAGTTTCTTGCATTTTTTCATGTCTATTGTCACTTTCTTGATGATGATGGCCTCTCATCCAGCTTGGACTTGTTGAACTTGAATGCTTTCTTTGCCTCTTTGACTTTCTGTCATCCCTGTCTTCTATTAGATCATTAATTTAATCTCAATTAATCCCAGATTCTAATTTCTATTGCTGCTTATTATCCATGAACTGTCAAAAACTGATAAAGTTATGTCATTGAGCAAATCTGTTCCACATCCATGCTGTTTAGTGTCATTGAGATTCTTGCTACTTCTAAATTTTTTTGAGTAATATCTTGGGGACACATATCCTTAGTATCCATAGTAAATGCAGCAATAGTTTTGTGCTTTTCTCAAGTTACAAACATGACTTTCAATTTCTCAGTCTGAACATACTCCCGAAACTAATCAGGATGCAGGGGTTATTTATGTGAGTGCTGTTACTCTACCCTCTTTGCAGCATGATTACTATCACCTGCTTCTTCATTTCATACACTGGAGAAAGGGTTCTTTATTGTGACTCTCAGACTTAGGAAATCACAGAACCATCTGAAGAATTTAAAAATTTAGCTTTCCTGTGTTTACCTTAAGGATGATGATTAAGCAGATCTTTAGTGAGGTTCAGGGATCTGAAACTGTGTGAGTACTCCAAGTGATTCTACTACTTCAGAAACATTGACTAACAACCCAGGCTTCTCTTGGCCTCTGAATCTCATCTCTCTTAAAAGAATTGCCTTTAAAGAACAGAGCACCCAGTTAAAGTTGAATTTCAGATAAACAACAAGTGGTTTTTTTTCAGCATAAGTATGTCCTAAATATTGCAAGAAATACACTAAAAGATTGTTTTTTTACCTGAAACTCAAATTTAATTGAGTATCCTAGAGTTTTATTTGCTAAACCTGGAAACTTAGTCACTGCCCTGTCTTTGTTCCACGTTCCTTCTTTCCTCTCTGATCATTTTTAGTAAACAGCAAATTGCCATCTGCTTACAAATGTGCTTAGGGCTCAGCTTTTCTCTATTCTCAGGACCACACTTACCTTCAACTTTGTTTCCCACCAGCATTTTTCTTCATATTTCTTCAGGTGTTATCTAACTATGATGATTCATCACTCCATTTATTTTGGCTATGCCTTGCATGTAGATCAGCCTACTTTCTCATACCCAAGATATTTGCTTATTAAGAATAAACTTCTCCTTTAAAGTTCAACTTAGTTGTGCTCCCACAAGACCCTATGTATACCTCCATCATTGTAACCACTTCTCACTTTTATATCAATGTGTTGTAGATGTAGTTTCCCCATTAGTCAGCAAGTTAGTTCCTTGGGGAGTGGAAATACATTCCCTGTGCCTCACAGGGCCAAGTGTACAGTAAATACTCAATGTTTCTGAGAGACTCACTCTATAAATGCAATCTCCCCTTATGCTTTGCCTTCTCTGTTCTTCTCATCTGGCCATTGCTCTTTTTCTGGTGTTGGGTGATAATTATTTGTGACTTATTTTACTCACCATCTCCCAGTCCTTACTTCTTAATGGCAAAGATCAAGACTCATTGATCCTTATATCCAGCTACACATATAAGTCACTGTCTTACAGCATATAGGTCCTTTATAGCAGAACTTCCCAAATAGATGCCACTTTATGCCAGTGTGTCACAAATGCATCACAGGTATACCAAGAAATAAATTACTCCCAGTCACCAGTCCATTTTCCCCAGTGTGCCATTCAAACATATCATTTCCTATGTGTGCTGTGTTGTATAAAGATTAGGAATCACTGTTTTGTGAGTAACAATTAAATAAGTGAGTAGGTAATTGTTATTTACTAATATTTAACCATGGGTGAGTTGCCTAACTTCTTTATCATTTTCTTTGCAGGATTGTTTCAAAGTTGAGTTGATATTATTCAAGGAAACACTTAGCTTTATTTCATTACCTTGATGATAATAAAGTTTATGAAAGGAACTGTGTTGTTTCAGATTATAGATGATACATAAGAAGTTAGGTACTCTGTCCTTAAAGAGATGCCAGCATAATTAGGAAGATAGAAACATACACATAGAACTACCAAAGCAGCCTATGATAAGTGACAAATGCACATCATAGAGACAAATTGCTAGAGGGTTCAGAATTCAAGTGTAAGAAAGGGCTGGCTGCACAAGAAGGTAAATAGAAGCAAATCTTGAAAGACGATGAGGAGTCCTATAGGTAATAGGGAACCTGGCTGGCATTAATTATTCTAGAAAATTATTCCATCGTAAGAAAAAAATTAAGATACAAACCATTTTGTATTTTTTCAGGCTTGCAAGTAGCAACTTTCAAATTTGATTTACTTGAAGTTTTTGACACATAATTTGAAAATATTTTAATAATACATCCTATTTCTCCCCCTTGTTAGTTACATAATCGAAAAATAAGAAAGGCATTTTTAATTGAATTTCCCTTGTCTTTGTGTATTTGGGGTAGGGCTATGGTGTTTTTGTTGCCTTTGTTTACTGTAATTGTTTTTTCTCTCTTTCTTCTTGCTCCTTTTGTTCCCACTTTGGTTTTGATCAGAATGACTTTAGATAAAGAACAGAGATGACTAAATCAGAATTTTCAGCACATGGGTAGGTGGCCCCTCTGTGATCTCAGCCAGTTACTGTTTTTGATCAACCATAACAAAGAAAATGATGAAATGGGGAAAGTGAGAACATGAGAGAAGTCTGCAAAACCACTCTTCAGCTCCGGACTCCACCAGCCCCAGCCAGTGGGCTCATTTTCTCTGAGTACTTGGTCAAGATTTAAAATTAAGAAAAGTCAGCTAAAGAACTGGAAAGTAGTACCTGCCTTTAAAATTTCTTTAAATTGGTCTCAGCAGCAGCAGCTTTAATGTGATGCTGGGAATACATTTCCTTTTAAGAAACATTTGTTCTACTGCCTGCGTTGACTTGTGGGTTACCTAAAAATGAGTCAACCTAATTGATATTTTAAAAAAAACACTTCAGTGTTACAGAATTAGCTTTCAACTCTAACCTGAGTATACAACATTAATTTCCTGTAAATTTCTGTATAAGCTCAAAACCATTTAGAACACAAAGCACTTGATTCTTTTCAGGCACAATCAATGGAATGCCATTTTTCCTCCATGGGAGAGATACGATCAAGATTTTGTTCTCAAGACAAATGCATTAGTAGATATTATTGTACTAATACAAGTGTTACATTAATAAAAGTAATATTTTAATTGTAAGGACAATTTTTTTCTACTTATTAGGAGGATCAGTACCATTATTAGGCAATTAATTTACTTGAAAAATTTTCACTGTAGTCTTTAACAGATCAAAGAGTACTGAGATTCTGGGACAGTTGATTAGAGGTTTTCATGAAATTGCTTGGAAGAAAAACCATTTGGCTTTTCTTGGTGATCTAAGTATTTTCAGCAGTCTCATGAGATCAGCACTCGTCTGTTAATGTGAATTGATTAGATAATTCTTTTGGGATTTTATAAATGACCCAGTGTTGGTAGTGACTTCCATGGAAGCTGAGACTCAGAGAAGTTATGTACATAACCCAGAACAATTCTAGAAGGACCAGCATGATCAGAAACAGGCTACTTTGGCTGATGTAAAAAGGTGATTGTTATTAACACAACTAGATGGCTTAACATAAATAGACAGAGCATAGATTTTGGGGTTTAAATGGAAAAGAAGAAACGTAGATTATTTTAATTGGTTTTACTTTTATTGGTCAATCAATAGAAAAATTTATAGCTTTCAATAATCTGTGATAGATGGGTGCAAAAAATGAAAAATTATAGAAAGATAAAGTTGGAAGTATTTCAACAATTTACTTAAGAACGAGACATTTCTAGGCTACCTATTCTAATTATTATTATAAGAACTATAAAATAATAGTGGCATGTATTGCTTTTCTTTTCTTTCTCATCCAATTTTGAATAATAATATTTATATGAATACTATAATTATCAAGTTTCCTTTTGGAGGAAGGTATAACTCTACCTAAAAATTGAATGATATGCTTATAGTGTGTCATGGTGAAGGCAGTTGTAAACTGCCTTTGTAAACCTCAGTTTACACCTTTCTACTCTCGCTCTAACCTTTCTTTAGCTTTGTCTTTGCCATAGAGTGTGTCCAAAGGCTAGACATTGCCATGTCAAAGAAGAATAGTGCCTTGGATTAAAGGGGATGTGGACTGAGACCAATTTGTGTACCCTTTTTGCCTCTGATTATCACATTCTGAAACAAAGGTGTACAATGCATATTTATTTGTTTTACATGCCTGGATTTATATGCACATACTAGCATATACACTCATTAGTAATGGTGATTTGTGATAACAAAATGTGAAGATAATTTCTGTCATCATTGAAAGTTTCCTAGGCCATCTCCACAAATATATTGCACATTAATGGAGCCAATCAATAGAGATATAAATACTGTATATACATAATCCTCAATAATAACTTACTTATCAGAATTCAGAACCTAAACTACTTTAAAATAATAAATTTATTTTAAATAATATTATATTCCTCATGTACACAAATAATCTGGGCATTTCACATCAGTATTTTGAGTTTTAAAAAATCTAATTCTAAAGCTGCCACTAAATAAAAGACGGATCTCCCCTGCCTTTCATGTATAAATAAACTCTTCTAATCGGCCAGTTTGGGCCTTCCCCAGCATTGCTCACTACAGAAATATGTCCTTAACCTTGGAGCCAACTCGATTTGTATTTGCAGTTAGTCATTGCCAAAGAAGACTGGGTCTCAGGTTCTTTTTTCAAGGCCTGGAATTAGAAGTTTTGCTGCCACAAGTCTGGTAATTCTGTGCAGAGTGCAAGGCTCTCCCCAGCCTCACTGAGTTCCAATGACTCTTCTGACCATCACTGTGTTGCAGAGCACAGAGGGTAGGCCTACTGTGCTGTTTTCCTGATTAGTTCTCTAATTCCTAGAGGTTTGTAAGAGCAGCAAGCAATCCAATTCTGTTTGCCTTTGTTCTTGTCAACATGCTCTCCATAGGGATCCAATCTGCCTTTCACCCTCACCATGCTCCTGGTTGATGCCTTGCTCCAAACTAGTTTAATCACCCAGAATAAGAAATACACTTGAAGACTGACACTGAGAATCAAAGTTCTGCCTGCAAATATGACCAATCAGAAGGAATCTCCAGAATAATCATGTCAACCTGGTTAGAACTCAAGGTGGTCACACCATAATAGATGCCATAATTTAATTATATGTCGTCTTTGTTTTGGTAATTGGTTCTAGAATCTGATTGACTTTGTTCTCAACCATATCTATGAAGACAGAAGATACAAAATTTTAAATCTTTTTATGTGAGCAACTAAAATTTCTCTTAAAAGAGGAGTCTTTATTACAGAAAACTTAATGAGCAATTTTAGATGTGGAAAGATAGTCTCAAGAGCCTGGAATTATGGGCTAGGAGAGACAAAGGGCTGCCCTCTTTTTCATAAGAAATGAATATTGAGGGTGAATAAGTTTTGGAGGAGGTTAAAGAAGAGAGTCAGAAGCATTGCCTGAGACTGGAAATTAACTCAAAGGGGTGATTCAACAAATTTCTTGATAAGGAAAGGGAAAATAGATTTTAAGAACAGAGATGTCTAATCTTGAATTTTAAGTTAGTTATGATAATATACATAACACAGAAAATGAAATTGGAAAGAATTTAATTGCTTACTTGGGAGGGAGTTTAGTCACTTATTTTAAGCATTTTTAGATGTAAACGAACATTACAATTGATTGGATTCTTTTTCATGCTTTTTTTTCCCATTCATTTTTGGCACTATTTCAAAGAATGCAATACTTATCAAAAATGCCTACTAAGAGGAAGGCATTGAGCCATCCCCAAGTGGGCTTGTCATGGGGGAGGCACTCCCCGTCATAAGCCTCCCTACAGAAGAGCCTTTAGGAACCCTTGGGCTTTATTCGGCACTTTTTGAAAACCAGTGAAGTGAGTTTGCTTTAAATTCTTTTCCACATTTAAAATTTCCTGATTGTAAAGTAGATTAATCCTGTTCTTTAATGACTCACCTCTTATCTAAAATAATAATAATGAGCTGTAAAGGTGTCATTAGGAAAATAAAATTTTTATACTCTCAGTAGCAAAATGTTAGCACATCCAATGACATTACCTCTAAAACCTATCCAGATTCTACTTCTTTTCTCTGTCTTTAGTAGTGCATCTGTAACCCAAACTTGCAATGCTGCAAATCCAAATGCTCTATACAGCATGCTAAGGTCCTAAGGATCTTTCCAGCAACTCTATAATGAGCATTATCATTATCTCTATTTTAACAATGAGACAAAGAGCCTCAGAGAGGTTAAGCTAATTGCCACAGGCCACAGAGTTAGACGTAAAAAATCTATGCTTCAAACAGGCTCCAGAGTCTATGCTCTCTTTCATCCCCAATACCAAAAAAAACTATCTAATTTCCTACCTAATCTTCCTGTTTATATTCTTGTCTGTCAACATTCCCTTTTTTACTCAGTGGCCAGAATGGTTTTCTAAAATGTAAATAAGATCATGTCATTTTTCTGCTTAAAATTAGCCAGTGGCTGCCTGTTCCTCAGAGAAGAAAATTGTATGTACTTCTTACTGTGGCTTTAAAGCCTCATGGAATAAGTTCTTGCCTCCTTCCTTGTCAGTCTCTTCTTTCCACAGTATAAACTACATGAGAGCAGAAAGATTGTTGGTCTTGTTTATTACCATATGCCCAGCATGTTAACAGAACCTGTGCCATAGCTGTATTAACTATATCAAGTAATCTACAAGAAGGCCATTAGGATTGAAGGTAGGCAGATAAGGGAGAAAACTCATTTATTATGTGGATTATCATTTTATACTGATTCTTCTCCTAGAAACTCTAAGCGCCATAGTACTAGAACAAGTGTCATCATTTCTAGGTTTGCCGAGCCATAGGTACCTACTCCCTTCTCAGAAATACATTTATATCAGATTCAGAAAATATGCCTGCTCAAGTCTATTTTCATACTTACACTGTTCAATAAATACTTAGGAGTCTTGTTAGGGGAAAAAAATTGACCACCCTGCCTTTTATCTTTTAAATTAATCACCTTATAAATTTGAGCACCAATATTTGCTTAGGAAAAAAATTATTTACATTATCAGTATTTTTTTTCTTTGCAGGAGTAGGGTCGGGGGACTCCACCAAACTATCAGAATATACTGAAGAGAAGAATTTGACCATCTAATCTACTGACTGATTCAACACAGTAAGTATGTTTTATCTTTTCAATAATCTTTTCCTACTTCTTTAGGTAGATCTTTCTATATACTATAAATATTGAAAGTAAATGTGTTTGGTAATCCAAGAAAAAATATCTTACTGGCACTTCAGTGAGATTTTCATACATTCTATCTTATTTTTAAAAATATGTACTTAGGTCCTTGAATGGATTATGCAAGATTCCAGCTCTTTGTATGTTAATCTGTTTCTTATCATTTCACTGATGTATTCTTTCTTGCTCTGAGTCCAAATTTCTTTATATTTCCCATTGGATAGAAAATAATTCTCAAATTATGTCAAAGATTTTAGGAGTTATGATATATACTAGAAAACTGTTTGAGTATTAACGTACTTTCTTTAAACCTCTTTGGATCAGTCAGGTTTTACTAAAGATCAAAAAATCTCTCAATTTAGTGGACTAAAACAACAGTGATTTGTTATTTATCAGGATTCTCTGTCTGCCTGAGCAGATCTTTTTCTGGCTTTCTTTGGCTTGCTCATCTGGCTACATTCAACTGGAGGGCTGGATGGGCAGGAAGGACCTAAATAGCTTCATTGCTGCATCCAGCAGTAGGTGCTGACCCTTGGATGAGGTATCTCAGCTCTCTTCCACAGGGTCTCTCAATCTCCAGAAAGCAAGAATACTTTCCTTGTGCAATAGTCTCAAGGGAAAAAGCAGAAGCTTCAGAAGTTGCATGACATTGTTTTCTTTGCATTCTTTTGGTCAAAGCAAGACAGAACATTAGTCTGAATTCAAGAGTGAGTGAGGAGGTAGACTCCACCTTCTGGGAAGAGAGGCAAAATTTATATTGTAAAAGGACGTAGCTGTATTGTTTAAGTTACCACATTCTTTACCTTGCACAATTTTTGAGTCAATAGTTACTTTCTGACAAATTACTAGAAATTAATTCCAAATTTAATGAATGTTATAGATTTGGAAAAAAATGAAGTGTTTTGTGTTAATTTATTCTCTGTGGAACAGAAATCTAGCTATATTTTGATCATATGGCCTATAATCCCTTGAGTTTTTACTCTTGACTTTGTGCAATAGCTATAGCCAGCATTCCTATAATCACCTGCCTCTTACACAAAAGTCTGCAATTGTGTGCATAATGGATAAGAAACCCTTTAGAATTCTTTCTGATAAAATAATAGAAAATTTAATTCAAATTGCCTTAAGCTATAAAAGAAAGTCATTAGCTAACATGAGAAGTCTAATAGTAGAGTAGGTATCAGCTATTGCTTGATTAAGAGGCCTAATCATGTCATCAAGAAACCCATTTCCTCTTGTTTTCTGCTCTTTCTCCTATGTTGTTGGTTTCTCAAAGCTGGCTTCACTGTGGTTCCCAAATTAATGTCTAAATCTCCTACGGTCATTTATTTACATATATTCACATTCAGCAAGAGACATCTTTGCTTTTAGAATTCTTGTTAAAATAACATTCTTATTTGACTGATTCATTACATGTCTAGCCCTGTACCAATATCGATAGCCAGAAGTGTGGGCTTTATGATTAGTTAGCTTAATCCAGATGTTAAATCCTGTGGGTAAAGATAGCTTTTTAGAAACACATGTTTTCCTAAATGGGAACTAATAATTGTTGAGAAGAGGAATGGATATTGGAGAGGCAACCAATACAACAATGGATTAGAGGAGTAACAAGTCTGTTCTAGGGTTATCTTGGAGTGTGATGAAGTTTACGTTACGGTCTTGAGGCCAACTCATATGTAACTTCCTGTACATTGAGAGGATTAATTATAAACTAGGAGGTGAACTAGTGGGTCAGAGGCCAGCAGGTCAACAGAGAGGTAAGGCCTAATACAAAAATGAAGCAAGAGGAAGACATTGAAAGGCATGAGGATAAGTTGGTAACCTTCTAAACAGAGCTGAGCTGAGTGCTTTGACAATATGGAGCAGTGGAGTAAGAGTAAATCATGCCTCAGTTTTGTTTGCGCAGTAGAAAGCAAATTGAAGGACTTTAAACATGGATTGACATTTCCAAACTGGCTCCTCACAACAGCCCACCAGAAAGAGTAGAGAGGCTATAAAAGGATGCCAGGACACACACCACTCCAACCAGCTTCAACATCTATTGAGCAGTAATTGTTCAGATGCCATTATTTTCCACAGTGCTACCTTTTGCATACAGATTGAAACTAAAAAGAAAGCCTTCCAAGGGTAGACCAGAAGACTGGTGGTATAATAATTGCCAAGGTTTTCTTGTCCCACTTTGTCTTTAAAAAGAATGCTGAGTCAGCTTTTAAAAATGGTTTTTATTTTAAAAAATGCTATTTGTTTGTTTATTAGAAAGTATGACAACACGCCTGCATTCCTACAGGGTAACCACTGCCTGAATTCAATGTTTACTGCTCACTTTTGAAGATATTGTGCTCTCCAGAGGGTTCATCATTTAGACAGTGTGTGTACATTCATTTATGCCTGCCGGTACCCTTGATTTATCTGAGTTTGGACACTTAGTAAAAGCTAAGCAGAATTAATAAATAAAGTAGTTCTTTTTGTCTTCTCTCTACAGGTAATTTATGTCCTGTGTGTTATGGTTTTCTTGCATTTTTAAAATATAGATTTACCACGTGTATTCATCCTCCAAACCTGTTATTTAGTTTTTCAGCTTAAAAAAAAATGACATTATAGTCTTCTTTAATTTGTTTTTATTGTGATTCTATATATTATGTTTAAAATAAGATTATATCACTGAGTTAGAATTCATTTATTTTAACAACTATATGATATTCTACTGTTCAGGACCATGTAAAAGAATATTCATGGCAATGTGATTTTTAACAATACAGATACAGTTTCTTTATCTCACCCACATTTTTATAATGACTCAAAAAGCTAGTTTATTTTTTTTTGCTTCCATACTCTTCTATTTTTAAAACAACTTGCATAATTGACATGAGTTCTCTTCCTGAATACAGATCTAAGAACATTATTAATATTTTCCCAATTTAAAAACTGAGTGGTTTCTTTGTGCTCCCAAGGTAAAATCCAAGTTGCTAATCCTGCCATCCTGGCCCATCACAGCACCACTGAAATTTTTTTTTCAGTCTCATCTTCAACAATAAACTCTCCACATCTCGATTTTTTCTGGCCTAGTTGTTCTTTGCTCAGGCAAAACAGGAGAGGAGTGCCACCATTTTCCCCAAACACCTGCACACCTATAATAATTATTAAATTGTTTTGTACTCATAAGTTTCTTTTTTTTTTTAATAAATTTATATTCCCTTTACTCATTTCTCCCACTCTTACTCTTTGCTTCTGGCAATCACCACTTTTTTTTTTTTATCTATTAGCTTTTTCTTTTTAATGATTCCACATATAAGTGAGATCATACTGTGTGTCTTTCTCTGACTTATTTCACTTAGCATAATGCTCTTGAGATCCATTTATGTTGTCACATATGGCAAGATCTCATTATTTATGGCTGAGTATATGAGGAAATACATACACACATACATATGTAATAGAATAGTGAATATGCATATATATGTATACACACATATGTCTGTTCATTTATTTATGGACACAGGTTGTTTCATGTAAATAATGCTGCCATGAACATGGGGGTGTATATATCTTTTCTAGTTGGTGTTTTAATTTTTTTGGATAAATATCTAAAGTAAAATTGGTAGATCATATAATTGTTCTGTTTTTAATGTTTTTGAAAAGCATTATACTGTTTTTCATAATGGCTGCACGAATTAACCAACAGTGCACAAAAATTTTTTTTTCTTCACATCTTGACCAAAACTTGTTATTTCTTGTCTTTTTGGTAATAGCCATGGTTACAGGCCTGAGGTGTTATCTCTTTGTGGTTTTGATTTGCATTTCCCTGATGACTAATGATGTTGAGCATCTTTTCATGTATGTATTGGCCATCTGTATGTCTTCTTTGGAAAAATGTTCATTCAGATACTTTGTTCATATTTAATTCAAAAAATTTTTGCTATTGAATTGTACAGTTTTTTTTAATCTATTTTGATGTTAACTCCTTATCTGGTGTATGATTTGCAAATATTTTCTTTCATTCAATAGATTGCCTTTTTATTTTGATGGTTTTCTTTGCTGTATAGATGCTTTTTAATTTGATGTGGTCCCACTTATTTATTTTTGCTTTTGTTGCTTTTGCTTTTGGTGTTAGATTTTTAAAAAATCATCATCAAGATTATTGTCAAATAGCTTACTGCTTATGTTTTCTTTTAAGGTTTTTTTTTGGCTTCAGGTCTTTTGTTCAAGTCTTTAATCCCTTTAAATTAATTTATGTGGATGGTATAAGAAAATGAGTTTCATTTCTTTGCTTGTGGCTGTCTTGTTTTCCCAACACCATTTATTGAAGAGACTATCCTCTCTTTATTGTATATTCTTTCTTCACTGTCATAAATTAATTAACCATGTATGCATGAGTTTACTTTTGAACTCTCTTTTCTGTTTCATTTATCTATGTGTTTGTTTTTATGCAAACACCATACTGTTTTAATTTTATAACTGTATAATATAGTTTGAAATCAGGGAGTGTGATGCCTCCAGCTTTGTTTTCTCTCAGGATTGCTTTGGCTATTCAAGTTATTTTGCGATTCCATGCAATTTTTAGTATTTTCATTTTATTTCTTTGAAAAATGCCATAGGAATTTTGATAGAGGTTGCATTGAATGTGTAGATTGCTTTGGGTAGTATAGCTATATTAACAATATTTATTCTTCTAATCTATGAGCACAAAATATATTTACATTTATTTATGTCTTTTTCACTTTACTCATTAATGTTACAGTTTTCAGTATATAGGCCTTTCTTACTTGGTAAATTTATTCCTAGGTGTTTTATTCTTTTTGATGAAATTGTAAATAAGATTATTTTCTTTCTTTCTACAGCTTCTTAATGCATAGACAAAGAAGCAAAATTACATAGTATTAAAGCCATTTTCCATTTCAAAATAATTGTAAGCAATTTAAATGATCATAACAGATGGATACTAAAATTAAAAGCTTTCCAGACTTTGAAAGTGCTTCTTCAGTGACAGCCACACCTCTGGTTACAGCCTAGGGCATGAGAGGCTGAGCCAAGACTCCTGAATTTGGATCCATGTTGTTACTGGCTTTATAGCTTGTCTCTTGCTGTTGTGGCCTAAAATATTGTTTTTTAAAATTCATTTCTAATAATCTTCTACCTTGCTAATAGATACTCTCTATGTAAAGTGGGGGGACACACATAAGAGGAAGAAGAAATTACTCCCAGGTTTTCTTTTTTATAATACTTTGTTTTCTGGTTATAAAAGCAGCATATGTTTATTATAGAGATTTGGAAAATATGGACAAATTAGGAAAATATAAGGAGGAAAAAGTACTTCTTTAATTCTATCACCCAAACACAAAATTACTTTATTTCCATCTTCTTCAATTATGATCTAGTTCTCTGCTTCCCTTTACAGAAAATGTCCTGAAAAGAATTGTCCCTTCTGTCTGTAAATCCTCTCTTCCCATTGTCTGATGAGCCTATTCCAGTCATCTTTACAATGTACCTGGAACTGCTGGCATTCAAGTCATAATGAACTCTTGGGTTCTAATCTAGTGACCTGTCCCCAGGCAGGATTTGACACATTCGTTAATTACTTTCTTTTTGAAACTGTTCTTACTAAGATTTCAAGAAACCACTTTCTGGTCTCCTCCTATTTTTCTAACTACTTTTTCCCAGTGTCTTGAATAATTATTTGTTCCTTCATCTTTTCCACCTCTAAACATCAGGTACTCAGGGCTCACTCTCATCCTCTTGTGTGATCTTATCTAGTCTCATGGTTCTAAATATCCAATCATATCTTCAGTTAGGACTGCTTCTCTGAACACTGTATTCACGTTTCCAGTCGACTATATCGATAGGCATTTTAATTTGAAATGTACCAAACTCTTCATTTCCTTTCTATTCTATTTTTTTGTAATGTTTCTTGTTTTGGCAATTGGCAATCCATTCTTTCATGTTGCCTAGATAAAAATATCATGTTGTCAGCCTTGATTTTTCTCTTTCTTTCATATCTCAGTATAATCCATTGGCAAATTATGTTGACTTTTTGGCCTTAGAATCATATTAGATTCTGAACCAATCATTTTTTTTTTATGACTTCCACTTTTACCAGCCTTGTTCAAGCTACCATATTATCACTGGATTATTGCAATAGCTTTCTCAATGTTCTTTGCATTTCTGCCTTGCCTCCTTTCAGTCTATATTTAATCTAGCAAAAACCTAAGTTAGATCATGATACTCCATTGTTCATAACTTTTCAACGTGTTCTTAACTCTGTCTTCAGCTATCTCCACAGATACATTGCACATTAATGCAGCCAATCAATGGGGGATATAAATACTATACACACATAATCCTCAATAATAACTTACTTATCAGAATTCAGAAATTAAACTACTTAAAAATCATAAATTCATTTTAAAGAATAGTAGATTCCTAATGAACACAAAAAAACTGAGCATTTCATATCACTATTTTGAGTTTTTAAAAATCTAATTCCAAAGCTGCCACTAAATAAAAGATGTATCTCCCCTGCCTCTCGAGTATAAACAAATTCTTCCAATCTGTCAGTTTTAGCTTTCTTCAGAATTGCTCACCACAGAAATATGCCCTCAACTTTGGGGCCAACTCAATTCGTATTTGTAGCCAGTTATTGCCAAAGAAGACTGAGTCTTAGGATCTTTTTCTAGGACCTGGAATTAGAAATTTTTCAGTGATAACTCTGGTGGAATTCACCAGTGAAGCCCTTTTGACCTAGAGATTTCTTTGTAGATCTTTTTTTAGGTACAAACTGAATGTATTCAAAAACAAGAACAAAAACAAAAACCTATTTAGGTTACCTATTTCTTCTTGAGTGAGATTTGGTAGTTAGCGTTTTTCAAAAAATTTCTCCATGTCATCTAAGTTATCAAATTAGTTAACATAAAGTTATTTGCAATACTCCCTTATGATCCTTTTAATAGTTATGGAATCTATACTGATGATGCTCCTTTCATTGTTGTCAATGATAATATTTGCCTTATTTCTCTTTTTCTTTCTGATTAGCCTGGATAAATTATATCACTTTTATTGATCTCAAAAAAACAAGCTTTTAGTTTTATTGACTTTCTCTAAAATGTTTCTGTTTTTTATTGTATTAACATTTTTAATCTTTACTATTTCCTTTCTTTGGCTTACTTTAATTTGCTTTTCTTTTAAAATTTTTTAAGGTGAAAATTGAAGTCATTGACTTGAGATTTTTCTTCTTTCCTAGCATAAGTATTGAATACTATAAATTTCCCTATGATTACTGCTTTATCAACATTTCACAGATTTTGAAATATTGTCACTCAATTCAAAATACTTCCTATTTTCCCTTTTGATTTTTTTTATTATTTAGAAGTGTTATTTAGTTACTAAATATTTGGAAATTTTGCAGAGATCTTTATATTAATAATTTATAACTTAATTTCATTGTACTTAGGGAACATACTTTGATTGACTTCAATATTTTAAATATTTTAAAACATTTTAATTTTCTAAAATATCATTTACCATGTAAGTATTACATGTGCACTTGAAATAAATACATGTTCTGCTATTGTTGGATGAAGAGTTCTACAAATATCAATTAGATCAAATTGATTGATAGTGTCTTCTACAGCCTTAAATACTTTCTGTACCTTGATCTAGCAGATATTGAAAAAGGAGTATAAAAATATTTGACTATATTGTGGGTATATCTATTCATACTTGCAGTTCTATCAATTTTTTGCTTTGTGTACTTTGAAGCTTTGTTATAATGTGCATAAATGGTTAGAGTTGTTATATAATTTTGAGAAGTACACTCCTTTATTATTGTGATATGAAATTTATCTATGATAATGTTCATTTCATTGAAATCTATTTTGTCTGATGTTAATATAGCAAATTCAACTTTCTTTTGATTATATTAGTGTTTTCATGGTTTCCTCTACTATCTCTTTATTTTTTAAATTTTTAACCTATTTGTTTCTTTATATAGTGTGCTCTTTTTATCCAGCATATAGTTCAGTCTTCCTTTTTTTAACTCAATTTTACTTTTGTCACTGAATTGTCTTGTTTAGATCATTTTATTTTATGTGATTATTGACACGGGTAGGTGTAAGTCTAATATTATGATATTTATTTTCTATTTGTGCCATCTATTCTTTGCTCTTATTTTGGTTTCATATAGATTATTGAGTATTTTTATAATTTCTTATGACTCCTATTTCATTTTCATAAGTCAATATCTTATTATTTTAGCAGCTTATAGTTATTTATAGTAGTTATTTTAGTGGCTTATTATTTCAAGTTTATAATACATGTATTTAATTTAACACATTTTGTTTCAAATATTATTTAACACATCACATATAGTAAAAAAGTCTTATAATAGTATATTTCATTTCTTTCCTCCAAGCCTTTGTGCTATAATTGTTATACCTTGTCCTTTCCTATATGTTTAACCACCCCCCACTACATTGTCATTATTTTGTTTAAGCAACCAGTTATTTAATCCATTAACTATTTAAAAATTTTTTATATATTTATCCAAGAAGTTACTCTTTCTGTTGTTTTTTATTCTTACCTATAGATTCATATTTCCATAATTCTCTTTTTTAAAAAAATATTTCTGTTAGTCCAGGTTTTCTCTAAAAGTTTTAATTTTGCCTTTATTTTAAGAAGACTTTTTTGCAGGATATAGAATTATAGTTTGAGAGTTTTTCTTTCATTACTCTGAAGATGTAGCTCCAGTGGGTCCAGTGCTGTGCTTAGACTAAAGCTAATTATTTTCTACTACTGAGGCAAGAACTTCCTATGTACTTTATTCAATACCACAGGAATTATGAGTTTTGTAATCTGGTGAGAATAGGGTCTACTGTTTGTGTTCTGTGAGTGATGTTGGTACTGTTTTCTTAAATCCTTTCAGGTGATTATTTCCCCAGTCTCAGATAGTTTTATCACATGTGTGCACTGATCAGTAATCAAGGAGGATCACTAATCTCTATTTAATGAGTATCTTTGGAGTTTTCTGTCTTCAGCATCTTCTCATATACTCTGTTCTGATAACTCTAACTACCTTGATCATGCCTCAATTCAGGAGGTCTATTGAATTTCACCTGAATTATGCTTCTCTGAGCTGTTGTCTGGAAACTCAAGTAACTAAGGCATGGACAATCATATGGCTTACCTTGTTTATTTCACATTTTTCAGGGATCACTGTTCTTTGCTGCTGGTGTTCTCTGTCTTGAAAGTTCTGTTTCATGTATTTTGTCTAGTTTTTTGGTTGTTTTGGTTGGGACTACATATCTGGTTCTTGTTATTACATTTTGGTGGAAATACCAACTTCTGTTTGTTGCTAAATAGTACTTTTATAAGTTTTACTTCATTAGAGTCAGAAAATATGGCTCGGTAAGTTCTGGTTTTTACGTTTAATGAGACTTTATTTTTGACCCAGCTAGAATATTGCTAATTTGGGGGTAAATTTTTCATAGATATTTGCAAAAAAAGTATATTATTTATTTGTAGAATATTAAGTTTATAATATAAATATATAGAGCTTGGCTACTTTTTGATACAATAATATTAGAAAAAGCAGATAGTGCGAAAACTAACAGAACAGAAAATAACAAAATGAGAAGTAAATTTTTTTTTATTGTTTTAATATATGACTAGACCTTCTCCCAAGGTTAAATATTATTACTGATTTGCACAACTTTTGTGTATTTACTAGAAAATTTGGTATATCTTTTTATTTCACTGTTTATATTTGTTTAGCTAGTTTTGTTTTTTACTTAGAGTAGCACATACACAGTTTACCTATATGATTAAATGTGGATGTCTAGCCAATTCTATATTCAATAGTAATTATTAATTTGGGGGAGAAATTTATTAAATATCAAATTATGATTTTTTCATTTACTTTATGGTGTTAAGACAGATCTAGTTTTTTGGTTTGTAATTTAAAATTACATATAATAAAAATATTCTGGAAATAAGCTCAAGGGATATGATTTTGGTCTTATCAGGCTCTTATAAGCTCTGTGTCTATGTGCAAATTAATTAGTCTCTCTGAGCCTTAGTTTTCCCATCTCTCATTAATATATTGAATTAGATTATATTTAATATTAATTCCAACTGTGAAATTTGTTATCCATACATTATACTTCTTCTTTAGGCCATTATAAACACACAGAAGAATTTTTTGAAAGCCTAACCTATTAATGATAGGTGATAATAAGGAGGCATTTACCTGGCCTTAATAGTCATCAAAGTCTTGAATTTAGATATTTGATAATATTTCCAAATTATGTTCTATAAATTATTATAGAAACTTAAACAAAAATGAATAAAAATGCTAAATAGAACTTTATGCTCCTGTTCTATTACTGTTCTTAAAGTTTATAACTATTCTATGAAAAGCACATTTATATTGCTTTATATGTTTACATTGTTTTTGTTAAATGTAAACATTTAAATTATGCTTTGTATTCTGTAGCTTTGTTTTGAGATTTCTCTATTTAATTTTTAATAAATTGTGAGCATAAAAATCTAAGTGGCCTGATTTTTTCTTGAGGGTCTGTATTTGGAGTGTGTCATAAGTATTAAAGGTAATACTTAATAACCTCAATTAAAGAGCTTAGATTGGACTTCATAATCTTACTAAAGACTTCGTATTTTGAGTTTGTTTTTCTTCTACTTATATGCACATGTACATATGGTAGGCCTGAGATAATGAAATTCTTTTCAACTTAAGCTGCCTGTGGTTGGACACATGAAAAAAACACTTCCATATAAAATGCCTTCTTTAGTTTACATGGGAGATGCGTTTTGATTTGCTTTTGTGTAGCAAATATTATGTTATCTGGGCCAAAAACATTTCACCGTCGAAATTAGAGACTGTAAGCACAGCTGATTTTAGGAAATATTTTGGGCAGCTGCAGAATTCTGATGACTATCCACCAGGCATTCCTTCTCTTCATTGCCCAAATTGAGTCACTTTCTATCTTAAGTATAACTTTATATATAAACCATCATCCCTTTCCTACTGATGAAAAAATATACAAGAAAGACTAAAAAAAGAGATACAGCTAAGTAAAATTTTTATATTTAAGAAATGCATTTATAATTCTGAAATTAACTTAAGTCAATACCCACTCATTGTATCTTTGAGCCAGAACTTCATTTATTTTAAATTCTATCAGAAAATGTCTTTTATTTCTGAAAAATTATGTATGGTTAGATATTTTTTTATTATCAGAAAAAATAACTTGTATGGTATAAATGTATGTTTAGATTAGGACATAATGAGGAACATTAATGTTTAATTTAAATTTGCACTAGGAAAAATTTGAATTTGAGATAAAAAAGTGATAATTCTGGCTAAATTTAGGGATGATCTATGCATACAGTTTTTTCTAATGTTATATAGTTTTTTTATTTGTTAGGCAGTATATTAATTACTTTGAGAAAATTAGCTCATTTATATTTTTAACAACCCTGTATTCATATTATGAATTTCATTTCACAATAAAATGACTTACAAGTCATGCCTTGGAAAAGAGAAAGGCTTAGATTTTAACCCAGTCACTCTTAAGACAAAGGGCCTGTGCTTTCCACTCTAAATCACCAACCTCATCATGAGTTAATTGTTTTGATTTGCAGCCCACTCACTCTCTCCAACAATACCTAGCAGTTAGGAATTGGGGTCCATGTAAGCATGGCCATTTACTTAATTTTGAATGACAAGACATCATTCGGTGGATTCAGTATTACTGGTTTAACTACAGGGCCACATATCACCATCCAACTCTGCCAGTCTTTCCTAGGAAATGGCCCAAGGTTGGACACCCTATTTACCTCTCCCCATACCCAACTCAAAGTTACCTTCTTAGCTCAAAGAGTTAATTTAAAATGACATGAAATATTGATGGGTCACATCCTCCAGATAATTGCTGCTTCTTCCTCCCTACTCACCACACCTCCCCAGGCCTACTGGGGACCATGTCTGAACTTTGCACTTCCCAAAGTGTTTTGGAGCTAGAAAGTGTTAGAAGAAATGTGGATGTTGTGGTAAAGGAACTCTGGAAGCAATCAGGTAAATAAAATTTAACCTATTTGGGGTCTTTAATGTGCTATTCTGCTTTGTTAGCTCCTAAGGGAGAAAGTTTATATGCAGGATATCTAGATGTATTTGACCAAATTTAGCTGTTTCTTTTTACTTATTTAAGAATAGTATCCTAAATAAGACACTTTAAACATTGTATATTTAACCTAAAGTAGTGGTGAAAATTTCCTCAGCCTTTGATAGGTAACTATGGGACATAGTTTGGGAAGATTCCCCTTTTAAATATATCAAATTGGTAGTGTCTGTTCACGAGACTGTCCTCATTTCTGATACTTTTCCTAGTATCAAATTGGGCTGCTCGTTCAGGGAGAACTTCATAGAATAGACATCATTTTGATATTTGTGAGTGCCCCTGGTTGCAAGGGGATGGGAAAGTAAAAACAAGACCCGGAAAACAAGAAGCGAGGCTGAATCCATGACTGTGGTTCAAAACACAGGTGTGCAAATCTGGAATCATTGATTAATGCAGGCTAGTGTTTATTGTCTTCTGGAAAGTTTCATGGAAAAGGTGAGTCCTGGGCTCAATTTTATAGGAAGGGAGACATTGGCAGAAACATGCTAAGAAGTCCTTCAGGCAAGACAGGGAATACTGGGCTAGAAAAGATGAGTCACAACCCAGAGGTAATAAACAATTGATTTTTGCTTCCTTTATGTCCAGGCATGTTTACTCAAGTTTATTTTTCTTTATAGTAGAAGAAGAAAAAGGATGAGGAAAACCAATAATCTTTTATATTTTTCCCTCTAACTTATTTAATGCTACATCTCTGTGCAGATTTATTCCTAAATTCACACTTTAAAAAATATTGCTGGTTGAACAACCACATTAGAATCAGTGAGTATTTTTAAATTCAAAATTGGGTCCTTGAAAGTTAAAAGAATAAAAATTGAAGTCCTGGAGCAGTAGAAATAACCACATAGAAAATTACTTTTACTCCCATAAAAGGGGCTCTCCCATCCCTAAGGGCCAGTCTAAGGAGTGAAGGAACAGAAGCTCTGTCTATCTCACCATTGCTGGATACTGCCTGCTTGCTCCCTTCTTCCACCCTATTACTTCTCACCAAGCTCTGGGTGCCAGTCTAGCATAAATGGATTCAAATTTTTCCACAGGGAGTAAACAGGCCTTTTAAAAATATAAATTGGGTCATATCTCCTTCAGTCAAAAACTCTTTAGTGGCTTCCTATTACCTTTAGAATAATATTTAAACTACTCACCAAGACCACTGAGCCCAGCACACCTTCCTGTTCTTGTCTCACTTTATTGCTTCACTTACGCTGGCCTCGATGATCCACTTTGAGACCTTAGGCATAGTTTGCTTCAAGTGCTACCTGCCTTGTTTGCCATCAGAAGTTGAAAAACTATGGCTCATGGGCTGGTTTTGGCCTTTGCCTTACTTCTTCTGTAAGACACTTGAACTAAATAAGTATAGTTCTTATGTTTTTAAAGGGTTATAAAAAAATATGTGGCAGAGATCACATGTGGCTTACAAAGCCCAAAATATTTACTATCTTGTCTTTTACAGAAAAAGTTTGCTATCTCTGATTTAGAATGTTTTTTCTACAAGCCCATTCTGTCTTGTACTTTCTATCATGTACCCCAATTTAAAATTATATTCTTATTAATGTCTTTACTTGCTGATTGTCTGCTTCTCCTTCTGCCTCCATGAAGATGGGCCATTCTCATAGAATCCTCAAAAGTAGAACCCAGTGCCTCACACCTGTCTTGCTACCATGAGTGCTAAATATATACTTGTGACTCACTTTCAGTTCAGCTTTATGATACCTTTTGATCCCTGCTCACATCATACTAGGTTACTTATCATTTCTGTGCTTTATCTTCCTATAAGTAGTCCCATGTAATTTCAGAAAACCCAGTCGATTTGCGGGAATAAAACTCATACACATGCCCTTCCAATATTTATTCATATTTATTCAGCAGAGAGTCCAACCCTGGGTTCCTGGGGTTATGCACAGTGGGTACCTACTGGGAGTTTCCAAGGCTGACCAGTATTCCTGTGGGAAATCAGGAGGCTTGCCCCTGGGTGGTAGCAGTTACAAACTTTCAAGTTGGGGTGGAGACCATGGTCATGCTCTTCCAGGCACTGATGACCTATCTGGTTGAATCCTCTGTCACGGAAACCTAATAAAAAGGAACATTTCTGAAATTTAGAAATTGGATTACTTTTGATAATTGTTTCTCTATAACCATGGAAGATTCATGTTAATAATTCTTTGCAATGCTATTCAAAGATGACATCTGTTTAAGCATACATTATAAAAGTCAGATTTGTTCAACAGAGACTTTATTAATTTGTTACTTTCCCTGAGCAAATGTGACTGCACATTTGTTTAAATATTTACAAATGTATGTGAATGAGCAGCAGAAAAAGGTAAAATTAAAGCCAAATAGGACACATGTTTTTAAAGAAAGATTGGGTTTCATTTACTTTGTTGTCGTATGAGTAATAACGCTGTACAGAAAATGTGATATGTTCAAACTGTGCTTCTCATATTCACTGATTGAAAAGGGACAGTTCCATTTTCTGCAGTGCAAAACCAAGTCATTCTTATTAAAAGGTCACAGGAAACTGAGGAGAAATGTCAGGCACACAGACTGACCTATTCAGAATATAATCAAACTTGCTTTAAAAAGACAACATCTACATTATGAAGGGGAGAGATCTGATTGTATTCTCTGTGCTTTGGTAATGCAGTTAGTGCCGATAAGACCTTGAGACAATCTTGCCCTTCAGAAAATGAGTGTTTGTGGTGGATGTGGGTGAGTTAGAAGGGATGTCATGATGTAATGTGGCTAAGATCATCTCTCCAGCCACTGTTTCCTTTTGAATTATTGAACTTACCATTTATTTACAAGATGCACATTTTTTACTTTAAAGACAGCTTTGTTCCACTTTAATTTTTCTTTCCATTAATTAATTTCATAAAGGGTTGATGAAAGTGGTCTCATGGATTCAGCAGCAGATTGGTAGCTACACAGCTCCTATTGTCTGTTTGCCCAGAGCCTGAATGCTGTGCAGAGGTACCATTTCTGCAGTGCATCTTCTCATATTCTCCCATGTCATTTCAGGAGACCAGCTGTAAAAGCAAGATGGTTACTCCATTTTCATGCCAGTTCATCATTGGCCTCTCTCCATATTTCTAGTATTTAGGGCTTGAATTTGCTGGCTGCTTCATTCCTTGTGTGCACGGAGCTCCCATTGACTTTATTATGATAAACAGAATGATGATAAACTTCAATGGTAAACAGAAGGGTTCTTCACTTCAATGGGAATTCTGTATGTATAAAGAGATGTAGTCCAGTAAAATCAGCCCATTTCATATCAAATAAATAAGCATAATAGCATCAAGCAATGCCAAGTCAGTGTCATATGACATATGTCTAAGAGAATGTGAACACTAGAGTTTCTACTTGTGTGGTTACCAAATTGCCACCTGATGGTATCCACTTAATTTTTTAAATTTCCTGGCTGAAAACTTGGAGCTGGTGATATTTCCCCCTGATGAGGATGGCTCTTTTAGCAGATGTATATACGTACATATTATTTAAGAAGCTGATTTTTTTTTCTTGAGAAGATGAATCACAAATAAGGCCCACTGAGGCAAATAACTTACAAAATTTAAATATTTGCCATTTCTTCATTGGTTCAAATGGGCACGACCAACAATTTTGTATATATTTCCTCCTAAGCCAACAATATAGAAAACTGATATCATGTGGATGGTTCTTCCAGATTAAGCATTAAGTTCTAACAGACAGACTTATTTAGGCATGTAAATTACTTCAGTCAAAATGATAGCATGCATTTTTAATTATTGTCTATAAAATAGTATTTTGTCAAAATAGCAACACTGCCTTTGTTAAAATGACTAATTTATTTTATTTTTAAAAATGATAAAAACCAAATTAGAGTTTGATATAAAGAAATAAAAAAAATCAGGTACATATGATACTCATTTCACTAATAGTTAAATTTTCTAAATACCGGTTTGTCTAGATTTATTTGCCCAGGACAATTGGATAAATTTAACTTGGTATTTATCTTTCTTGGGTTCAATGAAGCTTCAGATCTCCAGTTAGCATGTCCAGGTACTGAACTATTTATTCGTATTATTTTTTCTGTTAAATATTTTTAATTTTTAATTTACTTGATTCTTCTCTCTAACAAGAGAAACCTATGGACTTCCTTACATATAACCATGAAGGAAATGACCCTTTTTGCCTTTTGGGTTTTTTTGATTTTCTGTTTTCTGTTACTCCTTGACTTTTATGAGACTTTTTTTCTTATTAGATGTTTCTCAGCAACAATCTTCTATTTCTCCTTTGTTCCCCCTACCTAAGTATTGCACCATTGTTATCTTTTTCTTTCTGGTAACTTGATTAATCTAAATGTCAGTGGAATATTTACTAACAGTCTAAATTTTTCTCTATGCCTTGCAGCTTGGCCTCTGGCACTGATTATATTTTTAGAAAAAAAAATTATTTCTACTTTTCCTGTACTTAATTTCTGAAAACACATCTGAATAGGCTTTAACAAAGTATTTTTCTCAAGAAATATAAAGCAATTTCTCTATAAAACTATTGTGTGGCCTAGATTCAAAGACTTCATTAAAAACAACAAGACTATAAATAAATTATTCATAAATGGATATTTTCCATTTTGTATTATATACTTTGTAAGCTACAATACAATGAGTGTAGTAAAATATTGCTGAATAAATATTCAGAGAGATAACTTGGAAGGTTAAGTATTTAAAAAAATATGGCATAATTTTTTCAAGTGCAGAAACCATTTTCCCGTTCGTTTGACCTATTTTTAAGAAAAATGTTATTTAAGGAGCCAACAAAAACAACAAAAGCATAGAAAACATATGGTCCTTTCCCTATAGCTAAAATAAACTGGAAAAAAAGTGGAAAAAGAACTAAAATCTCTGCTACCTCAAATGATTAACATCATTTTTTTCTGGGGGGGCGATGCGGGTGGAGTATAATTCTCTATGCCATTTCAAAGCATACCACAATTAACTTATTAGATTTTACAATATCAGTATAAAGCAAAAAATGCAAAAAAAACAATAATTTTGCGGGAGAGAGAGAGAGAGAGAGAGAGAGAGAGAGAGAGAGAGAGAGAAAGGGAAAGAGAAAAGTTTGAGGCAGTGAGAGAGTGGTTATTACAAAGTGTTATCATTTGAAAAAATAAGTCCATCAAACAAATGACCACCTGGAAAGGTGAGACACAAACAGAGATAATGACTCACTGCAAATATAATGGAAAGCTCACGCTAATTAATTTTCAAAAAGTCTTCAAGAGATTTGTAAAAGTCATAAAGAGATAATTTATTCTATTGTTATTGCAACACTGGTTATAACAGTGAAAAAAATGGCAAAGTAAGTGTTCAACACCAGTGAAATAATGAAGTAAATTACGCATGCCTCCTACATGTAATACCCTGTAAACCATTTTTCCAGGCATTTTAGAGAGCTTGGAATCACAGGCCAAATGCTTGACTGTGGCCATCAGAGAAAAGCAGAATGCAAATCATCTACAGGATGGCAAGAAAAGTAAGTGTTACTGTTTTTGTGTAAACAAAGCATAAGAAACTGTAAAGAAGATACAATTTGAATGAGAATTGAGTAAAAGTTCTCAGTAAGCCAACATTTCAACCACATTTAAGGAAATGCTGTGATTCTGGTAAGCATGTAGGTTGTGGGAAGGACCAGGACTGCTCAGGGAAGTAGGCTTAGGCACCTGGAAAAAAGACAGAGGCATGAGAAAATGTGTGAGAAGTTTGGGAGAAATACGAATAATTTGACTTATACACAGGAGCTATCTAGAAATGAGGTAGGGCATGTTGGAAAGTTAGGGTGGTGTCAAAGACCTTGAATGTCATACTAGAATTTCAGACTTTATTGTGCGGTTTATGGGGAGCCATCTAGGCTTTTTGAGAAGGTAAGTGATTTGGTGATGGAAGTAAAAGCAGAGGACCTGAGAACTCTGTCAAATTCATCTATAGTCTTTTTTCGTAATTTTTAATAAATCATATATCCCTGAGTGCTTTAATTTTTTCCTCATTTCAAGCTTCATTTTTAAAAGCATTTTAAATAGAAATGTAAATTTGTTAGAAAAGCATTAACAGAAAGAAAGGTGCTATATAATACATATTGCTGCTTCCTTTGTCTCAATGTTTCTATTTCTATTACTCAGTAAGAGTTTGGAGTGAGTGAGGACTGCACATATTGGGTTGGAGTGTCGTCTTGGTGAGGTTTTCCAGGTCATTTCACCTAAATGAGCTTCCGTTTTCTCATCTATAACCAATTATAGTTATTATTTACTAATAATACAAACACTAAATAGTGCCTGTTATATGCCAGGCACTCTTCCAAATTGTGTTTTGTTGTATCTATTCATGTATTTTAACAATTATAATTAAATGGATTCTCCTATAACTAGGGCAGTCTTAATTTTAAATCTGTATGAATAATGAAACATAAAAAGTTTAAAGAACTTGACAGTGGCAGAGTTGGGATTGCAATTTGTGCATTGTGGTTCCAAAATTCATCCTTTTGAACTCTGCTTATTCTTCTTCTCAATAAGAATAATAATATAATAGAAATATAAAAATAATGTTAGTACGAGAATATAATGATAATATTGCCAGAAAACGTTAGAGGAAATCTAGTAATTAAAAGTTAAACATTTCAAAGCAGAATTTCAACATTATTTTATTATAGTTAATGTGGGAGAAGTTAATCTTATAAAAATTATGGTGTGGTTCCAGTGTCTAGCAAGGTGCCTGGCACAGTAGGCACTCAAGGAATGCAATAGTTTAAAGAAATGAAGTTCAAGAAGAAAAGTTCTCAGCACTTACCTTTTTCAGGAAGGCCATGTGTTCCACCCCTTACCTCTCACAGCAGAATAAGAATCAGCAAATCTACATCCTTAGATCCTTCAAGTGTTTGATCTTTAAGAGACCATCATAGAGAATCAACATCCGAGAATAGAATTTTAAAAATGATTTCAAGAACTCTTTGAAAAAACATTCTAAATTATGTCATACCCATATTATGATGCTGATGTCATGTACTCTGAAAGTAGTCATTTCTTTGCCTTTGTAGGCAGTAAATGAGTGAAATAATACTGAAAAATAAAATCTAAAATCTTCTTTCAAAGTACACAGCATTATATTCCATACATACCATAAGGGGAGGCGGGGAAGGTAACTCTCTGGAGATGAAGCTATGTATCTACAACCTACTCATCGTGTATGCTTATGTTTGCAAAGAAACAAGTGTCTGCATTTCTTACAGAGTGTTCCTTTTAATATTTTATAGTATTTGGTTACAAGTGAAAATAATTGTTCAATGTTAATGGAAGTCAGTAGAAATTCTGTTTATGAGTCTATTAATATACCACGTGGGCATTAGGCAATAGAAATTTGTTGAGTGGAAACATAGTAATTAAGTGGCTTTAATATGACCACACAGTTATATTAGAATCAAAAAGCATGACAATTAAAATTTTATAAAGTCTTTTTGTATATCTAGAAGTAATGATACATAGAGCATAGCATATTTTCATTAATAAATGTATTTATGCCTATTATTTGAATCTCTAATGGAATCTCACTATAATGATGGTTTCTGGAATCTATTCACTAGGATTAACTCAGAGATAAACACTTAAAATATAAAATTATTTTGACTTCAGTGATTAATGAGTTTTAGCTCCAAATCTGTGTTTTCACTTGATCATTTAAATTTCCATTTTTGGTACATTTTTCAGGTCCATTTCACCCTTCTGGAATTGTGGTCACTAGAGCTATAAAAAATATTACAAGCAGAGATGCACTGGAATTTGCTTTATTCTACTTTCCCACAACAGCATGTCCATCATTTTTTAGCCTTTGGGCTGCAAATGTACCCAAAGCTCCACTGATAGTAAGTGGCATTCCTCCCAAGCAGTTACCATGTTACTGTGAATAGAAACCTTCTACCGAGGAAGTCTACTGCTCAGTGTTGGCTGCTGGTTCTGTGCTTCAGAATGGAGGTAGCCTTATGCTCATGGGTGGGTAGTTGTCTTTGATCAAGTGAACTGGGTCATTGAATTTTTAAAATATACTTGGTTGGAGGCATTGAGGAAGTATATAATACCAAAACCCAGTTTTCTGCCACCCACAAGGCTTGATTTTTGTGATAGAACCTGGAAGGCATTAGAACTAAAGTATGTCAGTGGGTAACTTACAAAGCCTCCGTAGAATCTCATGAATAGTAATAGTATCAAAACCTGTTTTTTGAATATTTACAATGTCCTAGTTATCCATCCTGTCTATTTTATCCTATCCTATTTATCGTCTATCATCTATCATCTATCTATCAATCTATCAATCATCTATCTATCATCTATCTATTAGTCATCTATCTATCTATTCTATCTATTCTCTCTATCTATCATCTACCTGTCATCAGTCTTTCTAGTCTACCTTCTCTCTCTCTCTTTCTCTCTCTCTCTTTATATATATATATATGTAGATAGATAGATAGATAGATAGATAGATAGATAGATAGATAGAGATAGAGATAGAGATAGAGATAGAGATCTATCTATCTATATCTATCTATATAGAGAGATAGATAGATATAGATAGATAGATAGATAGATAGATAGATAGATATAGATATAGATAGATAGACAGATGATAGGTAGGTAGATGATAGGAAGATAGATAGATAGATATAAGTATGTAAGTGTCTCTTATGCATCTATCTATGCCATGTGGGGTGTGTGTGTGTAGTTTGCCATGAGAAATTTACCATGTTACCATGTACGTTTTACAGAATAGGCAATGTGGTTTGGAGTTTGAGTAACTTGCACTATTAAGTCACAAAGCTGAGATTAAAAGATTTGAATCTAGTTGTCTGTTTGCAAAGCTTATACACACACCTTTTCACTATATCTGAGAGGGCCACACTGTAACACAGAAGCTGAGTCTGGATTATTAAAACCAGCAATTACTGATCTATAGAGAACAGTCCACCACTATAGTTCTTTATATCTTCATATGTAAGACTATATGAATAACTCATGGACAAGTCAATCACAATCAAAATACATTGGGAATTTGATAAGGACTTCATGGAATCTATAGATCACTTTGAGTACTACAGACATCTTAGCACTATTGTCTTCTAATCCGTGAACATGAGGTATCTTTTATTTTTGTGTATGTCTTCTTTTTTAGCTTTACTGTGGTATAATTGGCATTTTTGTGTCTTTTTTTATTTCTTTTATCAATGTTTTGTAGTTTTCTATATGCAGATCTTTCTCCTTCTTAGTTAAGTTTATTTCTGAGTATTGTTTTTTTTGGTGCTATTGTATATGAAATTGTTTTCCTAATTTCCCTTTAAGACAGTTTATTGTTAATATATAGAAACACAACTAATTTTTGTATGTTGATTATGTATTCTGCAACTGCACTAAATTCATTTATTAGTTGCAACATTTTTAATGAAATATATATATATATATATATATATATATATATATATATATATACATATAAAGTGTGTGTGTGTGTGTGTGTGTGTGTGTGAGATCATGTCATCTGGAACCAGGGACAATTTTACTTCTTTTCAAATTTGGTTGCTCTTAATTTATTTTTCTTACCAATTGCTCTGACTAGGACTTCTGGTGCTATGTCAAACAGAAGTGGCAAACATGGGTATCCTTGTCTTGCTCCTGATCTTGGAGAAAAAGCTTTCAGTTTTTCACCATTGATATGATGTCAGCTGCGGGCTTGTCATACATGACTTTCATTAACACAAGGCAATTTTCTTTTATTCCTAGTTCATTGACAATTTTTATCATGAAGGGTACTGAGTTTTGTCAAATGCTTTTTCCATCCTTTGAGTCAAATAAGTAATTTTTATTCTTTATTTTGTTAATATGGTGTATCACATTGATTGATTTGCTAGAGTTAAAAGAAAAAAAAAAACTTGCATCCCAGGGATAAATCCCATTTGGTTACGGTATATGATCCTTTAAATATGATATTGTATATAATTTGCTAGTAATTTTGTTGAATAATTTTACAGAATTATTGGCCTGCAGTTTTCTTTTCTTATGGCATCTTTGGCTTTGGTGTCAAAGTAATGCTGGCTTTATAAAATGAAGAGGCATCTATCCTCCTCAATTTTTTGGATGGGTTTGGGGATTAGTGTTAAATGTTTTTTGAATGTTTGGTTGAATTCTTCAGTGAATTTTAAAACCTAGGGTGTGATTCTCATAAAATATTTTCATGGTGATCATGATGTCCTGGATGAGAGTTCTAACAATATCGTGCTTCTATTTCAGTGAATATCTAAACAGTAGTTATAGCCTATCTTGGATCATCTATAATACAATTTACAGAGTAGTGCTGTGATTTCAACACACGTTTGTGATTAGCGTTAAGTGATAAGTCTAAAACAGCTATATTACATTTTTAATAAATGTTTTAAGCACAGTTTTAGATTTACATAAAAATTTTAAAGATAATACAGACACTTCCCATATACTCTGAATCCAGTTTTCCTTATTACTGACTGCCTATATTAGTATATGTCACAATTAATGGACCAATATTAATACGTTATGAAGTCTATACTTTATTCAGATTTTCTCAGTTTTTACCTAATGTCCATTTTCTCTTTCAGGACCCATCTAGACAGTACATTACATTTAGTTGTCATGTCTCCTTAGGCCCGCTTGGCTGTGACAGCTTCTCAGACTTTTCTTGGTTTTGGTGGCTGTGACTGTTTTGAGTAGTATTGTTTAGATATTTCGTAGAGTGTCTATGTTGGGGTTTATCTAATGTTTTTCTATGATTAGACTGAGCTTATGAGTTTTTGGAAGGAAGACCACAGAAGTGAGGTGCCATATTTATCACATCATATCAAAAGTATCTATTATCATGACTGATCATTGTGATGTCAGCCTTGGCACAGGTAATATTTGTCAGGTTCTTCCAATGTAAAGTTACTCTATCTCCCCTCCTTTCAGATACTATACATGTTAGAAAGAAGTGTCTATGTGCAGCTTGTACTTAAGCAGTGGGTCACAGTACCTATATAAATTATTTGGAAAACTTCTGTTCCTTCTCCTCCTGAGTATTTATTAAATTATTTATTTACATCAATTCATTTATAGTTTTATTATATTTATTTTCAGATTTTTAAATTTTATTATAATTGTTAAGATTTATAGTTTTGTTTTTAAGAGTTTTTAATATTTATTTTATATATTTTTAGTTTTGTTATATTTATTTTATAGTTTTGTTATAATCCAATATTACTTAATTTATTTTGTTGCTTAAATTGTTCCTGATTTGATCTCTGGGAACACACTTTCAGTTAACTTTTATGTTCCTTATTTTTACCATTTTTTTAAGCTTCATTACTTCCTGGCACTGTGAGGGAATCTTGTATGTCTTTTGCCCCAGTCCTAGATTCAGTATTTCTCCAAAGAGTTATTTGAGAATGGTTTTAGAAACCAAAATCTAGGCTCAAGGTATGCTCCTTGTTTTGGGCCCTCTCAGCTAACAGATAAAGAAAAAGGTATATATGCTTGCCTGTATGTATACACATATCCAGAAATAAACCCACATGTATGTGTAACCATCTGTATCTGTATTAAGCTAAACACAAATTCATCCTGATGTCTTCTGCCTTAATCCACTGCCACACAGATCATTACAGTCTTCTCTCCTTGCTTATTTGTAAACTTCCTTTCCTAGAGCAAGAAACCTGGCTCCCACCAGCTGTTATCTATTTGCTTAATCATAACTATGTTGAATGTTTAATTAATTTTTAATCCAGCATGTTTCCAAGTTGTTCTCTATGGTTTTAGTCTCTGGAATCTGCAAATTCTCTTTTTAAAAAAACAAAAGCCAAAAAAAAACCCAACTATCCAATCATCTGTTGATGGACATTTAGATTAATTCTGTATCTTGACTATTGTAAATTATGCGAGATGGAGAGCCAAAGGAGAGGAGCAAAGACATGGATCGTTTTATAAACTATATAAATGTCTAACCAATGTACTGTATACTTGAAACAAATAACATAATAAAATTTTAAAAAACTAAAGTTGTTTGGTATTAAAACATTTAAATATTTTGTATAAATATAGATTTGCATTGTTCTTTTTCAACATATATAAAAACTCTGAAATCAAAACCCTATATGTGTTTAATGATAAGGTCAAAATTTCTAAATGTAAATTTCCACTACCGACAACACAATAGGCTGACCCAAAAATATTTGGTTGTCATTTGTTCAGATTAAATCATTTTCAGTGGCAGCCACTGCTGGCTTTGGTGTCCTCTTAGGTCTTACTGTCCTCCCGGTGATACTCTCAACCTGGGATCTATGTGCATTCCACTTCTAAAGGGTGTTGCTCTGACATCTGTCTGTTAATTTTCATATAATTTCATAAAATTTATCCTGAAATTTCAGGAAGAGAGTCTTGTCTAATACTTCTCAAATTGTGCCTATTTACATACCTACTTATGAGTCAGTCTAAATGATCCCACCTTTCTGTAGGGACAAAATTTTTTTTGTGTGTGTGTTTATATAGAAACTGGAGAGTCATTTTGCAACTAGAATATCACGTTAAACACATGTATGACTCGGGTATTTTTTTATGTTATAATTTATCCTGAAAAACAACCACTTGACATTGTTTAAGAAGTGTTTCAACAACCAAAAAGACATGTTGTCAGCATGTTAATTAGAATGATATTATGGGACACTTTCACAAAACAACATGAGTAATTACATAAAACAATCAATACCCACAAGTACTAACAATGTCTGAGATACAGCATGTGAAAAATGTAATGACAATCTTTCTAGATTAGTCTCTCATTTTTTTTTTTATAAAACTGGTTTGTTAAAAATATAAGATATCCTATAGATGTTTGCTTTTCAGCCTTCATATCATGGAGTGACATGCCTAGTAAAAATTTATCTTGTTGTAGATACTGCAAAGTACTCACTGCTTCAGAAAAAAAATAAGAGAATGAATGACATAAAAATAAAGTTAATAGAAGTCGAGGAATTATAGGTAGAACATTTAAGAAAATCAGTGTAGAAAGGCTGTTTTTTCACAAGTAGATAATTGCTCTATACCTTAAAATGTTAAAATAAGTGACCTGAAAGAATTGGATTTTATCAGGACTAAAACCAAATAAACCGTTACCAAAATCAGTGGCAAATAGAAAGACCAAAGGCAGTATACAAAAGTTTACGATTTCCAACAGACATAAAGAATCTTGGAAAATGATGTTGTAAAGATACTCAAGGGTTAGTGAGTACTTGTTTCAAAATGATGCTGATGGTACCATATACCTTAGTGTGAAGTGAGGAACACCTTCTCACCCATGGCTTTCTTAATCAAAGAGAGAAGCTCTTGAAGTTTCATGTTAGCCAACGTTCCATTCTATGTAGGTAAGAGCTCCTTATACAGGTTTAGTACTAACATGTTTACACTTTATTTTTATTTACAAAATTCCTTTCAAGTCAATACATAACCATTGCTGATATTTGTTAGGTATTTTGAGGTATTCTAGACAAGACCAGCTTTAGTATGAAATAGGGAAAGTGGGTATTGAGGTGGATCATCTTGTAGCAAACACACACATATATACACGTGCATGCACGTGCACACACACACTCATACACTATGCATATTAAATACTGAAGGTATCCTTAAAGAATAAAAAAGGGAAAAAGTAATCAGGAAGGCAATATGCTTCTTGAAAAAAAATGATATAGAAGTAGTAAAAAGAAGGCTTTTATTTTTTTTAAGAAAATTGCTTCTTATTTGTTTTGTCTTTGATGGTTTAATATAAAAGTCTCAGGTTCTCAGTCTTAAATTTTTTAAAACATCATCAACTTCATAGATCTTCCTTTTTTCTCCATCTGTCTTTCTCTAGTTATCTTGTGCCCATTGCAAAATAAGACCCAATATGCAGGGGCCTTGGCAGAATTCCTGATTCAACAGAAAATACTGATATGTTGGCCTTTAATGAGACTGCAGAGTCCCAACACTCTGAACAAGGCAGACAGACAGGAGTGCAATGTCCAACAGTGATGACAATGAAGCTACTCATCTCATGAACTCTTGCTATGTTACAGGCACTCTGCTATGTACCTTACCAGCTTCATCACATTTAACCTTCAACATAAACCTATGAAGTTTACCAATGTATTCATCACTCACTCGTTCATTTATTCAACACTTATCGGGTGCCTACCACAAGGTATTGTGAAGCAAAGGTCACTAAAACACAGTCCCCATTTCTGACAACTCACAATGCGATAGCAGATTACCATGATGGTAGGAGGTTATACAAGTCAGTATGGGAGTATGCCTGGCAAATTCTGGGTCTTGAATGAAGAAAATAAGTTTTCCAGATGGACAAGGAGAAAAAGAACAGTCCAGGCAAAGAATGATATGCAAAGGCATTGAAGCAGGGAAGAGCATTACATGTTGGGAAAAAGAATGACCAGAGCACATAACATGGTAGGGAAAGAAAGTAAGTGAGATGGTCAGGGATGGATCCAGAAGAATCTGTGTGAGAGCTAAACAATTTAAAACTTTGTCTCTGGATAACAGAGAATTAATTAATAATAGACATCTTCCTCTTATTTTACAAGTGGCATATGTTTACTAGGTAGCTATAGAAAAGCAAAAAGAAGACAATATAAATCAGCATAACTCTATCTTGTGAATTTAACTACCTAGTAGAATTATACAAATGTAACTACACCCATGTAAAAATAAATATAAAACATATTTTTATGTATACATTTATACATATAAATCTATGTATAAATATTTTTATATTTTTTCTCAAGGTATATATACATTAATATAATTTTTTAAAAATATATATTACAATGTACATAAAGTTTTAGAATCTGCCTACTAATATATTATGAACATCATTTTAGGTCAGTAAAGATTGTATTGAAAATTTAATTTTAACTGTTGTGAACAAAGTGGTGGGGGGTTACTAGGATAACTGTCAGATCTTACTGGGTGGTAGATGGTGAGACTAGGCAACACTGAAGGAAGTGCAGAGAAGTTTTGTTCTGAAGTATCTGCCTTTGAGAGGTCTGAGTTCAATCATGTGTCTGATATTTCTCTCTCGGTAACAGAAGTAGTCCCTTGAAATGAATACTACTTGTTGTAGTTCCCTGTCTATCTGGCCTTATTTTCATCTTCATTCCTATTTTTATCAGATTGCTTTTAAATACCAGGCTATGTCCATGTCTGGCATGCTTTAAACACTACCAGCTGCCAAGGTGCATTTCACGTCCCGTTGTGATCAAGATAACCCCGGCAGAAAGATGGTCCTGCAGCCTTTTCTTTGTTAGAAATTCTACGGATCCACTTTGAGTAAAAGTGGCATTTAAATGCTGGTTAAAAATAATAATAATAAAAATGGTAGCAATTTTTAACTTGATTATAAACTTAATTGTCTGAAAATTAAGACTTAAAATATAATCCCTTGATTCAGGCTAATTGTATGCCATGGTGAAGGATTAGCCCGGTAAAATATGTTTGGTGAAAGATGTCTGAGAGAGACCAATTTTCCTCCTAAATCTATCTAGAAGCTGTTATAGAGCTTTTGTTGGCTCTTTAAAATGAAACTTTAAAAACCATATTTCAAAAGAGATATATAGTTACTCTGTATAGAAAATACAGAGGAGGAAAAAACAAAGTATTCCACAATTATTAGATTTGGGATTCTAATTGAAAAATAATTATATTAGCATAGTCTTATGAAACTTGGTAATAGCAGAGTGCTAAAAGGAGGATCAGCTCAAACTGAGCATCTTCTCTTAGGGACCCTGCATGCTAAGTGGACATATAGTAGCAGGCCTTGTGTTTTGTTGTGCATGCTCTAGAAATTTTATGTAAGAGTCAAGGATTGCTTCTCATTTACAAAAGCATGTTTGTTTCTATATCTGAGCACATCAATCCTACCTTAATGTGAAGACTTTATGAACTGTTAATCCTGGTGTCAAGAGCTTGGTGGTTTCTGGGGCAGGCAACTTGACATAATTTTCACAGCTTTTTTTTTTTTTTTTGAAAACACAATACATTCAGAGAAACGTATAATATATATTTTGTTTTATTTTCCTAATGGAAAATACTGCTTCTTAAATGGAGGCAAATAGGTTTAGTAGTATAGAATATTAAAATTCTAGGATTCTGATTTTATATTATTTTGTCTGACCCAAGTGTAAATAATGTTCAAAACAGATGTTATCTGTAATAGACATAAAATCAAGTTTATAGTTGATAGAAAATAATTAGTCAAAATTATTGAGAAACCAAATGTTTTCAGTACATACAAACACTCTACCTATTAGTGAACTTATAAATTGATTGAACTCACAGCAAAACTACCACTATTATTATTAAACCTGAATAAAGTTTTTAAGAAGAAAAAGACACGAAACTTTTCAAAAGGGGGAAAAATCATTAGTAGAAATTGCAAGTTTGTTAGCATAAGTTAAAAGAGATAGCAAATCCTTTTTAAATAAATGTACATTACCTTGGAATCATGAGATATTAAATATTAACTGATGCTTCTATTCAATATATTTTTTCTCTTATCAAGTGATATAGTTGATGATAAAGGAAAGCAATAGCTATCATTATTCCACTACTAGATTTTGAAAAGCACAATTCTTACCTCCTTTTATGTACAAAATTGAGGCAAGTAAGAACCAGAAATAGAATCTTTGACTATGGGGTAAAGGAAGAAAAGTAAACAAAGAAGGAAGTACAGTCAAAAGAAACTTGATTCCAGTATTATCCTAATGGGAGGTTTAACCTCAAATTGAAAACATTGAGTTTTAATACATGGTTGGTCTTTATGTAATCATGGCTTCAGATTTGCTTGGATAATTGGGGGGGGGGTGAAAGATACTGTATGTATTTCACATGTTACCCATTAGACTGTAGCAAATATTTCAAACACAATTATTTGTGAGTCAAGATTTTTACTGAGTCTAAGTTATGTACAGTCCCCAAACTCACCTGTATCCCCAGGTCCTATAGAGAGTGCAATAATGTCTCAGGTAGACCAATTAGCTATAAAAATGAAGTTCCTACTTGTTCATATATGTTTACATAGTAATTCTATAAATTGCTGGCCAACTGTTATATGTGGTCACCATATAAACCACCAGAAAATGATAGGATAATACGTTACATGTCAAGTGTGCAGCCATTGGCTTCATGTCTTATATCACAGGGACCTTGGCAGCATTCCTGATTCAAAAAAATAAATCTTAATCTCTGCATTACTTAAATGTGGAATATTCTGGCACTTAAACCACAGATAGTATAGTAATTAGACAGTTGAAATTAAGCTAGATTTAGATTATAAATTAATATTCCACTGAGTATTATTATTATCTATGAGTTCTGCTTAAGAAATTTTTCCTTTGGTAGGCAAATTTATTTAGTTTTTAGATACCATAGTAGGTAAATTTATAAGTAATAAACATAAGAACATATAATTTATAAATATAGGCAATTTGATAAAATCAAGTTATTATTATTTTTTTGCTAAATAAAATACTGTGCTTGTCAGTTTTTTTTCCTCCAAATCCTAACCAACATATTGACCTATATTTCTTTGTATTTGCATAAGATGTCTCATTTAGGGCTACAAAGAAGTCCCCCAAATCCTGTTATTTTTTCCCTGTTGGGAGAGTATTTCTTACCTCCTTTAGGTATTTGCTAAATGAATTCATGGTTCTTTTGTCTCATTTTGGCCATTACAACCTATTTGTTCATGCTCTCATTCATCCTTCTCCTCTCCACCCTGTGGTAAGCTAGCAATACCCCAATAGTTAAAACCTATCTTATGTCAAAGAATTTTCTGACCCCACAGACAGATCCCTTACCTTAATACTTGGCCAAAATATAATCTGAAATAATTCTCCTAAAATTATGGGAATACCTTTGATTAGCCAATTATAAAAAAATAAGTCAAATTATATTTTGAGAGCATTCAATGCATGGAGGAGTGTCATATTTTCAAACTTAATTTACACTTTTCTATTTTGAAGATCTTAAAAATAATAGTTGAATTAAATCTATGACACTAAACTCTCTCAGCTATATTGAAAACATTTATTGAACAGCCAACTCTGTGTTAGATGTAATACCCACTAATTTTCATAAGAATTCCATGAGGTTGAAATTTTTGCATCTGAGTAAGTGGGGTTCAGAGAAGTTACATCATACTCCAAAGTGGCAGAGCTCCTGCTGAAGAGTGCCAGGGTTAGGCGCCACCACATGTGGTTTTGCAGAATGGCTGTTGTGTAGGATACAACCTGTACAGCAGTACATGGAAGCCCCACCAGGACACAGCTCAGGCCTTGTTTTATTCCCAAACTCCTTTCCAGTGTGCTGAGCTTTGTAAGAAACATGGAACAGATTGCCCTTTACAGAAGAGGCAAAACATAAACTGTGACTTTGTGTAGAGAGTAGCCTGGGGAAGTTGAGGTAAATAAGGTCTTTTCACAGCACCATCTGCCATCACTACTCCACTCTACCCCCAGGATTTTGCTTCAGCTTCCTTGTGGGGTCAGAAAATTTTTTTGCTGTTTCTGTAAATAGGACTTCAAACCACTCCATGCAGAGTTGCTCGATCTTGCCTATAAACTCTCTGAGTCTCATTTTGCTGACTGTGGCTAAAGGATAGTATAGATCAGTTAGGTTTAGGCTTTATCACCTGTGACCTTGAGCAAGTGATGTGTCTCTTCTAAGCCTCGTTTCTCATGGGCAAGATGAGAATAAAATGACATATGATTTATATGGAAATACTAAATAAGAAAATGTGTAAAGATATTAATGCAAAACTTGGAACACAGTAAGCAGTAAACCCTTCTTCTTCTTCCCCTCTTTCTTACCCCTCACCCCCTCACCTTTCTCCCTCTTCTTCCTTCTTCCCTAATTTTAACATACATTCATATTAAATTTGACCTTTTTTTTCTTTGCAAACTTTGTAGTCTATTAAAGTAACTAAACAGTGGGATTCAAGCCAATTTTGAAGGGTGGGCAGAGAAATGCCTGAGTAAACTTGTAATAGATAAGCCATATGGGCTTTTTTGGTTTTTGGCACCCATCCAACCACCCAGGCCTGGTCACTAACATCATACACTTCAGACTTAAATGTTGAGACACACATGTAGGTTTTCTTTTTTCCATGAAGAATGTAATTGATCAGGAACTTTAGAGAAATAGGCAGATATGGAAGTTTTCATAATAACACTGCTCTTACCTAGCTCTTCTCTCCATTCCTTTTCTCTTAGCTTTCTGCTGCCTTAGAGCTTGCCTTAATTCTTACCCTTTCTTCCTCTCCTCTTCCCTTCCCTTCCCTCTTCTCTCCTTCCCCTTTTCTTATTTCCTTTATTTTCTCTCTCCCTTTCCCTTTCTCCCTTTTTCTTCCTTCCTTCCTTTTTTCCTTCCTTCTTTCCTTCCTTCTTTTCTTCTTTTCTTTCCTCCTTCCTTCCTTCCTTCCTTCCTTCCTTCCTTCCTTCCTTCCTTCCTTCCTTTTTTTTCTTTCTTTTTTTCACACATCTGATACTAAAATGATATTCTCAATAGTTATGCTTTCTAACTTAAGCCTTTCATATATTTCTGAGTAATGGTTGTTATGTGTCTAGGCTTGAATTCTATGAATATTATATAGGCTAATAAATCTAGCAAAGAACATATTTAAAAAATAAATTTCTCAAAGAAATATTGCATACAGTAAGAGTGCCAGAGCATTTTTCTTCCTCAAACACCTGGTAATGAAATTTATTGACATATAAACTTAATAAGCTGCTAATTGAGTAATTATCAATTGCAGGAAATATGTTCTTAGAAGTCACATTAACAATAGGCAGAGGCAAAAATAGAACAGACTTGGTTTTTAATTTACTTTGTAGCATTACCTTAAAATTGTAAAGAGTTAATCTTATCACACTACACATGGCTGAATTTATAAAAGATAAAATCACAAACGAGTAATGCACAGTTACTTGTTACATATTCTTCCCATTATAACTGACAGGTTCATTAATCATATAGTGTACTTTACTATTAGAAGCTATAAAGGAGATCAAATCTCTTGTAATTTTTCTTCTTCTCTTTCATTTGATAAGTGTGTTGTTTCAGTGTGCAGATAAAATATAGTGTCAGTCACCAACTGTCTCAGGAGATTTTCATTTTTCCAGTGAGAATATCCTTGTTTATTTGCAATGTAAAACTTCTTCATATCATGCATCATTTCCCTACTACTACTCCGCCATCAGATCAAGTAAAAAGTCTGTGTACACTTATCTGAAGAAGTGGTCATCCAGAAGTAAGTGCTGGGGGATAGAAACAATGTTGTTGGTGACAGTGGTGTCACTTACTGAGTGTTGAAAGTATTAATAATGAACCCCTCTGTTCATAACATAACATGAATTTATAATTAAGGTTCTTGTATATTACACAGATTGCTGACAGATTTCATAAGCTGTTCTGGAGGGAGGTGGCAAGTTTTACAGTTTGTCACAGATTGCCAATGAAGCATTTGGTAGTAAAAATGAAATGCAAGAATATTTTTCAATAAATAAGGGAGTCTATGCTATTCCCTGTTAAGGTGTATGATGAAAAAAAAATGTCTAAAAAGGCTATCCCTCTACTTAGAAAACAAAGGGTTTCCCCCCCCCCCAGACTAGAAAGAAATCCTGAAAAAGATGCCTTCAATCCATATAGCAAAAACAGATGGACACATTTTAATTTTTTTCTAATTAGTAAGGAACATGGAAACGACATTTTTTTCTTTTAATCTCTTGTCAACTTAAAGGGAAGAAACCATGAAAATTCTTCTGTGTTCTGTGTTTCCATTTTTTTTCATTTTTGAAAGTATAATTTATAAATAAAATTCTTAGAATCTCTTAGTTTTGGTGATTTGTATGACACTGATGTACTGTAGTCTATACAAAAACGACTTCAGTGTTGTTTTTCGGTGCTTCTTGCCAACCTAAGTATTCTAAATATAAACTGAAGAAATTCAGTCTGGCACAAAACAGCTGATGAAATATTCTGGGCTTGTATTCCACTATTTTCCCATCAGACCTTCTAGGAGAAGCAGGGAATGTAAAGAGATCTTGATTAAAGTGCAAAAAAACATCAGCCGTCCGGTTGCTCGTAAATTCTATTTAGAGCCTATCACGAGTGGCCTTTCGACTCCATCACCAGGCGCTTCGTTTCTGACAAGGACACAGCGGCATGTTCACCATCTATTTTGGGACAACTGCTAGTTTTCCATATTCTAATTCTCCTCCAAATAGGTGCCGTTTTGTCATGACTGACTAGTAAGATTTCTGCTAGGCTGGTAAAGCAATCTCTTCAGTCCTTACCTATAACTGCTTAAAACTAAACTGCATTTTCCCAGCCCATCGGAGAACCGAGGGATCATTTGGTGAATTTGAGCAGCATAAATAGTCAATCTGCACGTGTTCTTTCCATAGAGCTTTCTGCTCTTCTGTTTGCACAGATAATTGCCTCAGGTTTATGGCGCGTGTGTGCGCACGCACGCCTGTGTGAAGTATCATGCGTATATTTACGATATGATTCTCACAATACCTTCAATTTTCTAAGGGTTAAATATATATGATTAGCTTAAAAATTTGACTAAGAATTTCTATTCAATGACATTTGTTGCTCTAGCTTAATATCATGATGTGGGCTGGGGCGGGGGGCGCGCTTTGCTCATCAAGGTGACTCCACAACTGAAGTAAGATATACAGGTTCTTATACCTCGGATACTTCCTTTCTTTTGTTTTTTTTTTTTCACAAAAGTAAAACATTGCTTAAATGTCTGTGTTTATAGTTATTCAGAGCACAATATTATTCAAGAGAAGCATCACTAGAAGTGGTTATTAGAAAAACTAAGAGGGAATTCCTATGCGTGGAGGTCAAATGAATTTCCCCACGTGGTGATGATCATTGTGCTGAAGTTCTGAATTTGCTGGGCCACCATAGCAGCGGGTCTGAGCTGCTCAAAGGCTCTTTAGGGTCCACGGCCATGCTATGCTGAACAAGTCCCATCCTGACCGATCTCCGAAGATCAACAGGGTTGTCCCTGTTTAGTACTTGGATGAGAGACCACCTAGAAAGACCAGTTGCTATAGGTGTAAAAAAATTTAAAAAATAAGAGGTTGTAAACTGACAAGCTCCTTGCAATCTGTAAGGTCAACCAAGGGTTGCCTTGCCTAAAAAAAAAATAGTCATTAGGCTATGTAGGTGACTAAAACTTTAGGAAAACTCTTAGTCACTTTATGTGCTTTCCCTTCTATTTCTAGATGACTTTTTTTATTGGGAATTTATTTCTATAGGTGTTCTTTGCAAGTTTCAAAACAGCCTGAAGTTAGATGCAGGCAAGCCTTGCCCCAGCTAAAATTGGAGTATCTTCCTTTAACTCCTACATCCTCCCCCAACCACTGCCCCCATGCCTGGGATGAGCTCTGTCCCACAGTGCTATCTCTGCATGGTGCCCTGAGCCTGGACAAGACCCACGCTTGCCCCACCTGCCCTTCCAAGAGGCCTTCAAACCTCCACTCCACCTGCCAGTTTTGTCCCATCAATGTGTCTTTGATAACTTGACCTGACTCTGGTTCCAGATGTGTGTCCCGTCAGTCTCCTGGATCATATGGGATTGGTCCACCAGCAAAAGTAGGAGCATATACTGATATTAAGTGATTCTCATCTAATTGGAAACAGGAGGGGTCCAAGGGTCTTCCTTGGTCTTGAACCGGGTGTTGTCAATGTGTTGGCTGCAGCACCCAGTGAATCCTGGTATGGCATAGAGGGCAGACAGGGCTGTGCCCTTCCCTTCCCAGGCTCCACAACACACATCAAGCACCCTTGCAAGGTTGTCACCTATTTCTTCAGTGGGTTTGCCTGACTCAACTCCAATGGGCCCTTCAGTTCACTGTCCTCTCTTTTCTCTAATGGATGCAGTGATGTGTGTTCCCAGATTGATTTTAGCTTGTGCAAGAGGAAGCAAATGCTTTTCTTTTCTTTTTTTTTTTCATTTACAGTTGACATTCATTATTATTTTATATTAATTACAGGTGCACAGCATACGGGTTAGACATTTATATCGACTGACTGCTCTTCTCACTCAGCCCACCTTACTCACCACGTGTCAGGTAAACACTGAAGATGATCCCATTCTAGAAGATAGGGAGTATGGCCTAAAGCCTTCAAAAGAAGACATGATTGGAAGATATGTTGTTCCAAATTGATGTTCTAAAATTCAGAAAGGTAAATTTAACATGAGTAGAAAACAAGTCAGCAATCACATTTCCCTGCATTCATGGTCACTATCAAGGAAAAACAGTGACAACCTTTGTGAGTGTCTTTGGAAGCATTCCAGGGCAGGATAGATGATCATAAGTAGTGATGCAACCAGCACAAAATAAACAGTACTAGGGAACTGCCAAGGCAAGAAGATCAATGTTTCAATATGAGCTTCCCTAAACACTTGGCATTGTTACTTTTTCTTGTAGAGGGATATTTGAAATTTTTCATCAATAGATCAATATACTTGACATGGTCCCATGAATTTTGCAATAAATTTTTAAAATCTAAATTGTCTGTACAGCTAGGGTCCCTCTTGCACAAAAATATTACCCAGACTCCCACCCACACTAGAGGCAGCACTGCTTCAAGAGACATGTATCTAAGGGTTTAGACATGTTGGAAGTAAAGGGATAACATGTGGTGATACTTTGTTGTTGCTGTTTAATTTGCTACTGATATACATGATTAACACATTTGGCTTTTATTAGTATAATCTTTCCCCAACTTCAGGGTTATTGATTCTATTCTTGGATAATCTTTTTTAAAAGTATAAATATTTATTAATCTGTTATCTTCTGTTCTGCCAAGTAAAATAATAATTTAATATGGAGCAATGCCAAACACACAGTGGGTGGTCAATAAACTTATTTGAAAGTGATGAAATAGAATCCACATGTATCTAGACAAATGAAAGGTAGATGAAGTCATAATTTTAGCCTCTTCTCTTTCTAAGTCATTGGTGGTGATGGGAAGGTGATCTCTCTTTTTAAACATAAATACATCTCAATATATCCCTGTACCCAGATCAATCTCTATTTATCTCTACCTCTATTTCCATCTCCATCTTTATCTCTATCTCTATGTATTCTCTCTTTACCTATACATTTATATCATCTATATCTATATATCATCTATCATCTATCTATATCTAATTTCCATTAGATACAAAAATAAAAAAGCAAAAAAGACATTCAAGTTAAAAACAGTAAGCTCCATATCTTTAATTGAAAGGAAAAAGATAAAATTGGGGGATCTAATACTTTCCAAAAAAAAAAGTTCTATTTAGTTAATTTGTCTGAGTCAACTAGTTTATTTATTTTATTTTTTTGCATCTATTTTGTATTCTGCCTTAGTCGAATATTTGTTTACAGCTGTTGAATAAATTTGATGTTGAATGAACACCTACCACTGAGCTTGCATATTATGAACACCTAATGGCTTTAAAAAGAAGAATAAGAGTGAATAATTTAGAGGGACTTCCTGGTATTATTGCAAGGAGAAATATTTTTTGTGCTTTAAATGTTAAAAATTGTCACTATGGATCTGAGAAGTGAAAGTGGAATGCTCTAGAAACATCTAGCACAGCTGGCTGTGTGACTTTATGTTTTCAATTCTGAGTGATGGAAGTTGTTTCTTCCTTACTCTGCTAAATATTCTGGGTCCTTGCTTTTGTCTCATTCCCCAAAGATTCTGCTCCAAATAATGTACTTGCTTCTGTAAACCAGAGCTCTGTCAAGTGCTGGATCATTACAACTATCTCCACTTCCAGCAACTACTCCTGCCTTTGATTTCAGGCCTTGGAGTGGCCATGGCTTTCCACTATGGCTAGTTCTAGAATACTTTATCAACCTCGTGGGCTTTCCTTATGTCCAGGTAAACAATACCTTCATTACATTCTCTTTTATGAAATTAAAACATTTTTTTAAAATTACAGCTGATATTCAATATTATGTTAGTTTTGAGCATACTTCAGTACATGTTCCTAATCACTCTTTTTGAGTGTGTTATCTTACCTGGTACAGAAGCCCTATTGGTACAAATTCCTTTTATCTTCTCTGTTTTTCAGAGCACATATTGTTTCTAACTTTTATAAACACAGCAGGTCCTGGATTAGGCTCAGATAGCCATATGAATATGTTTATTTTGTTCATTTTCTCTACCCCCTCCCCAGAGCCTTCTGATTATGGTTAATTAAATGTTAAGATTAGGTTTGAGATATAATAGAAAAAGCTCAAATAATTTTGTTTAAACATGATAGAAACTTGTTTATCTTTCACATTAAGGAAGTTGAAATGTAGATGCCCAAAACATTAGACATATATATAATTTATGATGTGATCGCCCTGATTACTCCCTGATGGCATCAGAGAGCCAGACTCTTTCTATTCACTACTCCTACCTAAGGAGGTCCAATGTGATTTCTAGTGAAAGAATCGGGTAAGGACACAGTTGAGTTTCTTCCCCCTATTAGGAAGACATCCTGAAAAGACAACATAACATTGATTACGTTTCACTGGCCAGAGCTTGGTCCGAAGACTATAGTTTGGTGCAAGAAAAGCTGAGAAATGTAGTTTTACATCTGGCAGACAGTGTGCTCAACTGAAAGCCAGAATTTTGATAATGAAGAAGGAAAACATGGATACTGGGAGGCTACATGCAGTCTCTGTAGAAAATGTAACTGCCATATTCTAGTGATCATGTGAGGCTTTCAATACCTCTTCTACCAACCATGAACATCAAATAGGACAGCTTTGATGGTGGTGACATCTAATTATTTGTAATTTTTTATTTATTTATAGTGGATTGAATTGTCCATCTTCCATTACTCCTCTTCTTTACTGCATTAGTCTTTCCTATCACTCTGCAATATAATTTTTATCCCAACAAATTTACTTTTTATTTATTTTTATTTTATTTTATCTTATATTAGTTTCAGGTATATAGTACAATAGTTGGACATTTATGTAGTTTATGAAGTGATCCCCAGTTGCTCTAGCACCCATCTGGAACTACATGTAGCCATTACAATAAAATTGACTATACTCCCTATGCTGTACCTTACACCCCCATGACTGTTTTGTAGCTACTAATTTGTATTTCTTTATCCCTTCACTTTTTTCACCTGATCCTCCAAGCCCCTCCCCTCTGGCAATCACCAGTTTGTTCTCTGTATCTGTGAGTCTGTTTTTGTTTTGCTTGTTCATTTCTTTTGCTCCTTAGATCCTCACATAAGTGAAATCATATGGTATTTGTCTTTGTCTGATTTGTTTTACTCAGCATACTACCCTCTAGGTCCATCCGGTTCTTGCAGATGGTAAGATTTTTTAATGGCTGATTGATATTCCATTGTATATATGTACCGTAACTTTTTTATCCAATCTCTACTAATGGGCAGTTAGGTTGTTTTTATGTCTTGGCTATTGTAAATAGCACTGCCGTCAACATAGGAGTGTATAGATTTTTTCGAATTGCTGGAGCAAATGGTAGTTCTATTTTTAATTTTTTGAAGAATCTTCAAACTGTTTTACATAGTGGCTGTACCAATTTGCAATCCCACCAAGAGAGTATGAGCGTTCCTTTTTCTCTACATTCTCACCAACACTTGTTTTTTGATTTATTGATGATAGCCAATCTGACAGGTGTGAGGTGATATTTCTCTGTGGTTCTAATCTGCATTTCTCTGATGATTAGTGACCTTGAGCATCTGTTCATATGTCTATTGGCCATCTGTAGTTCCTCTTTGGAGAAATACCTACTTAGGTCTTCTGCCCATTTTTTAATTGGATTGTTTGTTTGTTTTTGTTGTTGAATTGTATGAGACTTTTATAAATTTTAGATATTAACCCCTTATCAGATGCATCATAGAAAAATATCTTCTCTCATTCAGTAGGTTGTCTTTTTATTTTGTTGATGGTTTCCTTTGCTATCAAAAACTTTTTAGTATTATGTACTCCCATTTGTCTATTTTGTTGTTGTTGTTGTCTTTGCTCAAGGAAAAAAAAATACTATTAGCAATGTCAGAGAGTTTACTGCCTATGTTTTCTTCTAGAAGTTTTATGTTTTCAGGTCTTATATTTAAGTCTTTAATCCATTTTGAATTTATTCCTGTATGTAGTGTAAGAAGGTGGGTCACTTTCATTTTTTTGCATGAATTTGTCCAGTTTTTTGAACACAATTTATTAAAGAAACTGTCTTTACTCAGTTGTGTATTCTTGCTATCTTTGTCATAGATTAAATGACCATATAGACATAGATTCATTTCTGGGCTCTCTATTCTATTCCATTGATATATGTGTTTGTTTTTATGCCAGTACCATGCTGTTTTTATTACTATAACCTTGTAGTATAATTTGATATTAGGTAGTGTGATATCTCCAACTTTATTTCTTCTCAATTGCTGTGGCTATTTGGAATCTTTTATGGTTCCATATAAATTTTTGGATGATTTTTTCTAGCTCTCTGAAAAATGTCATCGGTATTTTGATAAGGATCACATTGAATCTATAGATTGCTTTGGGTCATATGGACATTTATTTAATCTACTCACTTAAACATATTCAATTTATTTCCTTATTACAAAATCTGGTATTTTCTGTTTTCGTTCTCTCTAACTTTGTTGCCATGAATAATACCTCATGATTAAATTCACCTTTCTTAAACATATTCTTCTTGCATGGCCTCTAGCATGTGACATTTTTCTGGGTGTCCACCTTCTCTCTAGAGGCATATTTTTTGGTTCTTTTTGATGGCTTCCTTATGCTAACTCCTACCATTCTCCAAAGTTTTAGGCTTTCGTTCTTTTCTAGCTTCTTTGACTTAATGATTAGATATCATCTTATAGTTCAAATGACCCTTGGTTCAAAATTCAATTGCATGTCTTCAAACTACTTATAAACAATTTGGCAACATTTAAAACATAATATGTGAAATCATAATGTTCTTCTTTTATTAATTATTCTCTTTTACAACTCTATCAACAGCACTACATTTTTTTTTTTAGTCCCTAGGCTCAAAGCTTTTGAGTTATCTTTTATTGGGTCATTCTCTTCAATCTATCATCACTTATTTAGATTAATAAACACTTCTTTTGAAATGTCTTTTAGCTTCATTATTTCTTTATCCTATGTTCATCTAAAGGTTAATACTGACTGCTAAATCACTATAAAAACTTTTTTTGCTGATATTCCCAAGTGCAGTTTGTGTGTATGTGTATGTACATGCACATATGTACCTATGTGTCCAGCTATTTCTTTCCACATAATAGTGCATATTTATTGAAAACATACCATATATGTTGGAAACTCTTCCATGAATTTGACATGTATTAACTCATTTAATTCTCACAAGAACCAAAAGAGGATAGACTATTGCTATTTATATTTTTCAGATGAGAAAACAGAGGCACTGAGAAGTTAAGTGACCTGTCTAAACACAAATCTTACAAATGAAAAAGCTAGGACTCAAACCAGGCTGTCTAGCATCGAAGTCTGAACTCTTAAACTTTTGCTATATTGTTTCTTTGGTTGCTGGGTGGTTAATGGATCATGCCACGCTACAACTAAAATTCCTCAGCCTACCTATGACATCAAGTATAAACTCATCTAGACTCTCCATAATCCAGCCCTATCCGATACATCCAGCTCTATTTATCACTGCAGGCTAACATATATAGTGTGGTATACTGCTTGTTTCATTTTCTCAGTTCCCAAAATTCAATTTCTTTTTCAAGCTGCAATATATTTGCTTTCACCTAGAGTAATACTTTTGTTCCTGCATCTTGGCAAACAATCTCTGCTCTGGCTTGGCCCCAGAAATCATGCACCCGAGAGCTGCCACCAAGAGGCTTGTCCCCTCTTTGACTATGGAGGCCTCTCTGAGGGAGAGAGAAACAACATGAACAAAGATGAGAAAATATCCTTCACTTTGGTTTATTATCCCGCTCATTCTTAAAGCCAAAGCTCAAATATGATCCACTTTCTGAATTAGTCATTGATAACAATCAGAAACAATAGAAATTTTACACAAAAGTGTATAGACGGTCAAAGTCCTTTCTTTTGAAATTGAGAAAACTGAGGCATATTGTATTTAAATAATTGACCAAATTTTCAAAGATTATAAGTGAGAAAGCTGGAATGGAATCTGCTTTTCTGGCTCCTAAATCACTATCCCCATGTCTCTCTAGAGATTCTCTGGAATCATGGTAGCAGGCAAACTGAATGCTTTATTTTTTTTCTCATGCTAATCTTATCATTGATTCCATTGAGCTTCACTGCAAAGTTTCATTAAAAAAAAAAGAGACCTATGACTAAATGATTTTGAAACCCAATGTGCTGTACATGGGCAAGCAAACCATGACCTGTGAGCCAAATCTGGCCCTCCACTTGTTCGTGTATGGCTGGCAAGCTAAGAATGGTTTTTATATTTTTAAGTGATTTTAAAATGAATAAAATTTTATGATATGCAAAAAATATATGAAATTTAAATTTCAGAGTTCATGAATAAAGTAGCATTGGACTGTATAACACTCATTTGTCTATGTATTGTCTATGCTGCATACAGTGGCACAAGTGAATAGCTACGACAGAGATCACATGACCCAAAGAGACTCATATTTTCTGCAGCACGAGTTATTCACTCCTGTGTTGTACATTACAGAAATGTGCTTTACTGAGGTTTTTTTTCAAACTTTTATACTTTTATAATTTGTATCACACAATTTCGCTACATGTGTGTGTATGTGACTATTTTTGAGTTTAAAAACAATATTTTATGTATTCTACTTTTGTCTTTTCTAGCAAACTTTAATGCTTCATGAGGGCAAGAGTGAGATCTTATGTGGCCTTCTTATTCTCCTTTTCACTTACATAAATTGTTCTTAACATTATTGACTGCAAGAATAATTCTTTTTGAGTGTACAACAAATACTCATTGAAATTAGTTGAGTCAACCATGTTGTGTTAATTTCCTACTGAACCATGGATATAGTATTAGTTTTCTTGGGGTGTAGTAACAAAATACCAGAGGCTGGGTGGCTTAAACTACAGCAATTGATTTTTTCCTGGTTCTGAAAGTGAGCCATCTGCAGGGCTAGTTTCTCCTGAGGCCCCTCTCCTTGCCTTCAGATTGCTGCCTTCTCTCTGGGTCCTCACATGGCCTCTTTTCTGTGTGCAAGTGACCCTCGTGTCTCTTCTTTTTCTTAAAAAGGCACCAGTCATATTAGATTAGAATCTCATCTTTATGACCTCTTTAGGCTTAATTACCTTCTTAAAGGCCCTAGTTCCAAATACAGTCACATAGAGGAACAATATTCAATATATGAATTTGGGGGGGGCATAATTTAGTCATACCTGATATTAAGAGAAAACATTTGGGATGTTCCCTTATTAATTAGATTATGATATATTTGAGCAGAAATAAAGAGGTAAGTAAATATAATGCAATGGCCTTATTGTTAAATTCAGCAATATTCTTTTGACATTTAATATCTGACTCTAATATTATTACTGACTCTGACCACATTGGGCCTGATTGACTGACACATGTATTTTTCTCACTTCTCATCTCTAGAATGCCAGGGCCTCATATTTCTCTAGACAAATCACATAAAAGAACAAAATACAACACTAGAGATCTTGAAGGCAAAGAATAAAAAAAACTATGTAAAGTATAAGAGCATTTTCAATCCTCTCTAATATCATTAGAACATTCTTCTCTAACCTCAAGAGGAACTTAGAAGCAGAGAACATTGAAAGAAAAATGAGCGAGCAGGCATTCTGTCACTGCCAGTGGCATCTCTGTTGTCAAAGCTTCTTTGATAGAACATGATTAGAGGTTGTGAACGATCATCACTGAAAGTGTTTAGGACTAGTCTCCTGGGCTGTCTTAGGCCCAGCAAATGTTTTATCTAAATAAACGTGTCCTACACCTGAAACTAATATAAAATAATACTGAATGTCAACTCTAATTGAAAAATAAAAAATTTTTTAAAAACTACTAATATAACCATGGTTAACTTCCCTGTAAACATGGATAGATAGATATACAAAGAAACAGACAAGTTATCTTATTAAATGAGATTATAATCTTACTTAAATTTAAACAAAAGATATAAAACTAAAACAAAAATAAATAAATAAATAAATATGTTCTATGTAAAAGGCAAATTTGGTGTCTGACTTTGTCATAGAAAATTTGGAAATTATATAATTTTATAACGAATAATTACTTAAGATTTTGAGGTGGGAAAAATAGAATTATTTTTAAACTTAAAAGTAAAAAAAAAAAAAAAATTGGCCTAACCTAAAGAACATATGGAAGAACATATTTCTGGATTGCATTCTGCTAAAAAATTTTTCTCCAACATCAGTATTTTCCCACTAGCACCATCATGCCAATTTCAGTTCCAAATATGTAAATCTTGCCACAGAGGTGTCAAGAGTGCGGTTGTTCAACCAAAATCACACCAAAGACTTCTTATCATTGCCAATTTTTGATTTCCTGTGGTTCTAGGTCTCTCCTCTGAAGTCATTCATAGCATTTGGTTGCATGAAGAGATGGCAGGGAAAGGGGAAATGAATTAGATGTGTTTGTGCTGGGGGGCAGTTACTGGTATCGGTAAAGAGGTGTGTTCAGTTTGGGAGAAAAAAAACATGAAAAGCATGGTTTTTGGTAGCATCAAATAGTATTTGATAATTTACTTGGAAGGCATTAGGCTTTATTGAAGGAAGTCAGGTGCTTGAATGGGGAAAGCGCAGTCTTAGGAGACAACAAGCAGATGTGGAATCTGGTCCCAGTTTTTTAAGCTTTTTATTTTTCAACAAGGAGTTGCAAAAATAGTGCAAGAAATAATAAAAAATTTCAAAACTGACCTAATTTAACCTTATTTAATTAATGCAAAATGTAAAATAACTATGCAAAAATAGTTACTTAATGAACAGTTATAAAAATAGTGCATTTTTTTAGTGAACAATTCCATACAGTTTTGTCATATGCACAGATTTGTGTAAACATCACCTAACTGTAATACAAAACTGTCTCGACACCACTTAGAAACTCCTGAGGGTGGTTTTGAAGGTTGAATAACTGTAATAGCTAGCACACTCACATAAATTTCTTTAAAGGAGTTGTTTTATGATTTTTCCACTTCTCAGAATCTAAATTATATGATTAGGTGGGGTCTTTCTTTTTTTTAAGACATTTTTTTCATAATATCTAAGAAGTGTTTAAAATCAGGTTTTTTGGGAAATGACAAAAAGATTTATTAAAAATTCCTGAGCTCACTATAATGAGCAGTATTCAATTTACTATACTAGAACAGACTCTGCAGGTTAGAGATACGTTCCGATATAATTGGAGAATTAGTGCTAACTCTTATTTCCTTGATCATCTAGCCCACCATCCTCTTCTGTGTGGTCAGATCTGTGCTGGCTGGTTATCTTCTTAACTCCATGGCTAGTATTTTCTAGGTAACATAGTTCTTAGACTTTGGTAACTCAGGCTAGGGTACATACTTTAGAAGTTCTTTCAGTCATGAGTTAATTTGTTCTTCCACAAATATTTACTGAATGCCTGCTCATGATGAGCATGGACCAGGTGCCTGTGATACAGAGGTGAATTCCTGCTTTTTGGAGACTGGGATCCAGTAGGTGTACGAGACCAATAGATAAACAATTATAATACAAAAGTTTAGTGTGGGGGGTGCATAAACTGATATGGAGCCCTCGAGGAAGGGTATTTGGCCTGAACCTGTGGAGAGTCTTGAAAGGTTTCACCAACAAAATGACATTTAGGCTAAAGAAGCTAGCTAGCCAAAAAGAATGAGAGAGAGAGTCACAGACATACAAGTGAAACTGAGCCACAAACCAAAGAATACACACGGCATGGATTCGAAAGGAGAGTGGGAGAGGAAAGGAGGGTCATGCGACACAGGGCCCTGTCTCCGAGTTTGACTTGAGCGGGATAAGGCTGTGCTTTCTCTGCAGGGTGTCCCTCAGTGTACCCTGCCCAAAAGGACATGGAGCCTTCATCTGCACAAAGGTGCATCCAGAATATAACCTAGCAACCCAGTTCTAGAAAGTTCCTGATCTTGCTGTGATTACATAACTTTTACTCTGGCTTTTCCTTTCTTCTGCTTTGGTTTTATTCCTTTTAACTTAGAAGAAACCTCCACAATGAGTTTATATTTGTACAAACTATATTCATTTCTATTTTTTAAATGAAGTTTTATATTACTGTTTCTGCTTTTTTAAAATATAAATTCAGTTTCAGAAAAACAAAGTCCTGAGAACCAGTTTACTTTTTTCATTTAATGTAGAAAAGCTGTAAGAAGTGATCCAGATACTAAAATATTCACATAGGATTTTCAAAATATAGCACAAGGAAGAGTAGAATGCTTCTAAAGAGAATATATATTTCCAGAAGAACAAGAAAAATGATGAACTAAAATAGCTCTCAGGACAGATTTTATAATGTCTAAAAGATATTAACTCTGCCACCAGTCAGCTACAATAAATGACTAATTTTATTATTTGAAAAGAAACCTATATCCCAAGTGACTATATACCATAGACATAAACATTCAACTTCAGCTTTCTCTAGTACGAAAGTTTTTTTATATATCTCTGCTTTGACTTTCTTTATGTCACTCTTCCATAGACTACTCTTACCTCTATCTTGACACCATCTCATAGCATTTTTGAAGTTACTGAATGAATTAACTATTACTAATGGTTAGACTCCTATGTTGCCCTTTAAATGAGGATTTAAAAAGGGCATTTTGATGTACTTGTAGCTACTATTTTGTTAACATTTGTTCGACTTAACACTCTTTTTCAATGTCTAGCATGCGAAAATACAAATTTGGCATTCTATCCAAAAGACTACAAAAGGGACAAAACTTGTCCATCCCCTAACCTTATCAAAACAGGTGTCAACTTGTTTAGAGGTGTTCTGTGTGCGAGGTTCAGGCACCAATTGCTTGAATTAAATGCTTAAAGTGTGGAAATTGCCCCAATCTCTTGGTACTAAACTGATACTCTAGATGGCTGTCGGGATTTTCCTCATTACTGGTTATCTTTTCTGAGTCTTCACATTGTCTTCCAGGAGCTCCATTGAGAAAACAAACAAACAACAACAACAAAAAAAAACTCTAAAAATTTGACATAGCATGCAAGTATTCATTAGGTGGCTATGTAAGGCAGAAGGTTGAGCTCTCATTCATTTACTGGTTTATTCAACAACAACAACAAAAATCAAACACATATTAAATGCACAAAACTAAGGCAACTATCTGTATGATGCTAAATATTCAATAAATTCAATATATTTGGTCAAAACTTCAGTTTAATTCCAAGTTAAAAAATTATATATAAAATGATTTCTTTTGAAATAAAGGTATTTTGAGGGCTTGGTGCCTATTGTGTATTGGTTTAATATAATTACAAATCCACTCATTTATGACTTAGGTTGTTTTAATCTGTTTATTGCAAAGACAAAAAGAAAGTTGTTCTTAGAAATAAAGTTGTTTTGATATAAATATGAAGTAAGTTGTGTCATGATGTCATCATCCCACATTTGTTGTTAGCATTGTCAATGTACCTAAGTGGCCTAGTTTATGACGTGCACTGATGGAGGCTTATCAATAAAAACATGTAAAAAAAGCAGCTAAGGCAAGAGAAGATTTAGATTATAAATACTAAAAGTTTGTGAGGACTCTTTCAGAGTTTTGGTCTGGGCAAGGCACACTTTGCTGACCTAAACAGCTCCAAAAATCTTGAGACACTTGCTCTTGCCTTGGCAGTGGTACAAAACTATGCAACCATCTCTGAGTGATGACTCTCAGAGCAGCCTAACCTGTCTACTAACACCAACATCTTTATTTCCTAGCAACGTGCTCTAGCAACGTGAGACTTTTGTTTTGCACTGACTACTGGACATCAACACTTAGTTTGTTAACCCATCTCCCCAGAAACCAAATTCATATAAAAGGAAGACCTCTAAGTTTTGATTTTATTCCTTTCACCTTCCCTTGCCTAGAACAAGAGTGTGATTAAATTAGCCATTTGTTTGGAATATGTTATTTCTTTATGGGGCTTATTAAGAGGTGTGATCCTGTGTGCTATTGATTTGTGAAATTATTATAATTCCCATAGTGAACCTGTGCAAATAAATTGCTAGCGAAGACAGAATCAGTCTCTGAGTATAATTTCACCATCTTTCTCAAAACAAAACAAAACAAAACAAACAGTATCTCACCTTAAAAATGTCTCATGTCTCTTTAGATGGTTGGTCTTATAATTGATAATCATTATTTGTCTCACAGTATCTCTTCAGATGCTTTAGATGACTTTAGATGTCTACATGATAAAAATAAAGGTAAAAGTTGCTAATAAATTTGATTATTCAGAAAGTCAATGTAGACCATCTAGTCCTTAAAGTCCAACCCAGAGCCTGAACTGGCCATTTGGAGTGATGACCAGCATTGGCTGTCCACACTGTTAGCCAAAGATATTTCAACTTATTTCTACCCTTAATCTACATCGGATGCCAGAAAATTAGACTGACTAGCCCATAAATTCCTTCCAGATTGCTCCAACTGCAGAAATATCTTTTATTTCTAATGTTCTATTTTTATCTACTTTTGAAAAAAAATCTGAAGCTTTTCATTGTTTTGGTCAATTTAGGACATTACATGAAAATAATTGCTATTGAGAGAAAGTATGAAATCACAAGTAAATGAATAAGAATAAAATAATGATGATTCTTTTGTGGTTGGTATTTTCTCAAAGTTGAATTTATTTAAATTAATTCATTACTAGAAAAAGAAATCACCTGAGTTAACTGAAGATAACTCCAATTACAATCATACAGAGCAATAAATTTCCCAGTTTAAGATTAGACCAGGAATAAGTTGTTTGTATTAGTTCTCATTCTTGTTACAATTGATGTTATGAGAATGAATTCGTGTTTTGCCATTTTCTGTTTCTTTGCTATTTTTTTGTGTGTCACAAGAACAAGACATGAGAATCTCAATGGCTAGTGTTATCTCTGAAAGGAAGTAAACTATTCTGCTTTAACCTTTATAGTTCCATTTTGATTGACTAGCTATTCTACCCCTTTCTCCTAAGTTACCAATGGTGCTAACAGAAAGCAAGGAAGATGGCTGCTTAATCAAATGGGAGAACATTGAAAAGGTCAAGGCAGTAGACTTGGCTGCTGGCTTTCATAGCATGGGTGAAACTTTTTTTTTTTAAATAAAATCTTATTCATGTGACAAAGATTGCTATAAGAATAGAAAATGTCACATCAAGAAGCTATTCAAGTGACAGTGACTATGACGGAAATGAAAATACTGCACACTTTACTACTTCTTTTTATAATCTTAGTAAAATAACTTCATGTGGTGCCACCTGGGAGCTGAACTTGAGAATTTTGAAACTGGAGGGAAAATCAAAGGAATTATGAGGTATAATGTAAGAAGAATCAACACTTAAGTGACCACCCAAGGTATTGAGATGTCTCAATTACAGAGTGTGGCTGGTTTTAAGTAAAGGTCTGGTCAAATTGGTCTGCAGGTTAACTACATATAGTTAAATAAGAATCATATTTCAATACTTTCTTTGCTTTTGAAATATCAAACTATGAACTTTTATTTTGTAAATAAGAAAACTTATTTTTAAGTATGTGTAAAGTAGGTAATGAAAAAATCCCAATATTGTTTTCTTTTTCTTTTTTTTTCTGTGACTACAAACAAATTACTCAATATTTCTTTCTAGGTTCTTTCTAGCACAGAATCCTAAATTGAGACTTTTGGTGCACTCAAATATTGTTGAATTAAACTAAATCAAATTTTTAAAAAAATTATAAAAATTAACAATGGACAGTAGTACCCTCTCCCAAGTTTAAAGTAAAGGTGTTATTTCAATGTTTATTACAATCAAAATATTATTATAAAACTAATAATAGAATTAGAAAAGTAATATCTCAAGATTGCTTTTTATTTACTAGGAAACAGAACCAAGTAGTAAAATTAAAACTTTTTGACTGGCTCACAGAACTGTGGCTCTGGGACTTTGCAATTCTAACCCCTCCCAGTGGCTTTTTGCAAGTTTGCCTGAAGTTTGCAAGAAGAAGAAGGAAAAAGAGAGGAAGAGGGAAAGGGAGAAGGAGATGGAGAAGAAGAAGAATTGTATTTATGACTTTTTATTGTATATAACAGACATATTATATTAGTTTCAAGTGTACAACATAATGATGCAATAGTTGTACATGTTGCAAAATGATCACCACAATAAGTCTAGCTAACATCATCACCACACATAGTTACAATTTTTTTTTTTTTTTGGTCTGGTGATGAGGACTATGAGATCTGCTCTCATAGAAAATTTCAAATACCCAATATATAATAATAACTATAGTCACCAGGTTGTACATTACATCTCCAAGAATTATTTCTTTTACAAATAAGAAAGCTTGTAAATTTTTACCTCCTTCACCCATTTTGCTCCCACCACACTTCACTTCACCACCCCTCCACCTCTAACAACCACCAATGTATTCCCTATCTATGTTTATTTTTTATTTTTTTCTCATTTTATGTTTTTGTTTGTTTTAGATTCCACATATAAGTGAAATCATATGGCATTTGCCTTTCTCTGTCTGACTTATTTCAAGATCCACCCATGTTGTTGCAAATGGTATATTTGTGATTTTTAATTAGTCTTTTCATATTAGGAAAGGATAATCCATAACCAACTGTGAATTTAGACTTAAAAGTCAAGGATTTAATTGATTTAGTTTTTTCAGTATTCTAAATGAGTATTATGAGCAGAGGGCAGCAGATTCATCATTCTCAACTCAAGACCATTTAATTTACTTATTCCAGATAATTCTGGTTTTCTTTTCCATTTGTAGAAAGATCTTTAAACATGAAGGCTGAATAAACATCAGTTCCAAAATGGTTGTTCTTAGGCTATATGGATATTTACATTGAATGATATTATGTAACTAAACCAGCAAACCCTGCAAGTTCTAAAATACATAGACCTAGAAAAATAGTAGTATAGTTCCGATCAAATTTCTAAGTGCTTTTAAGTTTGATATCATAGTATTATTAAAAAGGTAAGTTCTTTGGCTGGAGTTTAGATTGTCATCTCCTTGAAGCAAGAGATCACACCTTGTTCTCTCTCATCATGGGGTTAGAAATCTTGTAGGTACTCAATGAATAAGTGGATGGATGGCTATGCTGATGACACTTATGATCGATTGGTCTCTAAAGGCCCTAACACCTCACATGCGGTAGGAAGCACCATTGCAGCTTCTCAAGAAGAGTGCCTGCGACGCTAGACACTGGCTAACCACTTTGCATAATGCCTGCTTCAGAGCGGACGCAAAATTTCCCATCAGGGAAAATAGCAGCAGTGGTTGTTATTTTGAACGTGGGCATCCATGATGTATTTCTGCAAACTGTTTTGATTTTAGGACTTCGCAAGACCCTTGCTCACAAATGACTATTCACCTTCCTCAAGATGACTCAAAAATTCTATGAGTAAACCTAAGAACTAAGGTCATGACCCAGTTACAATGCAGGTAACCCTAGTAGTTTTGACACCCAACACCCTAAGCATTATGATGTCCCCCATGTAACTCGCTTACCAGATCTTGTACGGCAAATAGACTACCAAGGAGAGGCAAAGGGACTGTGGTGAGGACACCAGAAAGAGAGAAATTGAGGACCTTGAGTCAAACTTCACATTCACAATATTAGGGGAACATAGACATGGAAAATTTGTCTTTCTAGAATTATTAGAATTAATGCAGATGACTTTCTTTTATGAACTTTTAGCTGAGATTCAGTGGCAATACTCTTTTAAAAAAATTTTATTTTCTCCTTCTTGTTTTGTATTTCTGCCTAGAGAGTACTTGCTGCCTCGATTACCTTAAGTGCTTATCAGTATTATAGCACCCTGGGGAGTTTTTCTTTCTTCCTTTACAAGCCTGCTCTCTACCAGGCACCTACCAACTCAGGGGTGTTCAAAACCAGGAAAATCCAGTGCATGGTTTCATTTATCATTTTAATTCTCTCTACCCTACATGAGAGACACATTTTTCTCTCTTAGTCTTATTAACTGTTGAAAAGAGCATTTATATTCTTAATTTATGTTCTGAAAGCATGTCAGTTTTTGTCTTTGTCATTTAGAAACCATGATTTACAAACAAGGTTGAGTCCATTAGCTGTAGAGGGATATTATTGTTCAGGTGGCCCTTGGTTTGATGTAAAAGCAGAAGTGCCCATAACATCTTAAAAGCAAGCAAATATTTTTAAACTACATAAAAGAAATTTTGACATAATCTGAATTCTTTAACAAACTGGAGGCCAAATCACATTTAATGCCCTAAAAGCCAGTACAAATAATTAGAGATCATTTATCTCTTTAGCAGATGCCCATTTATTCTAACCTCCTGCCTAATTTAATGTAAATATTCAAATTGACTTTTATTTTTTCACAGTCTCATGGATTGTCCTTGAAATCTAATGTGAAAGGATCTGCTTTATAAAGTAGCTTTTTAGCACAGTAATTCTTGCTTCAAAGTATTCTAATTTTATTATGAAAATGCAAAATCACTTTCTGTAGAGTTAATCCTGATGAAAAAATTTTAAAATATTAAGAGTCATGACTACATCAGAAGCAATCATGGAAAAGAGGCAGGTGACCAATGGAAGAAATGTATCATGTTTTCCCTTTCATAGGCATGGTTTTGAAAAAATTGCCACTGGATATAAATCAGTGGGCTTGTGTTACCTTTTCTGGCTGGCTGAATATTAATTATAAATTCTTCCAAAACAGAGAAAAATATGTTTTTCTATCTATCATCTACTCTCTTCAAATCAGCAAATAAAATTGACCTAATTCTCCTTTTGGCTGAAAGGTGGTGAGGAGATAATACACTTTTAGTGTCAGAGACTCTAGATTTATCAGGGATCATAGACATCTGTTAAGTGAGCTTGGTCCAAATGAGAAATCCACCTGACAAAATCCATGATTACTGGCCATACAGCCTCTGCTTATAGATGGCCAGTATTATGGAATTACTGACCTTTTTAAGGAAATCCATTTTATTTTGAATAACTCTTACTGTTAGAATGTTCTTTTTAATCAAGCTCAAAACTTCTCCCCTGTAATATCCAGCCTTTGCATTTGGTTCCGCTTTCTGGAACAGCATGGACACTATTCATATATGTGAATGCTGAGTTTGCACATCAAGTATTCCACACTTCCTCCTATGGAATGGTAAAGATTTTTGTCTTTTTTGTATCTCCCTGAATACACTCTATAGTGACATCACTCCTAAAGTACACTGTCTAGAACTAAACATATGTATCCAAATATCATCTGAAGAACAAATAGTATGACAGTTCTTTTACCTTCTTTAATCTGTAAACTTTACTTCTTGTGATGTAGTCTAGAATACCTTATTCTTTTCAGTATTTGCTAATTGAGCTCATAAGAACCTAAAAACCCAAGGGTTTCTCATCAAAACGCCTGACAAATCAGAACCTCTTTCTTCTATAGTTATGTGAACCCTTAAAAGGAAAACAATTATATTAACATTGTTAATACTTTCATATGGTTCTAAGATGGCCTTAGAAGTCATCTAGTATGATCTTTAAATTTTATGAGGAAAAATTTGAAATTCAAACTAAATAAGTGCATTGACCAAAGAAAATGTGGCAGTGTATGCTTAGGGGTGGCCATTCCCTCCATTTTTAGATTCGCTGAGAGCAGAATTATTGTTTAATAACTCCCTAACTAAGGCATAAAAGGAACATCGCTCTAGTGAGCATTTGTAAAGCAAACTGGTCGAACCCACTGTCTAATTTTAATTTTTGCTATCTTTAAATTAATTTAAGTTAGCCACATCCAACTAGAGTTTCAAATGTCAAAAAACAACTTGACATTTCTATAAGGTAAGAGCTAAGAATTATTTTATTGTCTTCTAAATTCTCAGCCCCTGACCAATGTATGGTCTCAATGAGATTATGCTATTTATCTTTTTCTTTTTTTCTTTTTACTTCTTTCAAGTGGCAAAAGGACAGAGTAGCAGAAAAAGATGCAGTAGAATTAGGAACAGGAAACCACAGAAGAGAAACTGTTTCTTTATCTTGCTCCCTGGCAGTTATTCCCCTTATAACAGTGAGAGAGGGAGTGAGGTGCCTTTTCTGTCAGATAAGCAGCAAGACATGCTTTGATGATTTTGAATACAAACTCCCTGAACATTTAGAATTAATTTTAAGGAAAAAGAAAATTTCAGGATTAGTGAGAAAGGAACAGAATTGTCCCCCAAGTTAGTTGTTATTAGTGGAAGGCAGAAAAATGTAACACCATTGTTTGCAACTGTCTGTATAACCCAATTGCTTGTGGAATGGAAGACACTCAGATTGTAATTCTGTTGGCGTGGAAAGGGTCCATTGCTTTCCAGAAATGCTCCCCAAGTTACCATGCTATAAAGTCAAGGTTAATAACCACTGATACGTGGTATAAGAGCTTGGGCTATGTAGTTTGTCTGCTCATTTGCATCTAAGCTAATTTCTTACTGTGTGTGTTTGCTCAAGTTTGTTATCCACTGTAAGCTTCATTTTCTCATGTGTAAAATGGAAATAACATTATATATAATACTAGCTTATTTCATAAGCTTATTATAAAGATTAAATAAAATTATACTTCTAAAGTGCTTAGTATAGTACCAGGTACCCAGTAAGCATCCCATGTATATAGACAATCCTGAGTATTTTTTTAGAAGTTTTTCTACAATGTGCCTTTACAAATATGATATTTTTTAGGTAATATAATAACACATATAATACATTAAATGTGATTTATATGTTATATATACTAAATATGTAACATATATCTGAGATTTTAATATTGGAATGTGGGCAGCAAAGTATGAGAACTGGCTGGGAAAGACTGAATTTTACAGGTTGACAAAAAAAGATGTAGATTATCAGAGGAACAGAAAGGGCTGAAGTATATGCCTAGTTGTTAAAGAACAGTCTGGAATACCAGATTGGCTGTTGGATGAAACATCAATCATTCCAGAAGGAGAATATTGACAACACTGAATGCTTGTTGTGTCCTGTTGTTTCACTTAATTCTCAGACCCAATTTGTGAAGTCAGTACTAGTATTATTTTATTTTCAAAGGGGGAAATCAGGGTTTGATGTCGTTAACAAACCTGTAAATTGTGTTGTTAATAAATGGTGGAAATTCACTAACACACATTTAGATCACAAAGTGATAATTGAAGACCTTCTGCCACCTAGTGGCAGTATATCCAAATTGCAGGTTTTGTTTATTTGAGGATTGAAGACATTTCACATTCGAAGTTTTAGCTGAAAACAAAGATTCCAAAGAGTATGAAGGGAATTTGACTCAATATTTGTCAGCATACCAACCAGCAAGTTTGACTAGGAGGAATCACAGCATATTACAGACAATATAGCATTGTTTTGTCCTCAGAAAAACTTGGGTTGGAACTTTATCAGATTTGTGGTCTTGGACAAATGTTTAACTTCTTTAAACTTCAAATTTCTTTGTGTTAGAAATAATACACAGTTCCTGACACATACATAGTGTCTCAGTGAATGATAGTGTACTTGTTTCATGTGCATATTTCATTTACCTTAAAGCAACTATTAAGTGGGGATGAGAGGGGAAGAGGGAAGAAGGCAGAAGGAGGGAGGGGAAGGGAGAGATTTGCAGCTGGGAAAGGAGCCCTTGGACCTAAAGCAGAGAGACAGGAAGGAAGTAAATAAAGGATTGCTTGGAGTTCCTGAGTGTCTACTCTTAGGCATCAAAGTGTAAGTTAAATGACTTTATGGCAGTAATTTGGCTTAATTTCTTCCTTATGCATTAACCAAAAACCTGAAAGTGAAATGTACTCCATTGTATTAGTAGTAGTAATAACAGTAAAATAAGAGTATAATAATACTACAATGATATAAAAATATATCTCTTTATTTTAAAGATATTTATGAGGACTCAGTAAGGTAAGATTGAAAAGGGAAATGTCTGGGCAATAATTGATGCTCTGAAATGTGAATTATCTTCTTCATTGTCACAGGTACATCCCCTCAAATTTTCTACAAAATGTCACTCACCTGCCAGAACCTTCAAATAAGCCTCTGAATTACCTTTTTGCCTTCCAACAGAATTTTGAGAACTTCCTGTGAAATGATTTGATTATTTGCTTACACAGAAGAGTAAAACGAAATTATTTTCTTAGTGATTATGGACTTCATTTGAAAGGCATATGAGTTTTATAGCATATTGAAATGTGGGAATATTTAAATTATGTTTTGTAATTTATTTCAGTTTAAAAATTGTGATCTTTAATTGTCTTTGTCTACTTTCAATATCTAATTCTATCTTCTGCTAAGTGTTTGTCAGCTAGATTTGCCACTGTTTTGATTAATCTGACATTTTACAGTAAAATATATATTTATGTATATATATGCATTTATATGTATGCATGTATATATATACATATATACATACATACATATACCTGACTAATTTAAAAGTTCAATTCTATGATAAGATGATAATACTTCTTTACCTGCTCTCCTAGGACATTCTAGCATGCCTGAGGCATCTAAGCCTAGAGGCCTTCCCTAAATTTTCAAATGTTAAATTTTCCACCCTCAAGCCTTTTAGAGGGTATCATGACAACAGACAAGAAAACTTTTATTGAGAATGACAGGTGTTGATCTAACATGGGTCATTGCTGGTATGTTTTTCCACTCTTATTCAGGCATTTTTTTTTGAAACATACACACAACAAAGCAATAAGCAATCCAAACTCTTTCTTCTTCATATGAAATTAAGTTGATAGTGCTATCTAAATGATCATTTTAACTCATTGTCTCTATCATTTACATTTAGTAAGCAACTCTTATAGGAGTTGCATTGCAAAATAATAACTATGTAGACTCTGATCCCACATTCATCTACCTGAAGAAGATGTATAAGAATGCATCCACATTGGTCATAGAATAAAGATCTTTAAATTATCAGTGAATGGACAGAGGCATTGATATCACTAGAAGTGTACACAGCAAAAGGCTTTCTCAAGGTTCACAGTCTGCCTGTGATGTACAGAGAGATCCCTTCTCCAAATGCACCTATTGAAATTCTTTCTTTATTCTCTGAATTAAATGACTCTTCTTTTAAGAAGTTGTATGAGATTCTTCAGGCATAATAATTGTCCCCTTCTCCAAATTCTTCAGTGTTTCTCAGACTATCTGATATCAGATGATAGGTGTCTGTCTTGTGTATCCACCGGCATGTTGTAGAGAGTAGTTGTGGGAAATAAAAGATCTTTCTAGTCCCTGTCTCTTCTTTTCTGCGGTAGTGCTAGGGATTCTGTCACTCTCCTCTCAAGGTCAGCCACACCCCTGGTGTCTTCTTCTGCCTGGGGAATGACAGAAATCTCTCAGCTCTTCTTCCTTGCTGGCTCCCGAAACACACTCTTTGCCACAAGGGTTGTCTACTAATCATTTAAGAGAAATAGCCAGAAGATAATAATGGGAAGCTATTCAGAAGGAAAATGGTAGGGACAAAGATTTTAAAAGCTTTACCAGGTCCTTCTGGTCATGCTGTGTGTTTAATGGTTTCTGAATAGCATTTCTTTTCCTTTAACATTTTCTCTCTTCTCTTCCCTTCCATTCCCTTCCGTTCTTTTTCTTTTCCTTTCCCTCCTCTCTTTCTTTCTCTCTCTCCTTTTCTCTCCCCTCCTGCAACTAGATATGCACATTCCTCTGTTCTCCTTTATCCTAAGGGTTGCTCACTCATAAAATCTCCCTTTCCTTACTACTGCTTTCTTCTTTAGAACTTTTTCTATAGAAGAAACTATAGTTGAGAAGTAACATCCACTTAGATATCTCCCTGTCTCTAGAAGTCATTTTTCATACCGAAAACCTCCATGTTGGCCTTTCACCTCCCATTTCTTCGTCCAACCTTATATATGTATTTACACTCAAAGTATTTTAGAAAATAAATATGATACACATGGTCCTCCACATTCAATAACTGCTTTCTATGAGAGTAGATTTATATGTTACTATACTTTATTATCAGTTACAAACATCAGGTAAGTTAGGTAGAATTTGTGCAAAGTCAATTCAATTGAGATAAAATAGCTTTCTTGACAAATGGTGTTAAAACAGTCAAATATCCATATATAAAAATAACTTTTAAGCCATATCTTAGACCACATACAGAGATTAATTACCAATGTGTTATACGCCTATGTAAAACCTAAAGCTATACAACTCACAGAAGAAAACAAAGAAAAATTTCTTTGAGTTTAGAGTAGGAAAACAATTTTTTTAGATATGACACCAAAACACACACAGAAAGATGGATAAATTGAAACACATCATATTTAAAAATGCTTGCCTTGCCTTGCCTTCTCTTTAAACTTTCAAAAGAAAGTTTAAAAAATAAGCCACTCACTGTTGGTAAATGTCTTAGAATATATATGTGATAAAGAAATTGTATACAGAATATATTTTTTAAAACACTCAAAACTCAATAATAAGAAAACAAACAAAAACAAAAACCAATTAAAAATTGGCCAAAACATTTGTAGATTTCACCAATGAAGATATACAGGTGGTAAATAAACACATGAGTCTTATTAGTCATTAGGGAAATGCAAATTAAAACTGTAATGGGATATTATTTCATGTTCACTGGTATAACTGTAATAAAAAAGATAATAGCAAGTGTTGGTAGGGATGTGAAGATCTAGAATCCTTACACACTGCTGATGGGAATGTAAAGTGGTGCATCCTCTGTGCAAGACAATTTGACAGTTTCTTAAAAAGTTAAATATGTGATTAAGCCATTCAGTAACTTGGTATTTTCTCAAGAGACATAAAGGTATATGCCCACACCAAGACTTGCATGAAAAAGTTCATTGCAGTTTTTATTCTAAGAACCATGTGCTGGAAACAACCCAAATGTCTATCAACAGGTGAATGAATAAGCAAATCGTGATTTATCCACAGAAAGGAATATCATTCATCCATAAAAAGGAATGGACTATTGAGAGTAAAATAATTATAGTGAGTGAAAGCAGCCAGAGAAAAAGAATGTATACTGTATCATTCTATGTATATGAAGTTCTAATAAATACAAATCAATGTAGTCACAGAAAGCAAAGTAGTAGTTGCCCGGGGGTGGGGAAGGTTGGGAGGGAAGGATAAAGGGGAGGCAGCAGAGATGGACAGATGGAGAAAAATTTGTTCATTATTTTGGTTTTGCTGATAGTTTCAAGTGTGTGTACATATGTCCAAACATCAAATTGTACACTTTAAATATGAGCAGTTTGTTTTATGCCAATTATATCTCAATATAACCGATATAAAAGTGAGATGTATTTTGCCAACAGTCGTCACATGATGAAGAAAGTGAAAACACTTGTTTTAAATCATAAGGAATAAATGAGAGTTTTTGCCAGGTGAATTGAATTGGGATTAAGAGAAGGGCATGATGTATTCTGGAATGGTACATAGGGTGGTGAGTACTGGGAGCAGAACAAAAAGCCTGGACAGGAAGGCAGGAGCCAAGCTGGGTACCAGACTAACTTATTTGGACTTTGATTAAGAAGGCAAGAAACTACTGAAGGGACTCAAGCAAAGGTGTGTCACAGAGAACAGACTTGAGGGGTGTGTGTGTGTGTGTGTGTGTGTGTGTGTGTGTGTGTGTGAGAGAGAGAGAGAGAGAGAGAGAGAGAGAGAGGAGGGCAGTAACCTGAGCAGAATTGGGAGGATAATTGATCATTGATAACCATTTGGGTTGGGGAGTTGAGGGAAGAGAAGTCTGGGATGACTTTGTGGCTATGCTGAAGGGCAAAGTCAATAACCAAGACAGATAAAGCAGAGGGAGTAGGCTTGGAGAATCTCATTTGAGGTGCATTGAGACTTGCAGGTAGAAATACCTAGCAGATGACTAAATACAAGAATATAAAAGTCAGGAAATGTTGGTGGAGTACACATAATGAGATAAATCATTAAAAAATGTAGGACACAAAGAAAGAAAACAATGGCAGAGCGATGGTGTTACTAGTTTCAGGGATATGGTGGAGCCACCAGAGCTTACACTCTCCTCTCCCTCCCCCAGGATTTAGGCTTTGAAACTTTATGGTGGAAAGGGAAATGGTAATTTCTCTCTTCATCTCCTCTTTCCTTGTTTTTTTTCTATTCCTGGAGTGACATTTTGGGTGGCCAGATCTGGGAAGTCTATCCTGGGATGGATGAGAACTGCTGGGGATGGGGAAATGGATCCAGGAGTAAAGACCGGGGTTAAAGATGTGCTTAAACTGTTATGCATGAAAGGGAAGCAGACAGGGGTTGGTCCCAGTTGTCAGGTATCTCCATGGAGGCTGCCAGGACCTAATGGCAGACAGGCACCGGTGCAAGTTAACTCAGTTTGAGGAGACCCATACTAATGGCCACCTTGATCCATTTGAGAATGATTCCCTTAAGGCTTGTTCCCATAGTTGGTGCCCAATAAATGCTTTTGAATTCAAGGAGGAACTAACAGTAGGCACTCAATACATGTCTATTCATGATGATAATATAAGCAGGCCAAAGATTAGGTGGGGGTGGGGAGAGCATTCACCACTGCAGAATCATTTTTCTCTCTTAGTGTCTCGCATTTCTTATTACCCTTCACCTCTTGTTTTTTAGAGAAGTCCCAGGATTCCCACTCATGTTTAGGTTGGCTACTGATGCTCTAAATCTCCTCTTTGTGGCATGACCCAGAGACTCTTTTCTCTTTTGTCTTCTGTTAAAAATGCCTTACTCACTTGGATTTACAAACATGTATGTATAGTATTACCCTACTCCTCTAATAGCTTATATCTGAGTACTAATCAATTTCTTTCACCTGCCTTTTTTTCTCAAGGAGAAAGCTCACTGAACCTCCTCTTTCTGAGTGTAATTCTGTATTCTCTTTAAAACATGCCTTGCTTTCAAGAAGATTCAAAATATTTAAATCATATATGCCCCAAATTCACCTTTCCTAAAGGAGGCTAATTAGAGCCCTAAATACCCTTCGACTGGATGACACATGCCCAAGATATTTCTTCAGAACACAAACATAAATGATTACTCATTTCTACATTTTTAAATTCTAAACTGATCATTTGACTTTTGCATTATAAAGACATTTGTATACATCACAATCTGCACTCATAATTGGAATAAAACTGCCTGTATAACTTTATGTCACTTTCTCCACTTAAAATGATAAATATTCTGCTATACTACTAAATAATTTGGAACATATAATTCTAGTGGCTACAGAGCATTTTACTATATGGATTTACTAAAAATGTCACTACCTCTCCCACTCTTGAATGTTTAAATTGGTTTCAATTATTTAGTCTTATGGAGAATACCTCATTGAAGTCTTTATATACCTTGGTCTCCATTTCAGATTATGAACTTTAGTTATATACCTAGAAGTAAAATTTATTTGTCAATAGTTAAACAACATTTTTTAAAAAACATGTATAAAATTACCATCCTGAAAATTTATATCTGTTTAAGAGAGTTTCTGACACAGTCACCTTTGCCGCCTTCAAATTCTGGCTGGCTTTCTCTACATTGCCAAGAACTTCTATTTTCACATCTTAAAGGTTTTGTTCCTTTCAGTATTTTTTTAAAGTTGCAAAATGGCATTTAGAATTCTTATAGATCCTCTAACCAGCTACGCTGACTATGAACGTATCACATAAACTTAAGTATAGTTATCTAAACCAGAAAGTTACTATTTATATAGCACTAATGACTCATCTAAGGACCTCATTCAAACGTTTCAAATCATTCCACTAGTCATTCCTCTTTCTGGTCTAAGATACAATCCGATATCCCATGTCACATGAGTCTCCATTTTACCTTGTCAGTTTTCAGTCTGGGAAAGACTGGGGTTCTGTCTTTGTCCTTTGTGACCCTGACTTTTAAAAATTGTACCGGTGAGATATTTTGCTTAATTTGAGTTTGTGTGACATTTCCTTATGATTAAAATCAGGATATGTATTTAGCAGAAATACCATCGAAGGGATATTGTCTCTTTCTCAATGCATCTTATCAGAAGGCACATGATATCGATGCATTTCACTAGTGACAATATTAACTTTGATCATTTATTTAAGTAGTGTCTGCTAGGTTTCTCCACTAAAAACTTACTATTCTATACTCTGTAATTGATAAGTATCTTTTGAGGAGATACTTTGACATCTCATCTTTCTAGATTTTTAATTCGTATGTGATTTATTATGTATATACCTCAGTACAGTGGTGTGGTGAATATATATTACATAAATTACTTTAAATATATACTGAAAGTGAATGCTCAAATACTTTTTATTGACAAAGAATATTTTGGAAACCACTACTCTACATTTATTTGTGTTTCCTCTTTACTCTTGAAACACGACTTTCCCATTTATGTCATATTATATGTGTTATATTTTATTAGAATTTGTCCTCTGAAGGTAGTATCTGTACTCATTTTTTTTCTGCAACTTCCATAATATGAACATAATATCATGCACATAACAGACTCTCAATTAGGCTTTGTTTATTGACTGAGTGGGAGGATAAACATCTGGTACAGTGTTTGCACAGTGAGGAAACACAATTGCTTTGGTTCAATGACTGTGACGGACACCCTTGAGTAGCTAAGCAAGTCATCATTTTCGACTTCTTTCTAGCCAACTTCCAGTTAGTGTTGGACATATAATGCAGTTGTAGCTAATGAGAGAGAAGGGGAAGTCTGATGCGCGGTTCTGGGAAAAGCATTTGTTTTCTCAGATAGCCACTGACACTGTTTCTCTCCTCCTCTTGGCCTTGAGTGTAGAGGTAATGGCTGGGCTGCAACAGGCTTCTTATGACTGTGAAGAATCCGTCAGAGAAAAGCAAGACTAAGAGCCATCTACTTATTGTTTTGTTTTGTTTAGTTTTGTTTTAATGCTTACTGCACCTGGTCTTCCTAGGTGGTCTCCCATCCAACTACTAAGCAGGCCCGACCCCACTTAACTTCCAAGATCAGACGAGATCAGACACATTCAGGGTGGCATGGCCATAGACTCCATCTACTTTTGAACATCCTGCTATATATATAAAAAAAAATAAGTAAAGTCATACTGGTGTGAACCATTGTAGCTGGATTTTCTCCTACCTGTTCAGCTAAAATATTTCTGACTTACACTCCAATCCATCATAGAAGCAAGAATTGTCCTTTCATCTATTCAAAGAAGCTTCATTGAGAAGGGGGATTTTATTGTCATTTGGGAGAAATGCTTTGGAATACCTAAGTTAGAAGAAATAGAAACTTCCATGATATGAGGGTGCTTTGGATGCTGTCTGGAGCTAAGGATATGATAAGCAATGTAATGTGAGCTCATTTCCAGGCTACTGTAATGGAAGAGGTGTAGGATGGCCATAGATGAGGATGGTGACACATGTCACTATCAGAGCTTTGAGAGCTGGTAATGTGAAGGCCCAGTTCTTAATGGGACAGGACAACATGGGAATTAGGTAAAGATTATGCATGAGGCAGTTCAAAACAGTGGCATTGGAAGGATAAAAGAGGAAACCTGTGGGGACCACCAGAGACGTGATGGATTGTGGGGCAATGGGGCTTTGTGGGAGGCTCAGGACATATGGGGTCCAAAAGCTAGAATTTAAACCTCACTTTCACTACTTACAAGCTGGCCAATTTGTGTCCTTTCTGAAGCTCTATTTCCTCCCTCTCTGATAATACTGAGTGGTTTTATTACCTTTTGTTAGGTATATACTTCAAGAGAGATATGAAATGATCACTCAGATAAGGAACATTGGAATATAGTAAATGACATTTGATGGTACCAAACAGAAGTCCAACCCGAGGGCAATTGTATGCTACTTTCTACATAAATGTGGAAGCAAATGCTCTAAGGCATATTTTCCGTTGGACTGAGGTTCCCCCACTGGAAGGAACGGTTTCTAATACAAGGATATACCTCCAGTTTCATGGGCTTTTATGTGCTTGGGTTTCAACCGGGTCCAATAAAAACCTTTGGCTTTTTGCTCACTTTCGGATCTTAGCACTTTAAACTTCTCATAGTTTTCAAGCCAATAGAAATCGATGAATGTTACATTGTGAACTTTTCACCTGTTTTAATTGGGGAACATTCTGCAACATGCTATTTTTGGTTCCAGTGCTTTCACTAGTAGGGGTGACTACACAAAGCCAAACTCATTCAGCCAACAGTACTAAAAATGTTGTTGGTTTCTGCCAGTCAATTTTCTTCTATTTTCACAATTAGTGGTTCTGCCTGGAAACTGCCTGCCAACATGCAAATCTCATCCAAGGGCTGATGGAAATTTGAGAATGTGCTAAGCTGTGTAAGTTTTAAGAGCAACATTATTCATTCACTATTTGAAATATTTAAACAAATGTAAATCAAAAAAAAAAAGATGAAATCTCATTATAAGAAACGAATGGCTGCTTTTCACTCTTTCTACAATATAGTCCTGGTACTCATTTACATGCCATTTGTAATATTAATATTATTGTAGCAAAATAAATCACATCCTTCACTTTTACATTTTTAATTACATTTTACTGCATTTGTTCTTTTGTTTATAGTTAACTAATAAAATATTTATTGCTTCTTACATATAAGATGGCGTTTCTATATTTTAATCAGATTTTACACATAATCTTTTCTCCCTCTTTTAGTATCTTTTTTATGACCCTACACACCACAGGATGTTGTTTTGTGGAAAACCTCATTATTTTTTAATGCATGGCTATTTATTAATGTATTGTGTATATAATACACTATGCATTTCTTTGAATTGATGAATACATTTACATCCACTTGAGAATAAAAATTCCCTTAAGGGCCAATCTCACATTTCTCTTGCTGTGCTGCCAGAAGCCCATACTGATTATTTTTCTTGTTTTGTTGAGGAATGGTGAATGAAAAGAAAAGAAAAAGACAAAGTAAAAAGAGAGATACAATGAACATTATTTTTAAATTTTATTTTCTGAGAAACCTTTCTCCTGAGGTAAAAAAAAAAAAAAAAAAAATTAATACCTCATTGCAAAATGGAATTTCCGGAGCATGCAAATTAATTTACCCTTTGCAAAATCTTATGTTTGATATGCATTTTATGTTAAGCACTTGACTTGCTGTTTCTCGAGTTATTTTCCATTGTATTTGTTGAATTACCTCCTCTATTGCTCCACAATGTTTTACTTGGAAGATTAGATATTAACTGAACGACATGATGAACACCATTAACTACAATAGCAGGTACCACTGAATATAATTTTACAGCTATAAAAAACAAAAAGCTTTTCTCCTTTAAAACCTTGCTACTAACCAGGAGCCCAACACCCCATATGTCAAGGAGTCTTCCATAGACCGCAGAGTAAGCAAGAGGGAAAAAATCTCTCTCTCCCAGGTTAAATTATCCACTATTTACAATATTTAAGAATTGTCTGGGACTTCCTGGGAGTGGGCCCTGGCCTTGTGTCTGGTTAGACATTCTCCACATGACCATTGCAATATTTTAGGGACAGAAGTCTCTTTTTAGAATAGCACAAAATGGCATTTTGCATAAAGGTCTGAGAGGATGATGACCTTAGTGGATTTCTTCTTTGTTCTAGTGAGCTGGAGTCAAGTGGAGGTGGAAGTCTGGTGCAAGGGAGGCGGGGCACACTCCGGGCTGGGTTTTCTCCTCCTCCACCTCTAGAGAGAGTAATTTTCAAGGCCATAGGGAGAAAACATGGTACAGAAAGAAAAATGCCCCAAGGTTATTTTTCCGCTCCTCCTCTCCTATAGAGTTTTGCCTGACACCCTCAATTACCTGCACACTCACTGTACTTCGGAGGTACTTCGGATGACTCTCCATGTTTTAAATGCTTCTGTTTCTAAGAAAGATATTTAACTTTTATATGGTATGAAGAAGGTGCTGAGCCAGAAATTTATTGTGACCTCCAATTCCAATAAGTAAACGTGTCAATTGGGATTGTGTATTCAGCAAATAGAAATATGAAATGTTTTCTAAGACAGAATGTACTAGGCAGAGCATGATCAGCTAGTCACAGACAGACATCGAGCACTCACCAAGCTCTCTGTTTTCTAAACCGATTGGGCTTTTGTGCATGTGCTTCCACGTGGGCCACGTGGGAGAACTCTGGCAGTTAGGATACACTGAACACTTTCTCACCACCTGTGAGAGATGTGCTGGGGGCCTGCAGGGATCAGTGGTTTCTCAGGCATTTGTGCTTACTAATCACTGGCTTAGGCATGCTCTCAGAGTTCTCAATGGGTAAAATACTTGTCATCCATATGCTCTTATAGAATCTAAGCAATGGGGAGAGATTTGTTTTTTTTTAATGGGTAACTAAGAAACGTGTTTAAGGATAAATATCCAGAGTTTTCTCAAAAAATTAAGCAAATAAGGCTGTGGATCAAATATTATTTTGCATTTGCCATTCAGAGTCATTTAGATTCTGTACATATGCTAGTACACATTTCTCATTCTTAAATTTTCCCATACTCCCCATTTCCCCTTGCCCTTTGACATGCTTTTGGACTTTTCTATCAGTCCTTCTGCTGTGATAACACCTTCATAGGCCTCCATTATTTTGTGTTTATTTGGTACGTCTTTTTTTCTGGCCAGTGTCCACTACCGGAGAGTAATTGCCATGAAGGCATGGGCCAGCTGCTTTAGGCTGCTCCAATATCTATGACACAAAGTATTATGGGTATCCAAAGCTGTTGAATTATTGATAAACCCAGTAACACCTGCTTCAAACTTTTTAATGGAATATTCTGGTAGAGAGTATTCTTAATAGAGACATTGGGACTGCTTCTAAGTGCCTCTGAACAGGTGGAACAGATAACGGTTCAGTCAAGTGTGTTATTTGACATCGTGTAAATTCATACTGCATTCGATTCAGTAAATGAATTTCTGTGTTTAGAAATTACCTAGAACCTGACTAATTCTCACATAAATACTGCAAATGAGGGGGAAAACATATTTTTATTGGCAAAGATAATAATTTCATGGGTCTGATGTAAGGAATCCAATTCTAAAGTAAAATGTGACAATAATCGTGATTTGTTTAAAAATCCCTGTGTCGTTAATACCTGTGACCAGTCCTGTAGTTCTTTCTCTCCAGGTGAACCATCAACAACGGTTTACAGACAGATTTTATAAACAAAACTCTTTGTTATTATGGAGGTGAATTTTGTAGAAGGTAAGCCTTGGTGGTAATATGGAACTTCCTCCCACTTTTCAAATTGTGTGAGTGGGGCTCTATTTATGTAAAGCTATCACAAGCTTTAAATACTTTAATTGACTGGTTTTTGTTTGTTTGTTTTTATTACAACAAATGGCTGAGGAGGCGGGGGCGGGGGATTGATCAATCTCTGAGGAATATGCCAAAATATGTAACCAAAATGACTCCTACCTTTGCATTTTTTGATACTCACAACTGACTGTTATGCTTGACTACATCGATTTAACTGATTATTTTTGGATTCACGTAGCCATTAAGGATTAGTATTTCTTCATTATTTATACTTTTTTCTTTTCTCCTTCTCATTTATATTTTAGAAGAATCATGTTACAAACAATGGATAGAAGTTCCAAAATTTCTAATCCCCTTCCATTCTGTTTACCAGCTTGTGAATTTGTCAAAATGTGAGGATTAAGAACATCGAGCTTTAAAACTGTGCCACTGATAATGAAGAAATTGAAAGTAGAAAAAGACAAAAACTAATTTTACTTTATTCCTTGCTATTTTAATTTTAGAACATGGCGAATTAACTATATATAGATGCAATCTTGAAAAATATGCTTTCAATGATATATACAAATGGTGACCAAATTAATAGACATGATTTCATGCCAAAAATTGAAAATTCAAAGTAGGCTTCAATAGAAATTATATAATCAATTATTTTTACTCTTTCACCCAGACACTTGAATTGTTTTTTCTATAGTTGTCTGGCAAGTAATTAAATGTATCGATGCTTGGTAAGAAGAGAGAACATTGACTACTCACATGTGCATTGACAAATTCCATGAACAGAACAAAATGTCATTTCTCTCATTTGTATATTGTATGTTCTGCAGAATGAAAAAATATTAGTAGTTAAGTAGAAAGAACTTCCCTCTTCTGTATTCAAATAGATGTGTCACTTGAGGAAGAAATAAAAGTTAATATTTTTGGTTTTAAATTTTGAAACTTCTGATATTTTAGTGGATGAGAGAATTTCATGTGATGTCAAATTTTTCCTTCCAAGGGACAATGGAAATGAAAGACCTATAAAGTGTAGTTAGAGTATAAATTCTTAGTGCCAGTTAATACCTGGTGCTATTAATTTTGTTATATACTTGTTTAAATATTCTTAATATAAATTGTATATATTAAATATTATATATTAATTAAAATTAATATTTATTGTGTGTAATATTACACTTTCTGTATTAAGATTGCAGATTGTAAAACTTAATCATATGTTATATGATGTGTAATTAAAATAGAAAGTCTATGCATTTTAATATAGAGTAAATAGTACATAATATATTACTAATAATAAATATTAAGTTTAATTATTATATAAAGTGAAATATATGATATATAAATAATATATTTATAAATATACAATATTTTTATATATATTACCATTAATTTAGCACTAAGTATGATTCACTGAGTGTGTAATAAAATAAGCAAGAATTTGAATTTAAATTTGATTTTTTTTCAAGAACATTTTATAGAAAGGTGCTTGAATTTATAATGACATCAGATATTAAAATGGGTTTCCATTTTTTAATGCTACTTACTTAATCTTGCATTCTTTTTTCAGTAGTTATTTAAATTAAATAATTAGTTTTGTACATAATGTTAAAAACACTAATTATAAAATGAATTTATTATGGTATTTTTTTAAGTGGCAATAACTAATATTATCCATATGATATCCTGTTTCTATCACTTATTCATCCCTGAATGCCTTTTTTGAACCAAGTAGGTACAGAAAAGAGAGTGAGACTGGGAGACAGATGAAATCTTAACCCTTTAGGGGCTCATTGCTAAATATTGTACAAAGTAGCATGTTGAAATTACCTGTCATTCATCATTTTGAAGTAGCAACAGCAGAGTGGACAGTTTACATGACCCAGGTCATTCATCTCTTTACCCACTGTGCTATTAGTAAACTTTACAAAAGTATAATATAAAGCTAATTTTGAAAATATTCCTAAATATGTTTTCAGAATTGTATAAGACATCTCTATGACTTTGATTTATAACTAAATGGAGGCAAAGAAGAATGTATAGAGTATTTAGGAAGCCTACTCACAAACTTAAAGAGCTTATACATACATATATACGCGTATACACACAAACACATATATATACACATACATATATGCACACACATATATAGATACATATATATAAATATTAATATAAAATAAAACATAAAATATAAAAGTCACTTATAAGAAACAGAACTCAAAAAATGATCATCTACATCCAATTACATTCTATGATCCAGCATAATTTTCTCCAAGAAGCTCCAAGCTCTATGTTCCTCCTTCAATTTTCTACCTTACTTCCATGGCCTCCCTCTCTTGCCTTATCAGTGCTTGAAATAATTACTCCTCTGATAGAAAAAGATTTTTCATATCATCATTGGATGATGGGAAATAATGAAAAAAGTGAGGGCACATATTTGAGCTGTGTGAAGGGAGGTGTAGCCTCTTCTTTATCAGGTGTTGGCTATATCTTGCCCAATTCCTAGTAGGTATTCAACAAGCTTTTATAAAATGGAGTAAATGGGAGACAACAGAGCTGACAGGGAGCTCAGACCAGTCAAAAAGGCTGTTCTGTCTCTCATCTATTTTACATGCCTTTGGCTTTCTTCAGATCAAAAGAAAAATATATTAATTTTGCTGTAATACCATCATACCTTAAAAACTAATCAAGTTAAATTACAAAGGGATTATGATTATACTATATTACTTAAGACTTGAAGAAACTTACCCTCAGAATGTTAGTAAGATATTAATGTTTAAATAGAAGAATTCTTGATTTTTTTGATAGTTTTCTCAAATCATTAACCCCCAAAGGCATTTTTGAAGTAATTTCTCATTAATTTTAACATTTAATTGCAAGAAAGACATGTAACAAAATCTTACTCTCTTTGGCAATAAGAACGATGCCTAAGAAGACCTTGTTAGCTGGATCCCCATAAAAATATAAAATCTATAGTCATGACTATTATAAGGTATGCCTAGAAGGTACAAGTGTGACTTTAAAATAAAGTTGTATAAACATTTCTGATAAGAACATTTATGACCTAGATTGTTTTGATCTCCTAGCTTATTTAATAGATTTAGACAGGCACATTACTAAATTTAGATTTATATTTCTAAAACACTATAATTTAGAGTAAAATATCTACTATAGCAAGATAATTATATATTCTTCCACCTATTTACTGTTGCCAAATATTTATAAATCTTGTGTAATAAAAATAGCATGTTGCATTCCACATTTTAGCCATCTGAGGATTGTCACAGAAACTATTTGAAAGCTATGTCAGAAGCATTTCCTTTGGACTTATCCACCTATTTGGTGATCAGGAAGGGAAAGAGATGTTAAAGATGAATGAAACTCAGTTGTCTAGAATAAAGTACCAATAACAGAAATTACAACATGAGGAGAAAGAACTTACTTTGCATGAATAAAGGGTAAGTTTTGTATGTGTCCTATGAGTTTGAATTTCAAATATGATGTACAAATGAAGGAGTCTTGCATTCAGTTGGAAATAAAGTTAAAATTAAATAGAAATAGAGATTTGTGATTCCTTTATGTAGAAAGGTAACTTTGAAGAGTTTGGAGAGTAAAAAAAGACCTAGAATCTGAAACATCCCTCCCTCTGTTTTTTTAAATTTGTTGTTTAAATTGGGTCATGTTATATAATTCAGTTAGAAATAAGTACCTTAGAAAGACATCTAAAATATAATAATCTTAAAAAGTAACAATTGTCTACCCCAATAATATTATTTGGCATAAGGTAATAATGCATAAAATAATCCATCAATTACTAATTATGTAAATATTTAAATAAATAAACACTGTAAGCAATTATTTACTTTGGAAAAATATTCTACATTCTATCAAATGTATGTACCTTAGTCAATTCATTTCTTCCTTCTGGAGTGTGCCTTTCTTCAATGTTTATAATAAGTACACCACTAGAGACTTAGTTGAAATGAGAGATTAAATTTTGAAGTTAGTTTCAATAACAGATGAAGGTTTAATAATTTTGTTGACTTTTAATGCTGATTGAAAAAGATTTTTGAGGATAAGATGTTAAGGCAAATGAAAAAATGAGCTTGAGGTATATGTTTGTAGGTAAATAAATAAAATACTTATATCTATTTTGCAAGCCTCTTCATAATGACTTTCTTTCTAGTTCTGTACCATAGTTCATCTATAAAAAAATCCCAATATTATAATATAAAAATGATTGTGCCTCAGTGATTATCATAGCGAGTCCTAAATTTTACAAGTAGAGCAAAGTAAATAACTACTGTCTTTCTGACTCTCTTAGATTATTAGTAAGCATTGTGTTTGTCACCCTACATAAACTGGAGGCTTCTCCTAACTTCTCTATGCCTCCGAGTCTGAGAGGCCCAGCCTCAAGTTGTCTAAAGCAATCAGCGATTGGCACAGAGATGAGCAAGTGCCTTGCGCCCAAGGAAAAGCAGAGATTTGGCTAGTTCTCCTGTAAAAGATACTCTTGCTCTCTTCCTTTGGATCTGAATATGATAAAATGAAGTAAGAAGGTGCTGCATGAACTTATGCCTTTGAAAGGGAAGCTTGCTGAAAATGTAGCCATCACAGATGAGTGACACCCAGAGGAGAATTAGGACCAGGTGAAAATATTGAGGTTTGGGCCACGTTGTCCTGAAACCCACCCTGTTTTGTTTCGTTTTTTTCTTTTTTTCAGTTAAGATATATTGGGTGTTTGTTTGTTTGTTTGTTTTTATTCTAAATCAATCTGGAGAGGATTTCCTGTCACTGTAGGCATCTCAAATGATGAAACAGTTCTCATGTTGGTGACTTTGTACTTTTTCCCTAAAAAATTCTTGAACACAACTGAGGAGGAAAGCCACATCCAAGCTATGAGCATGACTTACCAGTTCTCGGGAAGTCACTGGGTCAATCTGGTCCCCCTACAGCCCCAGCTAAATTAAGTGCCTCATATACTCAAATAGAATTGTATGTCCCTTGTGGTTATACGTTAATATTTTACTTGGGAGCACATAGTGTTAGGTCCTGTCATCTGGTATATTCTGTGTAGGGACCACACCGGACTGTGGGATGCTGCATGGTCCAGTGACTGGGTGTTTTTGTGACTGATGCTGGCATGTCTACTGACCATAAGTTTGCTTGGCTGAACCATGATGATTTCTCAGAAGTGACACTCTGTGTTCTCTTTGTCTTTTTTCTCTTTTTCTCTGTTATTCAAAGATGAGGAGTTAAATGTAGACTCTAGGTAAAATTCTTCATCGTTTGCATTCACTTTTAGGCCTGAATAGGTGCACCTCTATGCAATGCTGAGTTGTGCAAGCCTTGTGAGTGTGAGTTCAACCCCCCAGGCTCAGTTATCAGTTCTGTTCAAGAAGAGATGATAACTCTTCATTGAAGTTGATCAAACATTTACATGACGAAAATCTATCACATGAAGTAGTGTTTATGCCCTTGATTTATAGATCAGGCTACTGAAATGCAGAGAACATGCAATCAAAGACAGGGTTTTTAACATCAAGGCCAGGTTTCTGCCACCCTTCACTGTGTGGCTTTGAGCACTAAGGGGCCCAGCAGATGCAAGTACAGCCTTCTGCCTCCAGATCCAAGGATCCATACTGCCTTCTCCAAAGGGGAATGTCAGAGAGAATGATGAAATGCCATGCCTACGCTGTCCCCTACATTTTTTTCCCTTTTAACCCTGTTCTTCCCATGTCACCCCAGAGCAAAAGCAAGAATCTGCAGGTAAGCTTGGACACACACATATACTTACACACACAGAATCCCTCAGTACTTTCTTTGGACTAGCCTTGTTTGCATTTTGTTTTTCTATCTAGGATTTGCCAGAGACCTTGTTTGCAATTAGTGCCAAGATTATGATAAATATTTTTTTATGAAAATCACACATCTTCATAGAAAACTTTGTTTCTTCCTTTCAATGCAAAGAAAATGGAAAACAGTAGTAGGCTACTTAAACATATTAGAGTCTGTTATTAGTTAATAAAATATGTCTATGTTTACTGTTATTTGCAAAAATATGTTGTGCCATACCAAATATTTTGTAGTAATTGCAAGCTACCAAGAAAGAAAGGTATCAAAGGATATTTTAGTGTGATTTCAAACTCTGTGAAATTAATACCTTTTTGGACTTTTATTAGAACAATACTTCAGGTCTTTTCTAAAAGCTAGCCACTGATTCCTCTTCTGTAGCTTGCCTCTTGCACCACAGTTGATAGGGCAAGAGTGAAAGGAAGCCTCAGAAGCTCTTCTACTTGCTCTTTGCCACAGTGTCATCTTCCGAGGACTGGATCAGAAATGAATCTTGATCTCTTTGTGCTGGGAAAGTCTACAACACTACTATCTGAGTTTTTCCTCCTATTCGTTTTTAGAGCAACTCAGAAACATGACAGCATTTTCCAGATGTATCATACAGCACTGCACAGAGAAACACCTAACAGTATTCTCAGTTCTCATGATCTTTAGAACTTCCGTTTTTGTTTAAAAAAGTTTTTTAAAGAATACTTCCTCCGTGAAATAGTGACTGTGTTAGAAGAGTCACTTCTTTGTTTTGCATGAAGATATTTAAATACATCAGGACTGTGAGCTTCTTATAGCTCAAACTATGCCTTATCTCTGTGTGGTCAGACAGATTATGCTTTCTTTAGATTATAGTAACACAGTACATATATTAATAATTTTTTTGGACTTATTAACACTTAAGGATACTTGCAAATGTTTTTAAGGCATTTTTTAAGAAATTACTTGATTAGTATGCTCTTGTTAATAGTTTCTGCTGGAGTGAAGAGTTTAAAACTAAAGGCTGTCTTTTAGCTATTCATAGACATTTTTCTACAGTAAGTATGCCAAGCATGATTTTAAGAAAATATTTACTCCCTAAGAATTTAGATTGTATTGAAAAGTTCTTTCAAAATCTCCATGATAAATATTAGGAAAAGAAAAATAATAATTTGAAATTGCTTGCCATAAACACCATTTAACTGGGATGGATGTTCTACTTTTAAGGATTAAAAAAGAAAAAAATTGATCCAAATTTTTCTTTCCTCCTCCTTTTTGAAAGAAATAATGATGGTTTTAATTCATGTGCTTTCCTTCGACCATTATCTAATGATTCATCAATTTATACATTCTTCTCAGATTTTTCTCAACCTCCAAACTTGAATCCAACTTAAACATCTTTCTTTTCATGTTCTACAAACACATAGAACTCCAGACCTGCTCCTTTCTTGGCTGGCCCTCGGAAACTGGCAGGCACCATCATCCATCTAGTTGGCCAAACCAGGTTTTTGTGACTCATCTTTGACTCTTGAATTTTTCCCACTTCTTTAAAAACCACTTACTGCCATCTTTTTGGAAAAGACTCCTCGTCTGGGCCATTATGTCATTCTTTATAGCAACAGTCGTCATCTATTTTTGGACTCAAGGACAATGAGTTCTGAAATTTTAAAACATACTTATCAACCTAACTGTGGCCAGAAGACATAAGAATTGAGAGAACAAGAAGGGAAGGAAATTGCCTCTTCTGAGACATGTTCACCTGAATGCATATCTGGAGCCCTACAGTGATAATATAGTGAGTATTTTAACTTCTGAGATGTACATACCTGAGATGTTAGGAGAAAGGTACATGTGGCATGCACACATTGACATCCTCCTGAGTCCTGTCCTTTGAAGAAGGGAAACAAGAAAGCTAAAGGCTTGTTACACCAAAGGAGTTTAGAAGGAGCAGCATTTCATAAAATGGGAAATGTGGGCTTTTTTATGCATTTGGAAAAGAGTGAATATGAGCCTTTTATCCATTTGCAATTTCACATGCTGCTGCTAATTAATTACGGTAATTGTTCATGGGCAAAGTAATCTCAAAAACAAAGCAGCCCAATTCCAATTTGTATATAAAAAAAAAGACTATATATTAAAAGTGTAATTAAAATATGATGTATAAGAAATCAACATTTTTAAATTCTTTGAAACCTAATTCTTGGGACTTCTAGGTTTCTAGAATTAATATACAAAAAAATCATCAATTTATTTGACTTTAAGAAACTTAAATACTCTCAAAGTTTAAAAATTTATATATCATTTTTTGAAATAACTTAGTTGGTTTTCCTTGCGACTTAAGTAAGTCATTATTATTTTTAGGAATAAACTAAATTTACAACAATTTTTTTTTCTTGTCTGTTAAAATGTACAAGGCAGATCAATGCTACACTGTAAACATTTAATGAATACATAAGCTCAGAAATGGTCCCTTCTCTCCCTTATCTCAGACTCTGCCATTAACTCATTAGAGTCATGTGCCACTAGATGACAGGAATATGTTCTGAGAAACGAGTCACTAGGTGATTTCATCATTATGCAAATATCATAAGGTATAGTCACACAAACCTAGATGGTAGAGCCTACTACATATCCACACCTAGGCTTTATGGTATAAGCTATTGCTCCTAGGCTATAAGCCTACGTAGCAGGTTATTGTACAAAACAACACAAGATGAAATCAAGCACAAGAGAAAATGGTGCAATCAAGAGATGCAGTAAACACGAGGCTGCTGCCAGCATAACAAGGCATACTGTTATAAACAAACTTTTTTATAAGTAGAAAGAATACACTCTAAAATAATGATAAAAACGATAATATAGTAAATACACAAACAAGTAACAGTTGTTTGTTATCATTATCAAGTATTGGGTACTGTGCATAACTGTATGGGCAATACCTTTATATGACTCACAGTGTGGTAGGTTCATTAACACTAACATGACCACAAACACATGAGTGTGTTGCACTATATCACCAAGTGATAGGAATTTTCAACTCCATTATAATATTATGAGACCACCATCACATATGACTGTGCCTGCAAGGTGAAGGTACAGTGGTTAACACACCAGGTCTTAAAGTATTCTACACTTTCAGTACTTTTCACTTACACCAGACACATTTCAAGGTCTCAATAGTTGCATGTGGCTTGTTGCTGCCATATGTGACAGTACAAGTCCAGAAAACAGAGGGCCATAGTTGGGCTTGGGCTTGGTTTCTAGATCAAATCACAACCGTGAGTCAAACAAGTTAAGAAGCATGTTTTCTAATCTATTGCTGTGGCCTGCTAGTCATACAAACTGGAAATGAGCAAGAAAACAAATTGATTGGAACCTAGACTTATCATGCCAGGAGGGCTGAAGAGGATAAAGTAAAGTGACAGTGCCAGGGAAGCTGTGAGGCTTCAGAGAAGGTGAGGGTGAAGCTCCTGGTTCCTGAGGCCAGGAACCTCTAGTTCACATCATTTGGTGCCTTCCCGCTGGGCTGAGGAGGGGCAGACATGGGAGGCAGAAGCTTAGGGCTAGATAGGTTAGTAATCTGTACAATAAGAGCATCAGAAAAGATCATCTCTAAATCTTCCCCATTGCTAAAATGAAATGATTCTGTGGCTGTGAAGACCACGTTCTATGCACATCAGTAAAGAATAATGTTCTTTTTCTACCTGAGAAAATATCTTTCCTGTACTTCACTCTCAACCTCTGAAGGCTTGAACTTTAACATACAGTGTCCTTTGCTAATATAAACAGAATTCAGGCTTTATACCTGTACCTAACTCTAATTTTAAAAGGTCAGACCCTTTTTCCCCAAAGGCAATTTTAAATTGCACTGGAACAGAAGGTACCACAGCTTTGATAATATAGTTGGTTATTCACAAATTATACAAAGGCATGATTTTTACGTTGCATAAAAATGGCTTTTATTATGTGTTACATATTTAAAGTACATAGAAAGCCCCAAAATTCAAAATATAAACTACTAACACATCTCTCTGTAATTTGTGAATAATCTGAATTTTTAATTCAGAATTATATAATAGCTCAGATGGCTTAAGTTTGCTGGTATATGCAGTATTATGTAAACACAACCCAGTAATTTGAATATTTTCTATCACATATATACACAATCAATCAACCAACCAATTAATCAATCCACCAATCAGTCAGTTATTCATGATCAAGTTTGTATTTAATAAGACTACACCAGCTACATTGGCCAAAGTGAGGTAAATTAAAGCTAGAAGATATAGTACTTTCAAACTATTAGAAGAACAGAACAGAACACAGAGGTATAATTGCCAAGGTCTGATACAGAATATAATTAATGCATTAAGAGTTGAGAAGAGGGTGAGGATATTCTGGGCTAGGTTAGTAGAGAAATTGTTAAAACCAGTGGAACTTTAATCTGATTTTGCTGATGAGCTTAAGGTTTCTAATACTGTAGCAATTAATGCACTGATAGTTCAGAATGGTCAATTTCAACAGGTGGGCAGGGTTGCTGAGGACACAGTAACTGTGATGTGTTCTTGGCATTGCAGTATAATCCCTTTTGGTATATGGTAAATGTCAGCTGGCTGGAGGAGTTTCCCTATTCTAGCTCTGGTAAGCTTGAATGCTAGACCCAAGGCTCAGAATAGCCCATGGAGATTTCTACATACTGCACAGGGGATGGAGTGAGTGATCTCCCATACGCAAAGGAAGGATGTGGGCTAGCATGTTCTTTACCAGTAGAGATAGTGGAGGGAAGATGAGGAAAAAGTATAGTTTAGAAATTCGAGTTCCACTTTGACACAACTACAAATTTGTATACGGTAATACAAATTTTCATGAGTAGTCAGCTATAGTGTTCTTGACTTTAATTATCACCACAAATAATAAAAACAAAAATTTTATTAATTTCTCAGCAATGATAATATTAATTGTTTTTACAGTTTTAAAGCCTTTTCTTCCAGAGCTTTGCACATACAATGGATCTGAGAAATATTAAACATAAACTGTATGTAGTTTCTACTGTATTGATTTGAAATAGTTTCTAAAATCTACAGTTCCCAAATGGATTACTGGGACATCCTCACATCCCATAAATGTTGTCAAGAAGTTTAGATTCTTTGCTTTATTGCATACAAATATCCCAGTTAGGTCTAACTTTTCATGAAGAAGGAGGAGAAGTCTGAATATTGACATTTTTTTAGATGTGTTGGACAGGAACAACTAATTTTTCTTTAAGATATTATTTTTACTGTCTCTGCCATGGTGTCTAATATTCCACAAAATATTGATGTATCCATATAATGAAATATTATTCAGTCAAAAAAAAGACTAAAATTCTGACACATGCTACAATATGAATGAACCTTTGAAAACATTACAGCAATTGAAAGAAGCCACACACACACACATATATTGTGTGATTTCATTCAAGCAAATTACCCAAAATAAATAAATTCATAGAGACAGAAAGCAGATCAGTTGTTGCCCATTAGTGGTTGCTAAGGAATGGTGGGGAGGAGGGAAATGACTGCTTAATGGGTATGGGGTTTCTTTTTAGGGTGATGAAATGTTTTAGAATAAGATAGATGTGATGGCCACACAATATTATGAATGCACTTGATGCCACTGCATTATAAACTTTAAAGTAGTTAATTTTATATTATGTGAATTTTTACCTTAATTTAAAAAAAAAGTAGAATTTTGAAAAGATAAATAAATGAAAGTTTGTTGGCTAAGTGAAATCTTTAGTAAAATTCTTTTTCTCACAGCCTGGCTTTTGGTAGGAAGTTGGGCAGTTGAAAGATATGGCCTTTGACAAGGATGTAATACACAAGACCTTCATGCTGTTAATTAGGGCAGACTCATTTTCTTTGAAAACCCCTAAGCAAAATTTGGATTCACATAGAACTGTGAAATTAAGTTGCCAGACATACATCTTACCTAAGCAGATGGCCTCTCCCATATCCATCCAGTGATGACCAAGGAAGTCCCCATGAGAAGGGTAACTTTTGTCTCAAACACGGATCTGTATTTATTTCAGTGCATACATAAGTGGATCCTTAAGTCTTCAGTGTTACATGAAACAGAGCCATGGTTTCCAAATTTTGTTGAGGGTAAAAACTTCCTATCCTAATCATTTAAGATTTAGATTAAATAAATATAAGGCATCCAGATTGGAAAAGGAAGAAGAAAACTATTGCTATTTGCAGATGAAATGGTAATATATGTAGAAAACTCTAAAGACTTCACCAAAGATTGTTAGAATTAATAGATAAATTTGGTAGAATTATAAAATACAAAATCAATATACAAAAATCAGTTGTATTTCTATACACTGACAAACTATCAGAAAGAAAAAATTAAGAAAACAATCTCATTTAAGATTCCATCAAAAAAAAATGTAGGAATAAATTTAACTAACCTGTACACTAGAAGCTATAAGGTATTGCTGAAAGAAATTGAAGACCCAAATAAATGGAAAGCTATTCTGTGCTCATTGATTAGAAGAATTCATATTGTTATATGAATTTATAGATTTAATGCAACTACTATCAAAATTCCAATGGCGTTTTTTACAGAAATAGAACAAACAATCCTAAAATTTGTATGAAAACACTAAAGACCACAAATAGCTAAAGTAGTCCTAAGAAAGAAGAACCAAGCTGGAGGCATCAAACTTTCTGATTTCAAACTATACTGCAGAGCTATAGTAATGAAACAGTATGCTATTGATGAAAAGCATGCACATAGATCAATGAAACAGAATAGAGAGCCCATAGAAAAAATAACACATATATGGTCAATTAATTTATGACAAGCCAAGAATCTACAGTGAGAAAGAAAGAATCTCTTTAATAAATGATACTGGGGAAACTGGTCAGCCACATGCAAAAGAATAAAACTGGACCGCTATCTGACACCATACACAAAACATTAACTCAAATGAATTAAAGACTTGAACATAAGACCTAAAAACCATAAAACTCCTAGAAGAAAACAGGTGTAAGCTCCTTGGCATCTTTCTAGGTGATGATTTTGGGAGGCTGACATCAAAAGCAAAAGCAATGAACAAAAACAAATAGGTTTACATCAAACTAAAATAAAACTTCTGGAAAGCAGAGGAAACCATTAACAAAATAAATAGGCAACTGACCAAATGGGAGGAATGTTTTTGAATTATATGTCTGTTATGTGTTTAAGATCCAAAATATGTAAACAACTCCATAACAACAATGATAACAAAACCAGACAATCCAATTTAAAAAATGGGCAAAGGATCAGAATATATATATTTTCCAAAGAAGACATACAGATGACCAACAGGCACATAAAAAGTGCTTGGCATCACTAATCATCAAGGAAATGTAAATCAAAACCACAATGAGATATCACCTTACACCTGTTAAAATGGCGGTTATCAAAAAGCTAAAAAAATTAAAAAATTTTTAAAAAGTACTGGCAAGGATGTAGAGAAAATGGAACCCTTGTTCACAGTTAGTAAGAATGTAAATTAGAGCAACAACTGTGTCAGTTTCTCAAATAATTTATAAAAGAACTAAAATATGACTCAGCAATTCTACTTCTGGGAACTTATCAGAAGAAAATGAAATATTAACTTGAAAAGATATCTGTACCCCCATGTTCACTGAAGTGTTATTTACAATAGCAATGGCATGGAAGCAGACAAACAAAAGCTTATTCCACCATCATAATAAAAGCTCCATGAGAGCAGGATTATTAATGGAGCTCCCTCAGAAGCATCCACATAATGTCCTCCTGTGTTATGTTTCAGGGATGGAGATAGACATGGATAGGTCAACCCTAAGGATCCAGATTCTCAGGTAGGAGAGAGTGGAGGAGGGCTGCTTCTTAGCATTTGATAGGAGATGGTTGGATGGGAAGTGGGTTAAGTAAGGAGAGAACTTTTATTTAAGTGGTCCTCTCCAAGGAAAGCAAATTAAATGACCTAAAATTGTCAGATTCATCAATAATGTTTCAATTCTTCATGTAGATCTGCTCTTTCTGTTAGGACTCTTTTCTCTCCAACATAACTTCCTCTTTCGCCTCATAGTGGCAGGTAAAGAATTGAGAACATTCAGATACACAGTTGTGTCTTTAAAACTTCTCTAAGACCAGTAGTTAAATGGCCACCTCTGTCTTCTTAGACACCAGCTTCTTTTATCTCACTGATCACCCATGAGAGTCCTCTCTGATCATGGGATTCATATTGCAGAAATACAGTTTATCTAACTAGAACAACCCTGTGGGAAATCCCACACTGAACCCATCTCTTCTTATCAACTTTCTTGAATGAAGTTTTCCAAAACAACTTCTAGAGGGAGAGCCAGCTCTTAAACCATTGAGGTGAGAGAAACATATCAAGATGGGAAGCAGCACCAGATACATAACCTGCCAAGCCCAGTGAAATATTAAAATTTAGAGCTCCTGTTCATAAATTAAGGATTTCAGATGGCAAGAGCAGTGCCCTTCTAAGTACAGGTCACACACTTACGAAAGTGATCCTGTTGGTGCATGAGGAGGGTGGGTCAGGAAGAGCTTTCTCGAAGAAGTCATGAGGTGACACTTTAAGAAGAGAAGTTTCCAAGGCAGAATACAAAGAAAATACAAAAGAAAGAGACTTGGAAAAGCAAGTGGTACAGAGAGCCCATCAGTGAGCCTGAGCAGATTAGAAAAGGTGCGAAACTATCCAGAGGGTAAACAGTTTTAAGTATCTCAGAAAGGTCATTGGGAGCCTTGTGGAGCACAAGGTGCAAGAAGTGAGCTTGGTGACAAGGAGAAAATTGACATGTGAAGGCAAGATAGTGGCTGAATATTACCCTCAAAGATAGAAGTCCTAACTCCTACAACCTGCAACTCCTGCATTTTGCTAGGGTTGTTGTGACAAAGTAGCACAAACTGGGTGGCTGGGTGGCTTAAACAACAGACACTTATTGTATCACAGTTTTGGACACTAAAAGTCCAAGATCAAGGTGCCATTAAGGTTGCTTCTTTTGAGAACTGAGAGGAAAGAATCTGTTCTAGGCCTCCCTCCTTGGCCTATAGATGGCTGTCTTCTCTCTGTGTCTCTTCACATTACCTTCCCTCTATGGTTATCTCTGCGTCCAAACTTTTTATAAGGATACCGGTCATATTAGTTTAGGACCTACCCAGTGACCTCATTACTTAATTACCTGTAAAAGACTCTATCTTGAAATAAAGTCACATTCCAAGGTACTAGGGATTCAGACTTCAACATATGTATGCTAGGGGAGTACAATTCAACCTATAACACCTTATATAGCAAAGACTCTGCAGCTGTAATGAGAAGATTATCCTGAAATATCCAGGTGGATTCCAAATGTAATCACAAAAGTAATGATTTTGTGAGAAACTGAGAGAGACTGAGACACACAGAAGAAAGCAATGTGACCACAAAGGCAGAAATCAGAGTAACACTGTCACAAGCCAAGGAATGCCACAGACTGCAGAATCTGGAAGGAACTGGAACCTTGATTACAGCATAATGAAACTGAGTTGGGACTTCTGGCCTCCAGAACTTGAAGACAATAAATATGTGTTATTTTAAGCCACCAAATATGTGGTAATTTGTTACAGAAATTATGCTATAGTAAACTAACAAAGGCTGTTTTTAGTCAGGAAAGCTGATGGCTTAAACTAAGCCTCTAACAGAAGAAAAAAGGAATCAAAATTTATAAGAGAGAAAAATCCTGTGGCATGGTATGTGATTGGACACGTCATATGGGAAAAGGTTGTGCTATCTTGGGTGGGTACTGGATTTCTATCTTGAGTGCCTGCCATTCTTTAATATTGAACAAAACAAGATGAGAAACAGGTATGGGAACTTTCATAATGGGTTCAGTTTTAGGCTTATGGTGTTTGATCTTCCCACAGATGTTCAAGTTGAGGTGTCTATTTGGCTTCATGACCAAAATTTTAAATGGGAAATTTTCAGACTAATTATAGTGTAATCATTTTTGTCCTGATATCATCCTTTCTACCTTCTGATTTTTATTAAACAATCTGTTTATACCAAATATTTTTATTTTCATACATTCAGTAAAGCCATGTGCATGATTCCAGAGTCTCACACTACACTCTTAGCCTTCAGGATAGGCAAGAAGTCAGTTGGCCATATGTTCTGGTTTGCCTGGACAGAGCCAGCTTATGCCTGTTGTTTCAGGCTCCTGTTAGACTGGCCTCTCCTGTCACTCTAAAAGTGAAAAGTAGTAGACAATGAGTGATATGCTCATCTCAGCAGAAGAGGTCCTTTTTGTCTTAACCTTCTCAGTAGAAAGAAAAAAGCAAAGGGATGAGTTCAGGACCTGACAAGGGTGCTTTTTTATTCACTAGTTTATTATAATTTAGCCTTCCATGCTTGGCTGTTGAGTATTAACACCAGAGCCCTTCTTTCTTCTGAAAAAATAAAGTACACTGCTTCATAAGAACAGTCAAGGCAATCAATGTCTGGAAGGCTAGGGAAAGACAATGCAATTGGTTCCAGAAACCTGCCAAAATGAGTATGAACTGAAGACTGAACTTGCTTTCTTATAGGATGACTAAAAGGTTTTTTTTTTTTTTTATTATTTTCTCATTATTTGCAATTATCTTGTCAATGTTTGCCTTACCATTCACAACACTCAGTGTTCACTTTGAAATGAGCACAGGCCACCTTCCATGACATGGCAGGCCGGAGTTTTCATTTTCTGCTTCCCACCACACAGCAGCATACCTGAATGAGCTCTGAAATGCTCAGAAACGCATGGACTTGGAGGATGTCCCATGTCATTACCCTGTCAGTCAAATGGGACACTGTAGAATATTGGGTCTCTGGGAAGTTGTCTTTATTCTCTAACAGTGTGTTCTCATAGAGAACTTGACATCCATTTTGCCACTGGGAGTAGTAGTACAATATGGTGCTAGGAGCATTGTGTCTCATGGACGTGCATTCTCCTTCGAATATAAGAGTGTGTTTCATGTTCTAAACAGATTTTGAATAGAAAACTTCTTGTATCATATTAGCCTCATGTGCTAAGTGAACTAAAATCATTGAACACCAGACACCACCAGTCACTTCTTCAGGATAATCTAATCTAATCAGTATAAAAAGTTTGCAGAATAGGTAGTAGTATTTTTTCCATCACAGACAGGAAACAGGCTGAAAGAGCTAAATTAGCTTCCTAATTTTACAGAGCAGGTGCAAGGCAGAGATAAGACTTGAATTCAGTTCTTTCTGACTCAGCTCCAAGCCTGTTCTTGTTTTATCGTATCGAGAGGTGAAGTAAAAACATAAACCAACTAAATTATAAGACCTGAGAAATATATATTTTTGTGTATTTAAGGATTGCACTATAATAAAACCTACCAGCGTTCTCATGGCTTTTATTGATTGTCTGTGACTAATATTTGCATTCAGAAGTCTAATTCTACCAAAATTTGAAATATATAGTGTTAGTAATGTGACTTCCACTTGCTTAAAAGTTATCCAGTGGTTAAAGTCCCTGTAGAATTTAGTTTTACTTCCTTCCTCTCTAATTGCTTTCTCAATCTTTCCTATTCTCAGAGTGGATGAAAAAGTTAATCTTAGTATTTAAGGGATATTTTGTATTTAAAGTTAATTGAGGCCCAGTACAAAATACTATGGCATCCTACAGTAGCCAGACTTTATTGCTCTGTTATAAGCATTATTTCATGTCCTGCTGTTGAAGTCTGTCCCCTTTCAGAGCTTAAAGCAAGTAATGTAAAGTGCTTTGTCATCCATGATATATGCTAAAATCACAGGTGGGGAGGTGTGAAGAATTGTTATTCTCACTCTCTTTATGATGTTAATGATTCTCTCCACAAAATCACTTCATTTTGTGTAAAAGTAAAAATTCATAACCAGTGAAACCCATAAAGATTTTGTACCAGCAAATCACTGACTATCCCTGAAGTAAGTATATCAATTCTGTTTATACTTTTGCAGACAAACAGAAAAAATCTTTAAAAATTTTTGACCCTGCTTTTTGCCATCTGAATGGTCATGGTTGAGTGGAAAATCAATAAAGTGCTGTGAGAATTGCACCTCAGTGTTGCCGACAAGGCACACAAAAATCCAACTTTTCACATGAGATGAAGATTGCCTTTGCTTCATTTACTCTCTTAAGACACATTAAAATCAAAGCTATCACCCCATTTGGCCATCTGTCAATGCTCACTACACAGTAAGCGGGTCGACTTTGTTCCTAGATCACCAGAATAGGAGGATGTTTTGTTGTTGTAATAAATGGTGTTAGGCTTAAGAGACAGAAATAAATCAAAGCAATTTATAAAGTTGGGGTGGAAATGTTAGATGGAGTTTTCTAAACTACGGAGAATTATATATGGATGAGTTGCAATAAATAAAGCACAGCTTTAGCAATTTATAAAAATAAATGATAAAGATGAAACAAGTTAATGTATAGCCTTTTATTTGGAATCATCTCTTGCTTTCAGATAATGCTCCAACAGTTCTTTCTTCATTAAATTGCAAATTTCACGTTTGAATGTCATACGGTAAATAATGGCTCCCAAATTCCCTCCTAAAGTTCAATCCCCAAAGTTTTGTTTAGAGTAGACCCAATACCCGAAAACCTACTTTCTGAAGGTTCCCAGACAATTGTTCTTCTGTTTATTAACAATGTGCTGCCTTTTAACAATGGCTTGTATTCTTGGATTGAACATACTGAATCCAGTTTGCTGACCCTGAACTCAGTTAAACACAAGTGCTCGCTCTGCAGGTGCTAATTAATGGAGCTTGTGTGGCCAGCATCTTCAGAGCTGTTCCAGGAACAGGGGTGCCCTGGGCCTTGCTGACAGGCACATAGAGGCTCTTGTTCTCACACCCAAATCCCAAGTCTACTTCCTTGCTTTACCGTTTGCAGTAGATTAGCCTCTGGCCTGTGTTGGTGGATCTCACCAGGCATAAAGAGAGCCAAAGCATAAGCAGGTCAAACAAACACACCAGTACACTATTCAATAACCAGTCAGTCACAGATTCTTCTAAACATGGTTTTATACAGAGATTTGTGATTTAGTCTTTTGGGAAAATAGAAACTACAGAACCAAAAAATGTGTAATGTTGGGGAAAAAATTGAATAATATAAAATTCTAATCAAAATGGTTTCCTCTCGAAAAGGGTATCTTTTCTTTTTGAGACTCAATTTGTTTTGGTTAAATCTCATTGAGTTAGAACATTATCACAATGTCTCTGATAAAGGTAAAATAATAATAGCAATAGTACAACAGTATCTCCTGGAATGTGTTCTGTGGTACATTATATCGTTATTTTATGTTTTTGGAAAGAGCCACGTGCTCATTTAGTATTAAACACTCAGAAAAAAACTGCAGTAAAAAAAAATGTAGTTAACTTTTTCAACTCTGGTTTTTGAAGAACAAATTTCTGAAGAACTTTTTATAAAATGCAACCAGTGACAGCTTAGATAAATTTCCAAAAGAGATTATCACAGCCTTCTTATCACCTTCAAGAATGCTCCAACAATTCATAAGTTGGTTTGTTTAATACTCCCTCTTTTGTCTGCCCTTTCACCACTATTTTTTTCCAGAAGAAAGTTGTATCAACTTGATGAATTTTTTTATTGTATTTTCAATTACTAGAGCAGTAAGAAGCTGATGGTAACCCAAGTGTCTGCCAATAGTGAATAGAAAGGTAAAATGTGGCCTTTGTGTGGGATGGAATGCTCTCCAGCATTCAGAAGTGTGAGCTAATTTTGTACATTAAAGTATGGAAGTTCTCAAAGATACAATGTTAAGTCAAATAGTTTTAAAAAATGCTAAAACAATTCTAGTTAAAGAAATCAATCCCAAAATTCAATAATATGCATGTTATTATATAATTAATGCTATACATGTATGAGATACATATATCTGAATAAACCTATAGAAGGTGGATTGAAAAGATATGTAAAAAATGTGCTAGAGTTAAGTGCCTATGAAAGGTAGGCAATGAGGTAGCAGGCAAAGGAAACGATGGGGGAAAGTATGAAAGAAAGAAAAATGCAATGCAATGCAATGCAATGCAATACAAGAAAGGCCTTTCTTGGCCAGTGATGACAATCTGCTGTGACTCAGTTCTGGGCACTCAAAGTCCAAGAGAGAGAGAGAGAGAAAGAGAAAGAAAAGAAAAAGAAAGAAAGAAAAGAAAAGAAAGAAAGAAAGAAAGAAAGAAAGAAAGAAAGAAAGAAAGAAAGAAAGAAAGAAAGAGAGAAAGAGAGAGAGAGAGAGAGAGAGAGAGAGAAAGAAAAGAAAGAAAGAAAGAAAGAAAGAAAGAAAGAAAGAAAGAAAGAAAGAAAGAAAGAAAGAAAGAAAGAAAGAAAAAGGAAGGAAGGAAGGAAGGAAGGAAGGAAGGAAGGAAGGAAGGAAGGAAGGAAGGAAGGAAGGAAGGAAGGAAGGAAGAAAGAAAAATCCAAAGGCTGAAGGTAATTCAATGTGCTGGCCCAAGTCCACAGTTAGAGAGACACAGGTCCATGGATATGCTGAGTTTTACGAGTTCTGTCTCCCTCACTGAAAGACAAGAAGGTGGCACATTTTGGAGTCAGTCAACCTCTGCAGGTGGGATCTCCAAGGCCAAATGTTCTTGCAGCTTTTCAGATCATGCTGATTTCAGATCTAGTATATAGAAATTAACCTTAGTTGGTCACAAATTCAGGCTTTTCCCCCATATATCAGTGAAGTGTAAAGATTCTATTCATAAATGGTAGGAAACTCATTTGTACAGTTATGCCGAAGGTTGCTTTTCTGTCCCAGGCCACTCTCCTCAGGGGGCCTCTCTTTGGTGCAAGCAGCAGGTGCTTAAGTTTTCTTTCAGTTAATATCTGTATCTGAATCTTTTTGAGTTTATATGTATATGTATCTCTTCATCTTCATCCGAATCTCCATTCCCATCTTCATCCCTATGTCTATGTCTACCTCCATACCTATCTCTATCTCTATCTCTATATTCTCTATCATCTCTCTCTCTCTCTCTCTCTCTCTCTCTCTCTCTCTCTCTCTCTCTCTCTCTCTCTAATCTATATCTATCTATATCTATATCTGTATTTCTGTCTCTATATCTATCATCTATACCTATACCTATATCTATCTATATCTGTATCTATGCAATTCTTGGTATAGTGCCTGATATGTACCAAGTTCTCCAACTGTTATTTGATTCTTTATTTATTCATTATTTAAACCTGCAATTACCCAAATTTTCCCTTGGGAGGTTTTGCATTCCAGAATATTATGGTAGGAAAGAGCACAATTTCCTGCTTGCCTTTGGAACTCAACATTTGCATGGATATTTAATTGTGAATCTCTAAGTGGAACAGACCAAGGCAAAATAAAAATAATAAAAATGATAAAGTCATAAATAGTAAAACATCATATATGGTTTTTATAGCATAGTCCCTAACCTTTTTTCTAAATTACAGCTTTATAAAGACATAATTCATATGCCATAATTTTCTGATTAATTATACATTTCAGTGTTTTATAGCATATTAACAGGGTTGTGCAACTATTGCCAAGAGCTAATTTTAAAATACTTTTATCATCTTCAAAATAAACTCTGTACTCATTAGTAGTCATCCCTCTTTTAGATATTCCATATAAATAAAATCATACAAATATGAAACATTTCATATAAATGAAATCATATAAAATTTCATATAAATGAAATACAGTGAAAACTGTTTTTTTTTTCACTTAGTATAATGTTTTCAGGGTTCATTCATGTTATAACACCTCATCCCTAAGTTTTGACTCCGTTATGGAGATGGCAGCTGAGAACCTCACTGGCTTTTCTTTTTGTTACATCGAGGATGAGGCTCATCAATTATTTCCCTTACTTGTTCCTTCACCTAATATTTCTACGCTAGATGAAAAGCACAAAGAACTGTCAGCAGTAAAATCCCCAAATCTTTATTTACAACTAGAAGAACAGTGTGTTCTCCTGACTTACGCTGCTAGAAGCTAAGTCTATCCATGCTTCTTATCAAATATAATTTAAAAGAAAGAAATTTGTCTGGGTGAACTTCTTCTAGATATCAACCACAACTCCTGATGTCTTACAGTTTGAGTACTTGAAAATCTTTGGGTCCTTCATGCTTTTCCTCCTCCAAGAGTGTCCAGGGCCCAGGTTGGCTACCCGGCTGCAGGTGACTGGGATCTGCTTTTCCAGACTCATTCTGGCCCAGAATTCATCAAGAGCTGGGTGTGGTGGTCTAGAGGTCTTCTTCCCGCGAAGTGGGTGCCTTCTGGAAACTGGCTGCTGCCCTTAAGCCTTTCAGTGTGAGTGGAAATGCTGTGCGTGCTCTGTCTGCTGGACTGGTCCAGGTTCCTGGTTCTGAATTTGTCTCTCAACTAGGCTCAGAACACAACACTGAATCCCAACTCTCTTGGTTTGGGCCCCGATCCTCCTGCCTAACTCCTCATGGATTTGAATTCTATTTTATTTATTTATTTACTTATTTTCATATACAAAAAGCCATACACAATGTACACCACTTAATGAGTCTGGAGATAAGAATATACTTGTGACACCATCATAACATAAATTGCTTGCAAAAGTTTTCTCCATCTCTTTTATCATTCCTTTTGTAATAAAAACATTTAACATGTGATCTACCCTCTTAGCAAATTCTTAAGTACACAGTACAGTTAATGTACGCATCATGCTGCTCTCCAGGACTCCTTCATCTTGTATAAAAGAAATCATCTGTTTAACTAAAATAATACCTCCCCGTTTTCTCAACCCCCCAAGACCCCAGAAATCACCATTCTACTCTCTGCTTCTTCATGAATTTCACTATTTTAGATTTATCTTTTAAGTAGTGTCATGTAGTATTTATAAGCAACTTAATGTCCATGAACAGATGAATGGATAAAAAAAAAATGTGGTATATATGTAAGTTTATTCGACCTTAAAAAAGAAAGAAATCCTTACATTTTTGACAACATGGATGAACCTGAGGACATCATGCTGAGTGAACTAAGCCAGCCATGGATGAACCCACTTCTATATAATGATCAACCACTTGGACAGGCTTTATTAATTTGGGATTGTACAGCCACTTAAATCTAAAAACTACCACTCACATTTTCTTTAGCCAAGTCCTTTCCACATACTAGTATGTTGACTCCAACTCTTCTTGGGCTAGTATTCAACTCACCTTCTTGGACTTGGTGTCCAAGTCAGTTCTTAGCTCAGTCAGGATCTGCCTTACCCTATTTGCTTTACCTGCTTTATTTCCAAAGCCAGGGAAGTTTGGACACTGATATTTCATACTCACTCATTCACTCACTCACTCACTCACTCACAGATATACTCACTAACACACAATTGTATAATTGGGTTGATATGCTAAAAAATATCCCCAATACCAAAAATAAAACTTTCACGAACTTGTATATTTATTTTCTTAGCATGCCCTCCCCAACAGCAGATTTTATTCTTCCCTTCTCAGGCAATAATGAATGTATAACACTGGAAGGTGGATGTAAATGGGTATAATGGACCCCAGTGAGGTATAAAATTAATCAAGATGGCACCGGATTTTATTCCACCCTAGTGACTCCATGTATAATCCTCAATCTAAGGCATATCATTGACATACATGATGATAATGGGGTAGGTAATTATATGTAAATAATGTCCCAGGAAATCTACTGTAATGCTATACCAGCTGCTCTGAAGCAGGCAGTATACTCCCTCTCTCATCGCTGTAGCAAACAAGTGCATCTTACATTAAAAATGGCTTTCTCCCAATTTTCTAGGTTGAGGATATGTATTGTAATGTGAAAAAAATATATATAAAATACAATACTGGGTAAATTTTTGCTGTTTGAGGTCCTTAAAATGTTAAAAGGGGAAAAAGTCATAAAAAAATTGGGTTAGAACATATATTTGAGGCATTTAGTACTTTTTGGAAGGAAACATATGTATTCCTAGGTCTTGGATCAGAAAGCTAATGGAAGTTCTCCAAGGTGAAAAAGACAATGCACAGAAAACAACCAGCTGTTCTTTGCATCTGCTAAAGACACAAACCAGAGAACAAAGGCAAACGCTGCAGAGGGTCAGAGGGGTCACCAATGCTTCTTACACAGAGAGAATGAGAAGAAAGATGGCCGTCTTCAAGCATTCATGGTCAGAGGCAACCTTCATTTCACCCATCCTGCTCTTGGAAAGTTGACATTATAATAATGAAAAACATCTCAGGTTGGTGAGATTTGAATTAAATGTGCACATTTGTTAGCATTGCTGGCTGCATGGGTACTTTTGTTGATGGAATGAAGTGCTCTATACTATTAAATCATTACTTCATGCCACTTGTATTAATGTTCTGAAGGGCATTGTAAGTTATATTATTTCTTATAGTTGATTAACATCATACAGCTGACTGTGTTCCATTTGTGGGGTAAGATACTAGAATTCTCTTTAGAAGAAAGGAAAGATTATTTATAGCATATTTATTTTTGCTCATAGATCTTGAATCTAATGCCCCTTTTTCAAATAAGGTTAGAGAGGATGAAAATTAAAAGAAGACAGAAGAGAGCAAAAATAAGAGACAGATGGAGAGATCCTATGAATTTCCATTCAGCATTTTCTCTTCCCTGTTTTTCTTATGTCTAGGATCCCTTTTAGAAAGACTTTGCATGAAACAGAGGAGAAAAGAAAGAACCTGGGCAAGATAAAAATGGGCTGGAGTAATTGCTAATGAGCCCTCAGGAGCAGACAGGGTTTTTTTTATGATCTCTCTACCATTACATGGGAGTTGGCATAGTGACATAGCTGCGCAGTACTCACTTCCTTAGAGAAGGCTTAGTTTTGAAGAGCTGCAGAGCATAGAACCCTGATGTTAAATTTACCTCCTGCAATTTTCTTTGCCTTTTAGAAAATGATACATTATGTTTAGAATACTACAGAAAAATTAAGAGTAGTAATTTAGTTAGGTAGATCAAATAAGATTGTGTAGAAAATCTGGCAATTGGTCATATGCTGTTAGGGCACTAAATGTAGTCCAGGCGTGGGCTCTCCAGATTCTTCTGGCATACCTAGAGGAAGCCAGAGCTACATGCTTGAGGTAGTAACAAATCACATTTTACTTTTATAATCTGAAAACTTCAGAGCTGAGTTAATTACTCATGGCAATCAAAATGCAAGCAATAATTAGATGTTGAAAAAGACTTTAATTTTGCTTTTCTTTAGTCATCATTTGCTTCATTGGTCAGTCTGTTTAAATTTTCTTTGACAAAGTAGAAATGATACTTCTATTATACTATTCTACATACTATTGCTAATAGTATTTTTAGAGCAGTTATTAAAATCAGCCCCAAGATGATATATTTAGTCAAGCAATACAATAATAATTAAAGAAATCTCACTCTTGAACATTTACTAATTTAATAATTACTAAAATTTATTGTGCACACGAATTGTCCCAGATACTGTTCTAAGCTTTAATGTGTGTTACTTCATTTAAATCTTTTGATGACTTTATAGGATAGTTTTTAGGAAACTCAAGTACATAGAACTTAAGTTACCCCAAATTATTCAGCTGGAATGGGTGGAACAAGAATTTAAAGACAGGCAGTCTGAGATCCTATGCAAGACTTTCTTCCCCATTTTTTTCAGAAGACTAGTAAAAGAAGAGACAGAAATAATATCTGACTTTAATTTTTTTCTGCTTTGTCAAAAATACAATAAGTAAGATAGTGTATCATACAGTCATATTGATCTGTCAATCACTGAACTCATCTTTTTCATTAAAACAGACATTACCATCCTAACTTCTATTTTCAAACTCCCCATTGAAGACACTGCTATCTTTGTAGTAAGACATTTAAAATATCTGACATTGCACAATCCTTGTCTATCTGCCAAGTTCTTTTTTTATCTTTCAGGATTTATCTAAAGAATGACCCCTTCTATGTTTCCCCAGGAAAGTTGAGCATTCCTTATATTTTGGTCTTCTTGTGAGCCTGTTTCCCTTGCTTCCTAAATGCTGGTATCTATGTAAGCTACTTAACAATTACTCTGGAGAGCCTGCATAAACTCTAAGAGATTCAGGTTTAGCATGTCTGCCCCCAAATACATTTTATTTGTCTCTCTTCTTCTTGCCCCTATACCTTCATCTAGCCCCTTGAACATTCATTCCTGGAACCCAGACCTAAAACTGACACAAAGTACCTACTCAACAAATACCACTGAAGGAATGAAAGAAAAAAAAAACTCAAGTTGATACTACAGATTTTCAGGAAAATAAATTCTAGAGTATATGTCAGTATCAGCCTAACTCAACCATAATTGTTCTATCATCAATGTCATAATATTAATTACTTATCAGAATGACCTAAATTCAATAAGAAACAATTCTATTATATTCTGCAAATTCTACTTGCCAGAACGGATAATTTCTTAGGAATTTTAGACCAACATTTTACATGCATAGCACAAAAGGGGTTTTCTTGGTTAGCTGGAATATGCAGATTTCTGGAATGACTCTATCTAGAATTCTGGGTAACTAAAGCTTACTGTACTAAAATTTCATAAGATTGAAAAATCATGATGGCTATATAGAAAGAACACTGTTAATTTATGAAAAACATATAATAAAACTTAACACACTTTTTAGTTTAAAACATACAAAAAGTTTTTTTAAAAATATAATTAACTTGAGAACCATTTCATCAAGACATTTCTCTCTAATTGCTTCAGTATGCACCTCCAAAAAAACATTGGCATTATCACACATAAAATCAATACCATTATCATAGTTAACAATATTAATAATAAACAAAATATCATCTAGTATTTAGCCAATATTTTAATTTCAGAAAGTGTTTTCAAAATAGTTTGATCGTCATTTCTAACAAAAATAAAATTTGAATCATTCAAGGATAATGTACTGCAATAGTTTATTAGCTTATTAAGCTTTTTTGTATATAAATCATTCATCAATTCTTTGAAGGAGCAAACCAATTGACTCTTATAATGTTTTGCCTTTTGATATGTCTTATATTTTCACCATGTCTTTGTGAGAGATAGATCTAAAGACTTGATTAAATTCAGGTTGAACATTAAATTTTATTTTATTTTTCAATTACAGTTGATATACAATATTATGTTAGTTATGGGTGTTCAACTTGGTGATTAGACACATTTACAACTTACTAAGTGATCACCCTCATAAATCTATCACTCATCTGACATCATACATAGTTTTTACAATATTATTGATTATATTTCCTGTGCTAAATTTTAAATCCCCATAACTATTTTGTAACTACCAATTGGTACTTTTTAATTCCTTCCTTTTTTCAACCATCCCCCTGACATCCCTCCCATCTAGCAACCATCGAGTTGTTTTCTATGTCTATGAGTTTGTTTCTGTTTTGTTTGTTCATTTATTTTGTTGTCTAGATTCCACATTTAAGTGAAACCATATGGCTTTTGTCTTTCTCCATTTGACTTACTCCATTCAGCACAAAACCCTCTAGATCCATCCCTGTTGTTGTAGATGGCAAGATTTGATTTTTTTTTTTATGGCTGAGTAATATTCTATTCTGTATATATACCACTTCTTCTTTATCTACTCACTCATTGGTAGACATCCAGGTGGCATTCATATCTTGGCTATTGTAAATAATGTTGCAATGGATATATGGATTCACATGTCCTTTGAAATAGTGTTTTGAGTTTCTTTGGATAAATACTCAGAAGTGGTATTACTGTGTCATTCTTTGTCTCTTGTTACAGACTTTATTTCAAAATCTATTTTGTCTGGTATAAGTATTGCTACCCCAGGTTTTTTGTTTCTTTTTTTCCATTTTCTTTAAATATCTTTTTCATCCCTTTACTTTCAGTCTCTGTATGTCTTTCTATCTGAAGTCTCTTGTAGGCGGCCTATGTAATGTTCTGGTTTTCTTATCAATTCAACCACCCTATCTTTTGATTGGAGCAGTTAATTCTTTTACATTTAAATTAATTATTGATAGATATATAGTTATTGTTATTTTGTTATTTATATTTTGATCTTCTTTTCTTTTTCTTCTCCTTAAATAAGTCCCTTTAACATTTCCTGTAATGCTGATTTGCTGTGATGAACTTCTTTGCCTTTGTCTTTCCTGGGAAGCTCTTTATCTGTCTTTCAGTTCTAAATGGATATAGTGTTGGTTGTAGATCCTTGCTTTTCATCATTTTGAATACTTTGTGTCAATTCCTCCTGGCTTGCAAAGTTTCTGTTGAGAAATCAGCTGCAAGTTTTATGGGTGCTCCTTTGTAGGTAATTAACTGCCTTTCTCTTGCTGCTTTTAAGATTCTTTCTTTGTCTTTAACCTTTGTCATTTTAATTATGATATGTCTTGGTGTGGGCCTCTTTGAGTTCATCTTGTTTAGGACTCTCCGAGCTTTCTGGATTTATAGGCCTATTTTTTTCTCCAGGTTAGAAAATTTTCTTGTTATTATTTCTTCAAATAGGTTTTAATTCCTTGCTTTTACTCTTCCTTTTCTGGTATTCCTATAATACAAAGTTGGTAACTTGATTTTGTCCCAGAGGACCCTTAAACAATCCTAATTTTTTGGAATATTTTTTCTTATTCTGTTCTGATTGGGTGTTCAAATCGCTACATGGTCCAAATCATTGATTAGATTCTCTGCTTCACCTAATCTCTATTGATTTCCTATAATGTATTCTTCATTTCAGTTAGCTCCATTTTTATGTTTCTAATCTTTTTTGTTGTAGTTCTCACTGGGATCATTAAGCATCCTTATAACTAGTGTTTTAAACTCTGAATCTGTTAATTGCTTATCTTCATTTTGTTTAGTTCTTTTTCTGGAGTTTTTTCTGTTCTTTCATTTGGGATGTATTTCCTTGTCTTCTCATTTTGGCTGCCACTCTGGGCTTGTTACTATTTATTAGGTAGATCTGCTATGTCTCTCAGTCTTAGCCAGGTGGCCTTATGTGGTTTGTGTTCTGTATGACCCAGTAGTGCAGTCTCTTTGGTCACCTGAGCCAGGTGCTCCAGGTGTATCCTTTGTGTGCCCTCCTGTTGTAGTTGAGTCTTGGTTCTGTTTGCATGTCAATGGGAGGAATTGACTTTTGTGCTGTTTGGTTGTGAGGACTATCCAGTGAGTGGCTATCGCTATGGTGCAAGATTCACTAGCAGGGCTCTAGCATCTGCCCAATCTGTTCTTTGGGTAGGTCTTTTGTGGCATTGGTTAGGCCATGCTCAGGTGTTGGCTGAAGCTGGCCACCAAGTGTGTTGGTTCTAGGCCTCCTGGGAGGGGCTCTTTTGTAGGTAAAGTTCAGCTGCTGTTTGTGCACTGTCCGGGGCCACTTGGTATGATCTATAAAGTGATCTGCTGATGGTTGCCACTTATACTGAGCTTGAAGGTTGCCACTTGTCCTTGGGAGAGGCTAAGTTGAGAACCAAGGCTGACTGCCACTCGTGTCAGGTTTGGGGCTGCTTAGAAAGAGATACAGAGAATGCTGAGACCAGATGCTGCTGGTTTGAGTTTTGTGAACTTTTGAGAGATTTTAGGCAAATTTGTGGGACGAGCCAAGACAGGCTATTAGTATGAAAAAGCCACTTGCAGTGGACCAAACATTGGGATGGGCAGAGGTCTCAGGGCAACACCAGAGTGGGGTGACCAGTGTTAGCCAGGTTGATAGAGATTCAGATATGAGGACTGCCTATATCTGCAAGCTAGATGGCGAAGGGCTCTACAAAGGAACAACAATTTTTGCCAGAACTTCCATATGGAGAAAGCTGACCTCCAGCCCTCACCCTGAAGATGGACAATTCAGTTCCTCTTCGTGTGTCCCTGGTACTCTTCAAGCTGCTGCTCCAGTGCTAGAGCTCAGAATCAGTGAGTCCATCAGCAAGTAAGTCCATGCACTGTCCCTTTAAGAGAAACACCTGGGACTTTAGCCACTTTTCATCTCACTCAGCCACATTCTCTGATGATTTTCACAGCCAGAGTTGTGGAGACTTCTTTTCTCAGAACTGGAACCCTGGGCTGGGGAGCTTGGTGTAGAGCTGGGACCCCTTGCTCTTCAGGAGGTAACTCCACAGCAGAAAGAGCTCTCCTGATTTTTAACCACCACATGCAAATGGGGAAAACACTCCATCTCTGCCCCTCCTACTAGTCTTAAGGTGGTTTCTTCTGTGTGTCCTTAGTCGTAGGATTTCTGTTCAGCTAGAATTCAGGTGATTCTCAATGATGGTCGTTCTGTAGTGTAGTTGTAATTTTGAGGTGGCTGTGAGAGGAGGCAAACACAGCATTTACCTATCTATCATCTTGATCTGAAGTTCAGTTTAAAGATTTTTAGCAGGAATATGCACAGGTAAAGCTGTGGCATTCATGTTACATTATATCAGTATGTAAACATGTCTGGTGTTTTCCAAATAATTTGATCAATGATTGATGGTGTAGAGCCAATGTTACTTGCAACAAATGGTGGCTCCTCTGGCTCTGCACTGAGCAAACTTTAAAAATCCCATTTTCCAAAGATAACCCTCCCATTGTCTTTTCTATAATTTCTGGAAACATTAACATTTCACTTTTGTTTATGCTGAAATATTGGATACCCTTTATAGGGTTAACATATTAAAAAATACTCTCTTCCATTTACACTTTATATTGCACCATATTATTTACTTACACATCTATTGATTCAGCAAGGTACTTGAAGGAAAACTGCAGAGAGCATGAATCTTAATGGGAGGGAGTACACAAAAGTGGAAATTAAATAGTCTAATGGCAGATGTTACCCGAGTTTTTTTTTAACAGTTATTCTGTAATGGAATGGGCAGTTAGTGTAGGTAGGGTAGTTAATTTAGGGATAGGGAGTGGGTGATAGTGGTGAAAAGAATATATATATATATATATATATATATATATATATATATATATATATATATATATATATTTTAATGATGTTGAAGGATTCTTATCAACTATACAAGTTCATCATGGCCTTAACCTTCCTGTTACCATAAAGCTCAGTCTTTCACATGAGATGGTTTCAGTTCCACTGGCACAGTTGACTTTTACCATGTCATCTCCTTTTATCTCTCCCTATCTCAGATTTTACCAATAAAAATGAGTTGAGGATACTTAATAGAAGGAAACAACATTCTTCATATACTGTTCATACTTTTCCCCACCCTTTTGCTACCCAAAGCTACTCTTCTTTAAATATTTCTGCTTATTTATCTCCATCTTCTGGATGAAGGCAAGGACTTTGGCCACCTTTTCATGCTTGTGTCTCCAAAACCTATAACTGGCCTAGCCCACAAAAGAGTTTCAGAAAACATTGTTGCTGTTTAATGCAAGTTGAAAGCTTTGTTTTCTTTTGTATGTAATTCCCTTGCATTGTTAATCTTATTAACTGCTTTTAGTAGAATTTATTGAATAATGATGTACTGTCTAAAAGAATGTGAAACGTATTTCCTCAAAGTCAATACCTTGCAGTTCTAAACAAACTGTATACTTTTCTCATTTACATTGAAAGACTGTCTCTAGGTATTTCTTCTACTCTTTTAAGCATATTTTCTGCAATCATGCATTCTGAATATCAGGAAGGAAAAAGAGCTTAAACTTTTCTTGTGATATTTTGTTCCTCTAGTAACAGTATGTTTCAAATTGAATGAATTGTTGGCTTATATAGAAACTCAGAGAAACATTTTTTTCCATTTCTTATAGAATGCAAGTCCACTTAGAAAATAGTCTTCCTGCATTTCCCTCATGAGAAAATACTGAATGAGTAAAGAATAAAGAGTTATGGATGTTGACCTTTGAAACTCTCCCAAAGCTGCATGACTACTGATGGGATGACATGAAAAGTCATTTCACTTATAATGTGATACCAAACAGGCCTGTCTTCTTTTAAAACCTGGCATTTAAAAGTACATTTACTTCTATTATGTACTAGCCTAACCTGCACAGGCTATTGCATATGACATATTACCCAAGCAGATGTTTTAGACAACATGCTGGCAGCAATACGAGTAAAGAATAAAGTTTATAGTTTTGTTTCTTCAATCTCAGGATCACACAATTGAGAAAGCTTTTTTATCTCACAATTTATTGCAAATGTTATGTAAACTGCCCATTAATTTTATGCCTACTGTGCAAGAGAACTCTTTAATATGAAGAAATGAGGGGAATAGACTTCCAGATTATTTTCTTCCATAAAACATCTTTTCACTTTAGCAGAATCTTTGTAGCCAATTTGCTTTTGACCTTGTGACCTTATAACTGATAAGGTAGTTTAGAGGGATATTCAGATATTTAGAAAATTGTATTTCTTGATACTAAAAGAGAGAGAGTGAAAGAAAAAGATTTATGAAGGAAAGACAAATGATTAGAAGTTTTATAATTGTATTATTTTGATTATTCCTAGATAATAGAAGAAGTGTAGGGCTTTTTTAAAAAAAAAAAATGGTTCCAGGAAAATGATTGAATTTATTTCAATGTCATGACCTCTACTACAATTTATATTATGAACTCAAAATAAACCTGTTTAATATTTCATTAAAATGTATAAAGTATAAATATACAGTATTATGTTACATAATACATTTGCAAGTCAATATTCAGATGTGGGAGATTTCTGTATTCATGAAAGAATGACCTTCATACACCACTGGAGGATCACCAGTTCATACAATCCTACATTTTTATTTTATTTATATGCTGTATAAAAATATGACATTCATATTATCATCTCTCACAAATGTATTATCAATCAGAGAGTGCACAAAACCATCTCTTGTGTTCACTAGGTTGCTGGCACAAGTATTTGCCCTAATGACTTGGCAGTGCCATCTCAAGCTGTGCATATGCTCAAGCATTTGCATTTGTTTTTCTGAAAGTTGCTTTCCTTTATCTAAACATGTAGAATAATAATTTTAAAAATAAAAGAAGACATGATCGTCATGCTATATAATCAACCTAGAACATTCCTAAATGGCAGAGAAGTGGAAATTTGGAGAATAAATGAAATTGGTTAATTCCAAATCAATTAATAAAACAATATCACCACCACACTGCAGTCAGATATTTAAATAATTGTTGAGTTTCAGAGAACTCATCAATGTTAACAGATGTTTCTTTGACACTACTATCTCGCTTCCTCCAAACAGCACTGATTCTGTTCTGATCCATCTTTAAATTTCCAATTCCAAACCAATAGGGGGCACCGAAGAAAGAAAGCACTTACATGAATTAGTAGCTTTTTAAATGGCAGGACTAGATGTGCTGATTAGGATTCAGAAAATACTCATAGACCGTGGAGGAAAAATCAATTTTATAGAATTCCTTGGAAGTTTTGATCCTACTCCTAGTGGGGCCTAGTGTCTAATATTTAAAAATAATTTTGAAAAAGTTGTTTAAATTTTTTAAGAAATTGAAATTACATGTGGTATTATAGGTCCCATAATTAACACGACTCTAGAATGACACTTTAACATCAATATTTTATATTATTTTGTTCAACAAATTTAAGAGATGTTTGTTTGGCCATTTGTTCACCAAAAAGATACATGAAAGGATTCTATATCTACAAATAAATATAATAAAGAATATTGCCACAGTTTAACACATGTCATTTGTTTTCTATGTTAGTAACAAGAAATCAGCAAAAAGGACTGGATCAAATTTCTGACTTCTAAATTAAAATTTTCTTCCCTGCCAGTCTGCATTAGGTAATGGTGAAAGATGAAATGTACTTGAAAATTGTACTAGCAAATAATTAAAGGGTCTCCCACCTTCTCACTGTTGTTGCCTATAATCTGATTCTGGCATCTCTCAATTTAGATAATGAACAAGATAGTCTATGTTATTGATAGGAGATAAGCTTTAATAGAATTGGTTCTGATTATTACTAGAGAGAAAAATATTTTATTTCAAAGTGGAAAGATATTTGTCAGTAGTGTTTTTCCTCTTCCTTCATTATATTATATTAGAAACAACTACAAACAAATTGTATGTGTCTACTTTTTTTACTTATTAAATTGGAAAATAAAAATTTGATTTGGTTATTTAATGAATCTCATCTTACTCTAGCATTTGATGTATTTAATCAAGAAAAAAAAATTCTCTAGTATCCATAAAGGTTTATACCACCACCGCAGTATTTATTATCAAACAAGAATCCTTCAATTATCTTTTTTATAAATTATTTTATTGTGTATATAAGTTTTTTTTTGTCAGATTTTAATGAAAATTTTTGTAGAGCTATTCTCTTCTTAACATGCAGACCATCCATGGAATAATGTAAAATAGCCTCTCACTGCCACCTCTCATTTATTGCATAAAGCCTTTTATTTTACACTTTTAATGCCATTCTATCATGCTTGACATTACTGTGTTCTCCTGTCTCACCACTTCAAACACATATTTAACTGTAATATCTATAAACTGATTTAAAAGTGATTTTAAAGTATCAACATTGCATTTTTTTTTTTACTTTTGCAGTTAATAAATATGTAAAGCAGTAACAGAGCCTAACTCATTGTGAGTGGCCAATAAACTAGAGTCTTTCTGATAATGAAATTAAGGGCTATCTCAGGACGGTGTCAGCCTAGGTCTGGTAAGTCTTATAAATTCCTCTTTTGAATTATGGTGATGGTAAAGTTATCAGTGACTTAGACCTCAAAAGCATTTAATCTACAATGCACTTTCACAGGTACACCCTAAATCAATTACAATACAACCCTGTGAGCTACAAGGGAAACTATTCAAATCTCCTTTTTAGGGAGTTCATATTAATTTGCTTTATAATCTATAGACCTTGATTAAGCTTTATTGTTTTCAAGAAACAGAAACTGACTCAAATAAGTTTAAATGGAAGAATGAATGTTTTGAAAGAAATAGAGGTAGATAGAAAGTACAAATGGACCTCATAAGTGGCTAAGTCATACTGGCTATCTCTTTAGGGTCTCTGTATTTCTTATGTACGTTTACTTCAGAACTTCTCTCATTAAAGGTTTTTAAAATATTTTTTTCCTATTCATTTTGCCTAAATGTAGCTACGTGAACCCTGGTTCTATATCCCTTCATGTGTGGCACTTAACAAACCATAACCATAGCCATAGTCTCTCTTTCCTAATTCACAATTTTCACACTCAAGATTCCCAATGCCCACCCACTTCCTCCCACTTTCCCATATAGGGAAGGGAGACATCCCAGCTCCCATCAGCAGTTGAAAACAACTCTGAATTATGTGAGCTGCCATTCTTCAGCAGGATGTGGACACATACTTTTCCTGAAGATGATGTAGACAGGTTGGGGCATAGTTACCAGTAAGATTTAAGACACCTCTAGAACACCAAATTGTATAACTTTGATCTCAGATTGTTCTGTACTTTCCCTAGAAATTATAATTCTAGTCTTTTAAAAAGAGGAGACTATTTTTTTTTTAATTGGTAGTTGACTTTAACTCCAGGTAAACAGCTTTTTTTTTTCTTTTTATAAAAATGAGAGCAAAACTAAATGTAACAAAATATATTTTTTTCATTTTCATGAAATAATTTTTCTGCTAATTATTCTTTAGAAAATTTGTTTAGAATAATAAAAGATCTCTTTGAAGAGCTCAATATGGTTGTTAGAGAGAATTATTGTCTTACCGAATGGTTATAAAGCACTCTGGGGGAATAAGCATGATTTAAGCACAATTAATCTAACAGCATCTTATTGTAGATGTAGTATATTATAGATGTAGTATACCCAAAAATTAGAGATGTAGTAAATCCAAATATTATAGATGTAGTAAACCCAAATATTAGAGTTTCGTTATATATATATTCCTTGTCCTCTTTATATTAATTTATAGATTTTGGATGTTATGGTTAGAAAAAAAACACTAAGCAATAAAAATTAAATAAAAAGAGTTTTAAACACATTGAGGAACCACAGGAGGCTTAAGCTAGGCAGCTTGACTACAGGGTCAACAGGAAGAACCAGAAGAGATCAGTAAGCCCTTCTTCCCACATCCCAAGGAGCTCATGAAATAGATGGCTTTATCCTCAACTGCCTTAGGAAGTTGTCCTGTCACTGAAAGATGGCTTCTGATGTCAATCTATTAATTTGAATACTGGAGGGAAGAAATGGCTAAAACCATTTAAGAAATGTTAAATTCCATTGCTTCTTATAGAGAAAGATTAAAAATCTAGATTATTTGTCCTTCAGTTTGTAATCCCTGCTCACTGACACTAATGTGTTGCAATTAATTTACTTCACAAAAGGCTTTTAGAAATAGTATGCCAAGATTAGGCTCTCAAATGTAACTATTTGTGACATTGTAGCCTGTCATCTTTTTAAAACATAGTTCTCCATTGTTTTCAATGTAACATATTTGAAAAAACAAAACAAAACAATTCAAGGTCCTAATATCGTTTCCACTCCTATATGTTCAACAATAAATTTCTACTACTTTCCCCTTTATTTCCTTTACTCTAGATACATGAGCCTTTGTCTCACTCTTAGAAGATACAGGGGTACACATCAAGGCCTTTACAAAGTTTTTATATGACATGAAATGCTCATTTATATAGTCTTTGTTTGGCTTCATTAATCTCATCTCCAATGCCATCTGATAAGAGATGCTTTTTTTGATCAACCTATTTAAAATAGCAACCTCCCACCATTCTCAATGCCCTGAATTTTACCTTACTCTTTCTTTATAATACTCATCATTATCAGACATTAAATTACTTATCTTTCTATTTTTCTCCTCCATTAAAATATAAACTCTTGAGAGCAGGGATCTTGTCTGTTTTATTCCTTTAATCCATAGTGTCTAGAATTGAATATGGAATATAGTAGGTATTTCAGGTGTTAGTCTATAAATATTGTGTTGTCAGTTTATGGCAAGATAAATACATTATGTGAGAATTTCATTCAGAAACTTTGTAGCCATTTGTACACCATCTAAGTATAGGATTTTGCAGATAAAATTAAAGTATCAACTTATGAATTGAGAGAAATAAAAATGCTGGCCCTTTAGCCAAAAAGTTGGAGAAGTACTGCCTTACCTGCCCTAGTAAAACAGTTGTTATATAGATGGTAGAAGGTAAACTCAATAAATTTTAGTGGTCTTTACTACCTAGGATTATGAGTTTGAAAGTGTTAAATATGCCACTTAACCTTACATCATATACTCATCATATACTACTCAAGAAAAGAGACTTTGTAGTCTTCTTTAGATTTTGGAAAGAAAACATCTCACATATGGGTGTGTAGCTCTGATCCATTTAGCAAGTATCCTACAAGAAGTCTCTACAGCAGTTCCAGGTTACAGAGAGGATCCAATCTAAGTGTGGTGGCAAGTAGAAATTTTGTTTGGAACACAAGGGTCCCCAATCCTTCATCCATAGACCAGGTCGATGGCCTATTAGGATCTGGGTCGCACAGCAGGAGGTGAATAGTGAGTGTGTAAAGCTTCATCTATATGTGCCACTGCTCCCCAGTGTCAGCATCTCTGTCTCAGCTCTACTTCAGTTCATCAAGCATTAGATTCTCATAGGAACACTAGTTCTTGGCTCCAAAAAGTTGGGGACCACTGATCTAATAATTCCTCATTAGGTAATCACAACACAGAACTGAAGGGGTTTAGAATAAAGTTGTACTCTTTTCCAGGAACCCAGTTTTTTTTTTTTTTTAATAAACAGCTACTAACTTTCTATAAGAGCCATATAGAAACTAAACATATGACTTTGAGACATCAAATGACATTTAGTCAAAGTTAACCACTATATAAAGAGTGTTAGTCCATTAAGCCTTGATATTTGTCTTATTCAGCAGCAATATATATGTTTCCATCAGTGATAAATAGTATAATATTGTAGGTTTAATATGTAATAGATATTAGACATTAAAAAGGAAGATAAAAAACAATGGAACAATAATAGCCTTCAAAAATCAATCTAGACAGGTATGTACAATAAAAACACCCTTAGAAAACAAGGGCATCCTTATTAATTTTCAGACACATAAAAACAAAGAGAATTTATCAGCAGCAAACCCAAACTAAGTTAAAAATAAATAATTTTCTTTAGCGATGAGAAATGATTCCTTATAGCATTTCAAGGATGCAGGAAGAAATGAAGAGTAGTCGTAACTATAGATATATAGACAAATGTGAATGGATATTGAGATATAAAGCAATAAAATAACAATGCTATATTACATATTAAAATATATAATGTCAGTGATACCTGTGGCAGAAGTGAATAGTGAAAAGCATTTTAATATATTTTAATTGTCCAAGAAATGATAAAAGTACCAATTTATGTCAAACATTCACAAGTCAAACATGCATATTATTATTTCTAGAGTAACCATTAGAATATTAATAAAATAATGTATCACTGACAAGTTATAGTGAACAAATAAAATATTAAATGACTTATTTAAATAAAAATAATACAATAGAAAAAAAGAAATAAGAAAGAAATAGAGGGGCAAATAAAAAGTGAAAGGAAATAGTAAGATGGTAAATTTAAACTCTCAAATATCAGTAATTGCACTAAATATGAATTAACTAAATATTTCAACTAAAAGATACAGATTTTCAGACTGAAAAAAAAACCCTCATTATTTATTGCTTATAAGAAACTCATCTTGAATATAGAATTTCAGAAAGGTTGTAATTTAAAGAACAGATAAGGATAATCTATATAAACAATATCCAAAAAATACTAATGGCAAAAGTGTCTTTTATAATGCAAAAAATGTTCATTCCACTGGGAATATTTAATAATCATAAATATGCACCTAATTTAGCAGCTACATAAAGTAAAATATGGTAGTGCTAAAACACAATAATACAGAAGATTATAACACATCTTCCAGTAACTGAGAATTGGCTGATAAAAAAGTAAGGAAAAATATTTTAGAAGATTTGAACAACAGAACTGTGAACATTGATGTAAATGATATACGTGGAACATTGCATGTAACAACTGCAGAATATATGTTATTTCAAGTACATGTGAATATTTAAAAAAAATTGACAAGTAGGCAGTAAAGTAGGTTTCAACAAATTTTGGAGGATTACAATCATAGGTAGTATGGCATATCAAAGCTTTGAGAATGCAGTTAAAGCCATGCTTAGAAGAAAATACATAGCCTTAAATTCGTATATCATAAAAGAAAATAGATTGAAAATCATTTTATGAGAGTCTATCTAAAGAAGTTAGAATAGCAAATTAAATCTCAAAAAAAAACTATAGGGCCAAGGGCTTCCCAAGGGAATTCTACCAAAGACTTGAGATTGACTTCGAGATTCAGTGCAATATTAGCGAAAGATATCTTAATGAAAATTGATAAGCATTTTTCTGTAATTTATATGGAAACTCAAGGGCCAGTAATGGCTGAGAAAATCTCACAGAAGAAATAAATAAAAATACTTTACTAGATTTTAAGACATTTTGAAGATACCTTAATTAAAATAATGTGATATTGGCACAATGAAAGAGAGACACCAATGGAACAAAATATTCTGGTGATAGATACATACATATAATGTCATTTGATTTATGATGTTGGCACTGTAGAGGAGTGAGAAATAGACAGTTTTTGCATAAATGATGCCACGTCAAATGTGTATACATATGGAAAAACAAAGCTTGGTTGGAGATTACATCATAGACAAAAATATTTCAGGTAGATTATTGCTCTAAACATTGAACGTATAGCAATAAATTTTTTAGAAGATACCAGGGGAAAACATTTCAGAATTATACGGTGGTTAAGTATACCTTAAACAAGATACAAAAATCAACTATCCATAAAGGGAAAACACTGATAAAATATGGCTTTACTTTTAAAATGTTATATTTGTCAAAAAGATGGTTAAGAGAAAGAAAGGCAAACCAGAAATATTCAAAGAGATTTGCAAAACACGCACCATCAGGAGTCTAGATCTCAAAACATATACAAAGCTTCTACAATTGAAAAAGAAAAAAGACAATCAATACAATTTTAAAATGAACCAGAAATTTGTAGAGGCACCTATGAAATGAAGATATACAAAAAGCCAGTCATTTAAGGATATAAAATGTGTTTAACTTTAGTAGTCTTTAGGGAAATGCAAATTAAAACACAATCAGACATCACTGCACATCCATTAGTATGAGTGAAATTATAAAGACTGGTAATACCAAATGTTAGTAAGACTATGGAGCCAACTCTTACACTGCAGATGAAAAAAATACGTATAATCCCTTTGGAAAACTGTAAGGCAGTAGCTACTAAATTTGATGACCTGCGTATTCTATAATATAGCAATTTTACTCTTTGTTATATACCTATCAGAAATCTATACATATGTACACATAAAAATGTATAATAACATTCACAATAGTCCAACATTACTAACATGGCAGATGCCCATCAATAGAAGAAAAAAAATCATGGTTTATTTGCGCAAAAGGATACTACAAAGCAGTGAAAATGAACAAACTCCTGTTACAGAAAGCAACATGGCTGAATCTCACTAACATAATGTTAGATGAAGAAAACCAGGCATAAAAAAATTTAAAGTGTAAGATTTCCTTTATAAAATGTTTGAACACCATAATATGTAGTGCTAGAAATCAGGATAGGTTCCCTATAGTGAAGAAATGAAGGTCACAAGGGAGTGTCTGAAACACCACTGATGGTCTTTTTCTTGACTTTGGGGATAGTTACATGGGTAAGCTAAGTTTTTGATGATTCATTGAACTGCACACAACTGATCTGTGCCCTTTTCTATGTGTATGCTTTAATGTGTGCTGTATATGTTATACTTTAATAGCATATTTTAATTTAAAAAAAACAAAGAATACAGCTTATGATTGGATGTTTTTATCCATTAACAATGAAATGAGCATATTAAAGAAAAGTTAATCTTTTCCAGGAAATAGAACATTGCCACAGAATTGTCCCTTACTTGGTTAAGGATCGAAAATAGCAATTCCATTTGACTATATCCTTTTATTAATTCATTTCAATACTTGGAAGTGTTTACTCAATGATTTTTAAGAGTATTAACAATCTTTTATTATTGTGCCCTTTAAAGATTCTGGGAACCTTTTGGTTTCATTTCATGATTATAAGCTTCATAAGGTTGTGAGTAGTTTCCTTATAACACAGTTTGTATAATGCAAATATCTTCATCATTCTATTATGATTGCACAGAAAATAATTATTTACAGTGCCCTGTTCAATTTAAGCTATGACATTATATTTGACATATTTCAGAGTTAAATCTTCTATATGTAGATTTAATACATGACCTCGTAATTTTTAAAATGTTTATGCTTTTAAAATCACGTGAAACTTTAACAACACAAAGCGATCAATGTTAAAAATTAATATCACTTAAAATGCTTTAATAAAAATATTTTCAATCAGCACAGCCATTTTTACCACTCTACAAAATTTAACAGCTGAGTGATTAACTGGGTTAATAGACTGAATTTAACTTTTCTGCAGTATTGTAAAGCTATTTTCTATAGTAAAAAGAAGGTGCTATATCAAAATTTATTCTTGGATTTATTCCTCTTTGTTAAACTTTTCTAAGTATGGCACCTTTAAAACCTATGGGATTTTTCATCCTAATTTCATGTCTCAAATTAAGAGCATAAACTACTATATAAATTTTCCTGTGATTCTGAAACATTTCAGGACAAATTGGAAAATTCTTTCATTGTGTTCAGCAACTGTTAAAACAGACAAAAGATAAGTGAGTCTTTAACAAAACAATTCTGTAGTGTTATAAAAATTCCTCTTGGCTAAACCCCTTCTGTTATGAAATTAGAACACTTTCAGTGTTGGAGAACTTTATCTTTAGAAGGCTATCAGTACCAGTTTTGGATGGATCTTGTTAGATTTTCTATTCCAAACTCCAAATGCAAATAGCTTTTCTTCATTGATCACAGGTCTACTTCTGGGACTACTCTCCTTCCTGACAAAACATCAAATACAGTTGACTCATGAACAATGTAGAGCTTAGAGGTGTTGACTCCCAAGCAGTCAAAATTCTACATATAAATTTTGACTCTCCCAAAACAACTTCTAATAACCTACTGTTGATCAGAAGCCTTAACAATAAGATAAACAGTTGATTAGCACATATTTTGTATATTATAAGCATTATATAATGTATTCTTACAATAAAGTAATCTAGAGGAAATAAAATATTAGAAAAATTATAAGAGAAAATACATTTATAGTACTGTACTGTATCAATACTATAAGTTTATGCTATCTGTTTACAAGATAAATTGTCTATCAATACCTATATCAATATTGTCTTATATGATACAAAACACAAAATACAAGTGTTATATGTATTAATAATACTAGACCCCCAAAATAAAAAGAAAATTTGAAAAAGAAATTCATATTTATTTACAGACACAATGATTCATGCATTGCTAATAAAGAAGCAGCTTTCTGATTACTTTATGATAGCCTAGTTTAATCGACACAATTGCTTCATCACAGGAAAACACTCTCCAAAAATGTTTCCAGTATAGTTGCTGAAAATAGTCGATGTATAAGGGCACAAACACAGTTCAAACCCATGTTGTTCAAAGGTCAAATTGTGTATGAATATAGCTATATATATCTCTCACTCTTATTCAGGCTACACATCCATAATTCTTTCCACTATTCTTAGATGTTGATTTCTAGCTTCATAATCTCATTTGCTCTTTTTTACAAATATAGGTGACCCTTATTTGGTGATATAGGTGACTTTTCTTACTGCTCGATGGATGACTCCTGAGGAATCTTTCATACCATCATTATTATAAATAAATTTCCACAGTCTCAATCTCAACTCTTATATACAACTGTGACTGATAACTGAATCTATTGGCAATGAGCCATAGTAATCAAGAATAACTAAAATATGTGATACTCTGACACATGAGAATGAAAGAGTTCTTATTGCCTGAAACAACAAATGCATATTTCTCTAAAATGATTTTGGCAAAAGCGTAGTTTTTTCTTATAACACTAAAACACAGGTATGCAGGAATGAAAGAGATTTTCAACATAAGAAAAGATGTTGCAATTGCTTCAAGTAAGGAAACTAATTGATGTAAAAGATTTCAAAATTTAGGAAAAGCTGCAAGAATCGATAACTGATACATTATTCTCTTTCTCTCCCTTTGTGCCACCCTCAATTAGTATAGCTTGACTTATAACAAAGGACAAATTAGGTAATTATCAAGAGATAAGGATTGACAATATTTTCTTTAAAATATGGCATATAGATAAAATAAAACACATCAAATGAGATCTGTAATATGTGGAGTGATATTAAACTGTTATCCACAAAGGACACTGTACTTATATTATTGAGACCTCAGTTTCCATTTGATATTTGGTAGTCATCTATATGTTCACATTGAGCTTGGGATAAATTGAAATCCCTATATCTTTATCACTCAAACTTTTGCTAAACTAGATAATCCACATGTTATTGTATAATCAACTTAATCAAATCAGAATGTAGGAAGTTTTCATTCATTACTTAAAAATCCATCTCTTTGATTGACCCCTATTTTCAAACCTAGAAATAATTTGGAATCTTGATTCTGTCATTCTGTATCATGTTTATCCCTTCGCAATTTGTATCTTTGCATATGTGATAAGTCACATTCCTTAGGCAATGTTTAATAAAGTGACACAGAAATAGTATTAGAGTTGTGTGATGTGGAACCAATTTTTAGCTCAAACTCCAAATATAAAGTAATTTCTTCTGCGTAAACTTTTAGAACCACCTCCTCCATTGCCACTGCATTTTGAGACAGTACATAGTGGCAAGGATAACATGAAGAATGGTGAGATCAGGAATCTTAAACTCAAGTTAGCTAGAAAGACAGATCACATCACTGTGGCAGTGATTCCTATTATTTAGTAAAGAAAGCAGCTAGCATTTTCCAAAATACATTGTAGATAAGCAAAGCCTCTGACAGAAATCCACTGATAAAGATGCAGTCCTAAGTAATGAGAAATACATTTGTAAAATCAAGTGGTTATCATTCTAAATCTAACAAGTGACATCCAAGTAAGATCAAGAAAGACTTGTAAGGCACACAAACATGGCCAAACAGAATGTCATTTGGGACACTCAGCTCCACCAGGAGGAACTGGAGACTGAAAGTGGGTCTAGAACCAACTCTGTAGACCTTTTGTTTTATTTTATAATGGGTGGCAAAACATATACGGTTCCCATTAATAATATAATTTTCAAAAACATATTTTTGGTAGTAGCATTACTTAGTTATTACAACCAAGATTCTGGCACTTGAAATGGGGAAAAAGCAGATAATTAGCAGCCTTTACAGAACGTTTTTTCCTTTTTATTTTTTTAACTAAGATATATTTCTGGCTTAAGGTTTTCTATATTTCAGTCTCACTGAGGTCCTAATATCTCTTAAATAAATAGATCTTATTTGTCCTGGCTTAAATTAAGTGACTCTTTTTGTTCTAAGTAATTACAAATCATCTGATTAACAGTTTGTTCTAATTTTCAAAATAATTTTAATTTTGATGATAAATATCTGGATGCAACATTTTACCCCTTTTTCCTATTTAAGGAATGTTTTTTTTTTAATTTTTGTAACCTTTTTTATTCTACATGTATTCTTAAAATTATTGTCAGTGATTTTTGTGCTCTCATAAAAGTTTTTTTATAGTATATAGGTATATGCTTCTTCTAGATACTTGAGTTTATTTAAAGCAAATAGTTAACTTCTCACAGTCCCTTTACATAGCCATCTTGGTTTTATTACATTCCATTTTTATCTAGGTTGAATGTTTTTCGCCTTGAAACAAAATACAGAAGTGGAGTAAGCCATTGTGTAATTCTCTTCTGTCATACTTATCTAGCAATCCTATCTTTTTTCCCTCTTCTGAACAGAAAATAAAAGACCTTGCTATTTGTTTTCTCAATTAGATTGTAAGCTCCCGCTGGGCAAGAATGTGTATTTACATATCTTTTTCTTTATCTCTTTTTTTAAACATTGCCCTGTGTTCAGTACCATGTTAAATATATAAAATATCCTAGAGAAATACTTAATAGTTTGTCTTGTCACTCACAACATTACAAAAGCTGCTGTCTTAGAGATGTTGGGAAAAGTCAGATATCTTTGGCTTGTCATCTCACCATCTGTTCTTCACTTTTAGACTCTTTTTTGAAACTTTTCCTAGATGATTCTAGATGATTCACTTTCTCTCCCATGGTGTTGATGACATTTCCTCTAGTGTTCAACCTCATGTTTGTGGTTAATCGATTCTTGGATCATATCATCTTTCTAGCTTCATTATTCTTGCTATAGAATCCACATGTCTTTTGTGGGAGTTATAGACTGTGGTCTCCAGAGTATTTAAAAAACTTCTGACATTGGCTCACTGCTAGAGATTAAAATTTGCCAGTTTTCCTGTTGAAGTGAAGGGGCCCTCTTAACAAAAGCATTGCTTTTTATCTTTCATTGAGGTAACCAATTGTCATCAGGGCCTCTTCAATAGTTAAGTATTTTTTAGGGAATTATGAGACTTATGAGAAAAGCAGATTAATGTTATGCTGAACACTCAGAAGGCCAAATTCTCAACAAGCTTTTATCAACAAGTCATTCATTCTCAAAACTCTGATGAAGGGAAAACTCTAGAGAGCATTCAACACTGTCTGAATAAAATAATTAAATCCTGAAGTTGAAAAGAAGCTTAGAAATAATTTAACATATTCCCTTGGGAAAAAATGAGACTCGGAGAGATTAAATGATATACCCAAAGTAGTTCTGTAAGTTGCCGAATGAGAATTAGAAATCAACGCGTCTAACAACAACCTAAGGGCAGGGCTCCTTTTGTGAAATTCTACCATTCATTCAGGCTTTCTTCAAACTGCAAGAGATGAAGAAATGGCAGGATAAAGTAGCATAGAACTAATGAGTAGGTTCTTGCTAAAAATTGGACTTTCATAAGAGACTATCTCATGGCCTTGGTGAAGAAATTTTTGCTTATTTCTTATAAGGGAAGAAACTAGAAGTTGGATGGGTTTTGCTGGAGGGTAATTGATTTGGTTGAGTATAATAGGACTGCAAGGAGTGAAACCTGGTGAAGCTAAGGCAGGCAGAATGTAATGAAGTTCTGAATGATTAGGGCAGAGGTTAATAAATTTACTTTCAACAAGAGAGTTACCATCATCTTTCAACTGTGATGAAATTATTACAAAGAGGTAGCAAAGAATTTGTTGTTTCAAAGAACATCTTCTGTGGAAATACCTGTATTTCTCAAAAGAGGACTAATTGTAGACTGCATTGTTTAGTGTCATTAAATCAAATCTAGTTTCTTGACTTTCTATGTTCTATAGATTCTATATTTCTATGTTCCTACTATACCTGGGTGAAGGTTCCTTTTGTGATAATGATGTTATAAGTAGAATAAATATTTTAGTCCTTGCTGATTTGGCTCTGCTCATCAAAGCTCATCTCATGAAGAAGTGACATGACTGACATGGAATTGTATAATGTTGAAACATTTCAGATTGGCTTTGTTTTCACATGGTTTGCTAGATTGTACACCTTTTTCAATCTGTCAGTTGTTACACCTGGTACTATTTTATTATTTCTGTAACAGCTAAGAAATTTGCCCTTCTGTTTTGTGTACCCTACCCTGCACAAATGCACATGTTTCTGCTAGAGCAGCATGCAGGAACTTTCAGAAATTTAATTCTTTCTTGGACATTCATAACAAATCAGCAGCTTTCAAAGACTGCTTTGAAAAAAAGATTACTTTTAATGAAAAGAACTACACATTTACTATCTATTACAAAAATTCAGGCATATGGAGCTTGAAGCAAAAAGACAGGACAGAATAAACCAGCATTGTGTTGAATCATAAAAATGATAGGAGTACAAAAGACACAAAAGATGCAATATTAAAGAAGGATATAAGGTCACAGAGGAGGAAAAAAGTGAACTACAGTGATAAGGGAAGGTGAAATGTAATTGTCTGTGTACCCAAGGGTAGCCACCACAGAGGCCTAAAACTCATAATTGCTAACAATCACCTCTTAAAAACGAATACATACTATCTCCCACTAAAGTCAGAAAATCAGAGAGATGTAATGAAAGTAAATTCACGCTACTAAGTATATTCTGAATAATTATGTTCACTGTATTATAAAAGAAACCATTTCCCTACTTGGAAAATACATGGTTTTCGAATAAAATGAATAAGTCAGATATAGGATAGATGTTTTAAATTATCATGTAGAGATAAAAGAAAATAAAAATAAAAACTATTATTCTCTCTTCATTCTAGTAGTTACATTTGAATTTTCCTAACACATTTGTGAAGCCAGAGCTATTTTTCTTCTTTTGGGAATTCATCCTTTAACCAATCCATTTTGAATTATATAATTGTTGAATTGCGCATGTATTCTGTAAGAGCCATTTTACAAACTTGGTGCTAGGTTGTTAGATAAACTCAGCCTAATATGAAATGTAGGTATTTCTATTTCTTATCCCAATGATTTGAAACATTTCTTTAATAGGTGGTTGAGGGTTGATATAATCCAGAGCCATGAGTATAAATTGAGGTACGGTTGTAATCAAGCTTCATCCCTTGTGGAGGTTGCAATCTAATAAAGAGAGAAAAGTAGAGAATATAGAGAAAGAAGTAAACAAACATGAAAAATATGATATTTTGGGGTAGGTTTTCTGGTGGGTAATATGTGAAAGAATTACATCCTATATGGCATTTGCATCTTTGTCTCAATTCTTACTTATACCTCATTCTAAGAGAGTATTTTTTATAATTTCCCTCTAAGACAAATGTTAACTCTGCAGTCCTTTCAGTTCTTCACAGAAACCGTTTTGCTGGGTTATGCATTCATGTTCCCTCTCTGCCTTTCTATGTGGCTGAGGGAAGAGCTTCATAACTTAAAAAAACAAAAAACAAAAAACAAAAAACAAAAAAACTTCAAGTGTAGAATTTATTCAGCGACTGCTCAACACATGGTAAGTTGATTCCTGCATGAATTTAATGTGATGAAAAACTGTGTCTCTGCAGACTAACTTGCCTGCTCCCTATTATGGGAAAAGATGTATGGAACCAGGTACATTTTCTTTTCTACTTCTCTTAACAAAAATCATAGTTCTTAAAGCCTTGCCCAAGTGTTAACAATCTGCTCAATTCAGTCGCCTCAAAAACACCTATTCCTTCAACTGTCTTCAGATGGTATCTGTTCTGGTTTATCCTTAGATAAATGTTCATAAATAAGGTACAATTATGTAATTTTATATAGTCAAGTTTAAGTGTGAATCCATATTGCTACCAAGGATAGAGAGTTCCTGAAGACAAGTTTCTCTCTTATACTGAGAATCCCATGCATTTCTTAACATTTATCAGTATTTCCTATGTAACTATTCTTTCCTTTTTTGCTGCATAATTTTTTCTTTATGATAAATTTTTGCATCGGTATACACTTATGCACATCTTGTATTTAAAAAAAAAAGGTTATTTCATCAACTCACTTCTTTCTGTAATCAATGTCCTATCTTTCAGTTTTCATGGAAAAGCTCCTTCACCTTATATTCTCTCCTCAATCTGCTTCAACTGTGGTCTGTCCCTACTGCTCCCCTCAGGCCACTCTCATCAAAGTCCCTTTAACTCTCTGCTGCCAAATCTCAAGGTCACTTTTTTTCCTTTTCTCTTACTTGATGCCTCAGCAGTATGTGACAGCCGATGAAAACCTCTTTTTTGGGAAACTCTTTGCTTGACTTTCATGACACCACATTTTGTTGGTTTTTCTTCTATCTTATGGTCATTCTTTAGTTTTAAAGTAAGCTTTATTGAGGTATAATACACGACATAAATTTACTTCTTTTAAGTGTTCAGTTTGATGTTTTTAAAAAGCATATAAAGTCCTATAACCTTAAACAAAAGTCAAGTTATAAAATATTTCCGTCAGTCCCAAAAGCTTCATCATGCCCCTTTGCATTCAGTCTCTTCCCATCTCTCCCAGCCCTTAGCAACCACAAATCTGATTTCTCTCCTTGTAGTTCTGCCGTTTCTAGAATGTCTTAATTTCAGAATTATGTATATGTAGCCTCTTGTGTCTGTGTTCTTTTCACTTAGCACAATGCTTTTGAGAATCGTCCATTTCATTGCATCTATCAGTTCATTCCTATTTATTGCTGGGGGAAAAAAAGTCCACTGTATGAATGTATCACAATTTGTTCATCTATTCACCAGATGATGGGCATTTGAATTATAATCAATGTTGATGATTATTAATAAATCCACTATATACATTTGCATACACTTATTTGTGAGAGTGTTTGTATATTTTTTGGAGGGGTGACAGTAAATATTGAAGAAGAGGATTACTAAGTAATAGAGTAGACACATGTTTACCTTTTTAGAAAAAGCTAAATTACTTTTCATTTTACATTTCCATCAGCAGTTGTTCTAGTTGTTCTTTATTTTCACCAGAACTTGGTATTCTCAAGTTTTAAAAATTTCAGTCATTCTAACATTTGTTTAATAGTATTTCATAGTGATTTTATTTCATATTTTTAAAAAGATTATTGATGTTGAACATTTTTGTGTGCTATTTGCCATACATATCTATTCTTTAGTGAGGTATCTGTTCAAATATTTTGTCAACATTTTTATTAGGCTTTTAGTTTCCTTATTATTGAATTATAAGTGATTTATATTCTGAATCAAAGTTATTTATCAGATATGTGTTTTGAAAATTTTTCTCCAAGTCCGTAGCTAGTCTTTTCATTTACTAAACAGTGTATTTTAAAGAACAGAAATTATAAATTTTAATTTCAGTTTATGAACTTTGTCTTTTATGGTTTCTGCCTTTTCATTTTATTTAAGAAATCTTTGCTTATTCCAACATCATAAGATTTTTTCATATGTTTTCTTCTGAGAGTTTTACAAGGTTCTATGATCTACTTTAAGTTGATTTTTGCATTCATTGTGATTTTCGTATCCAATGCTAAGAGTTGGGGTTTATTTTTCCTTTTTCTTTTTTCTACATATAAATGACCAGTCATTCTATCATCAGTTGTTGAAAAGATTCTTCTTGCACTAAAGAATCGCCTTGACAACTTATTTGAAAATCAGTTAAAAAAAAAAAGAAAATCAGTATATGTATGTGTGTATATGTGTATATATTTTTTTGGAGGGGGTGAGAACTCTCTATATTCAATGAATCTCTGTGTTTATCTTTACATCAAAACCACACTGTTTTAATTAATGTAATTTTAATTAATCAGATAGTGTGAATCCTCTTTGTTGTCTTCTTTTTAAATTGCTTTAGCTAATCCAATTGTTTTGCTTATCTATGTATATTTTACAATCATATGTTAATTTTTTTAACTATTTTTATGACTTTGACTGAGATCTTATTGAACACATAGATAAGTTTGGAAGAACTGCTGTGTTAATAATATAAGTCTTCTGATTGTAGGGAACTGCTCTGCCAGAATACCCAGGCAACCTCACACATATCCACATTGGCCATGTATGCAAAATTAAAGTTCATGATGGCATAAGTCTAGGTGGAACTCCCTGCAATGTTCTCTCACATGAACATAGGAGGATAGGCCGTCTTGTTAGCACTTGCCATAAGGCTGTTTCTCACTTGCCTTGCTACCTTGAAGGTGGCTGCTATAAGGCACTTTCTATCAGCCACCCTGGTTCTGCTGAGGCATGAACTTCCCACCTTCCCTGCCCTTTGGGTAGAACTGCAGGCTATAATACTGCTTAACTCTAGTCTAGAATTTTTTTCTCAGCAACAGAGTACCCACCCTCACCCTAGTCAGACTCAATCTAAGTTCATTATCTTCTTACTAGTTGAATCTATGGTAAAATACAAAGCCGATCTAGCAGGTACTGCTGCCTTAAGACTGACATTAGTTAATATACATGGTGTATCTCATTGCTTATTTTGGTCTTTTAAAATTACTCTCATTGAAGTTTTGTAATATTTATCATACTATTCTTGCATATATTTTGTTAGAGTCATCCATAAGTATTTCCAACTTTAATGCTCTTGTGAACAGTACTTTTCAAATTTCATTTTGAACCTGTTTATTATTAGTATACAGAAATATAATTGACTTGGGTTTATTGAACTGGTGTTTTGCAACATTGCTAAACCTACATATTAGATCTAGTAGCTTTGCGGGTATATTCTTTGGGATGACCTAGATAATCGTGTAGAAAATAAGGTCGTTATTATTTCTTCTCTTTAAATGTCTTTGCAGATTTTTGTTTGACTGTTTATTTGTTTTCTTGCCTTATTTCACTGGGGCAGCACCTCCAGTACAAGTCGAATAGGAATGATGAGAATGAACTTGTTTACATTGTTTCCAATTTTAAAAGAAAATCACTTAGTATTTTACCATTTTGTATGATACTAACTATAGGTCATTCATAGTAACCTTTTGTGGTGAGTAACTTTATATTTTTCCTGGATTACAAAGATTTCTTTAAAATTTATCAAAAAAAATTTTTTAAATGTTTTTTTTTTCTGCATGTGTTTATCATATGCTTTTTCTCTTTCAGTATATTGATATGGCTAATTATATTAAAAAGTTGAGTCAACTTTTATTCTTGGGAAAAACATCATGGTTTATGTTATATACTTTTTATCTATTGCAGATTAAATATATTAATATTTTGATCATGATATTTACATCTATGTTTATCAATGAAATTGTTAATTTTCTTCTCGTATTATTTCTGTCTACTTTTGAACATTCTTGGGAAACCTTTCTGTTATTGATTTTTAGAATAATTCCATTGTGGTCAAAGAACATACTCTGTATGATTTTAATTATTTTTACACTATTAAGACTTTTTTATGGTCTAGAAAATGATCTATCTTGGTGACTGTTTTATGTGTAACTAAAAAGAATGCATATTCTGTTCTTATTGGGTAAACTGCTATATATGTGTGTGTGTGTGTGTGTGTGTGTGTGTGTGTGTGTGTGTGTGTGTGTATCAATAGATTATTTTGGTTGTTTTTTTGTTGTTTAGATTTTTTATGCCTTGACTGTTTTCTTTATAATTGTCAAATTGATTATTGATAAAGAGTGTCAAAATCTCTAACTATAACTAAAGTTTTGTCTATTTCTACTTTTATTTCTATTAGTTTCTGTTGCATGTATTATAAATGTCTTTGATAGGTACATATATATTAAGGTTATTTAGTATTCTTGATAAACAGAACCTTCTACCATTATATAATATCCTTTTTTATCTTAGGCAATGGTTTTTGTTCTGAGATCTACATAGTATTTCCTAAAGCTCAGGGTCTTAGATCCTATTTTCTTTTCATTCTTGGTTTATTTCCTGGCTGTGGTGACTATCTTCTAATAGCTTCCTAAGAAGAATAAAAGTTAAAATTTTTCATTTGTATGTATTAAATATTTAGTTTTTTCATGAAAATTTCTAAAATTTTTTCTTCAGCTTTTGAAGGTTTGACATTTAAATGGCTATTTTTAGTTTTCAACTCATATAACTTTTCTAGCTTTTGACACTATTTTCTTTGTGTAAGACTGTTTCTTTTATTGTTTCATGTTTCTTTGTCCTCTTCTTATCTTTCTGATTCTCCTTTTTAGTATCTGAATGGCTCTCCCTCTTCTGCATGCCCTGTCTTTGGGTCTCTTATTTTCTCCTTTGTATATTTATCCTCAGGTAATCTCATAAATGCTTATGAATTCAATTTCTAGCTACTTGCTGATGATTTATAAATATATACCTCAGTTCAGATCTCCATCCTTTGGTTCAGACTCATATCCTACTGCCTGATAGACATCTATATCTTAAAGGCTCTAATAATTTAATTAATTCTTCAAAACTTATTCTTGCTCCAGAATTTTTTATTTTGATAAATAATGCCATCATCTATTTAGTGGCCTAAGCTGGAAACTTAAAGTAAACTTATATTTATTATCTCCACAGCCAATCAATCACCACATCTTATCAATTCTATGTCCCAAGTATATTCTTTACATGTCCCTCATCTCATATGTGGTTAGAGCAGATGTAGTTTTTGTGCAGTTAAGTGATTAAAAGCAGAAACATTGGTATCAGCCCAAGGTAAATATAGTGATTTTAACTTTTTAATCTCAGGCAAGTACTTAGTAGCCTCTTCAAACCTCAATAATGTTAGAAGTTAAATAGAAATAATTATAGTACATTTCTCATAGAGTCATTATAGGTATTAAATAAGATAAAATATGTAGAGAGCTTAGCTCATTAACTGTTACATGTTAAGCATTCATCAAATGTTTGCCAATATTATTTTTATTATTATAGATACATTCTTTAGTTGTGCCTTTCAGGTCCTTGTTGTTTAATAGCAGTTATTATTTGCATTTGATAAATAAGAAAATTAAAATTTTGTGAGATATTAAATAACCTGCCTATTATTACACATGAGGCTAGTGGGTTCAAATAAAATCTTATTTATTTCTAAATTTCAGGCTTTAGTTGTCATATTGGAATTTTAAATTTTGCACCTAAAAAAAATAGCTTGTATTTTTAGGTAAACATAAGGTAAACCAATTATATAACTTATTATTGGAGTAAAATAAAAAGTGTGTTTTTTAAGTGATAAATAGCTTTTCTTGGCACTGAAGTATATAAGAAATGTCTTATGTTGGACTTTAAGGACACTGTAGACAGTGTCCTCAATATCTTTATAGAAAGTATAATAGAGTTCATATTATAAATAGAAGGATACAATATTTAAACACATTATTTTCTAATCTAAATGGAGTTATAGTGTTAAAAATGAGACAACAGTTCTTAAATGGAGTCACTAGTGCTTAATATTTAACCCAATTGCAGTTTCATCCTCTCCCAAGAAGGTATTCTTAATCTGCCAATCTGAACCTTCTTGTTCAGCACTAGTGAGGTAATTCACCTGATAACCCTCTTCTGCCCACCATAGGTAGGTTACTTAAAACTGAAATAATCCACTTTTTCCTCCTTCTGTCTAGAAAATCCTTCCTTTTGTACAGTTCTTCAGAGTTTCTGTCAGCCTGCAAAATGGGATGCTACTCAATTTACCAGTGTTTCAAAGCCAATTAGATCTTTAAAATGTACAAGATTGAAAAATTTTAAATTTAACAATAGTAATATGGTTTAGCTGTAACCTCTGATGGTTGCCAAAGTTATACGACTTGTGGAATAATTATATGGTTTAATTGTTCAACAGCATCAAGGAAGCTGAATGCATCTGCATTATAGTCAGCTCAACTACTTTTGTTTCCCTGGAAGTATTTTATTTCTGTTTGTCTGTTACACTTCTAACATTAGATTCCTTTTTCTGTCAGTTCTCCTCATCCATATATACTTTTAATGATAGAGTAATTTACCAATATTTATCTGGAATTATGAAATTACTCTGAAGGGGCTAAAAGGTTTTCTTTGGAGAATGAGGGTTGTTTGTCTTTAGGCTCTTTAATTTTATGTTCTTTTGCACCTCATATATATATATTTTTATTTTCCCACAGCTTTTATAGTTCTAGCCCCACTACATTTCCTTACTGTGGGATTTTTCTATCCATTAATGGACTTCTCTAGTTGGTTCAGTAACCATCACTGTTCCTATTCTACAGCACTCTCCAGTCACCTGATGCCAATTTTGGCATTTTGTTGGTTTGATTTTCTTAAATGATAGGATTTAGAGTTTCCAGGAGAAGAGATGAAGTGCATATTCTTAAAATAAATTTCACTAAACGGTAATTCTCTTAGACTTTGACAGAAATCGTAAACCAACTAAAACCACCTGCCACTTTAGTTGAGAAGATAGAATCCTCTCAGGATGAAGAAAGGCTGGAACAGTTCATGATGATACGACAAGAAATCAAAGCAAGAACAAGAATTTGAGAAGTATGTTTAAAGTTACAAGTTACTAAAAAGATGTTAGGTTACAACTTGTAAATATGTAATGCTTTTAAATGTTCCCTGCTCTGCTTTTGAATTTGTTTCTCAATATTAAGATGATGCTTCTTGATGCAAAAATAAAAAAATCTAATTAATTTGACAATTGTTTTAAAGTTGGCTTAGACTAGACCAAATGTTTTTCCCAACAAGAATTTTCACAAGAGCTCATTGGCTTCTGATACAGTCTTGCTGTGAAACTATTTCATACACCATTTTGTTGAGCCAGATTACATGCAAAATCTATTTCCTGTGAGTATCATGGCTAAGAGATCTCCTCACAAGCCAATTTTCCAGTTAAATGCTCCAAATTATCAGTTAATTGCTCTAGCCTGATGTAACTGGTTTATGAATCTTACAGATACAAAATCAAAATAAAGTAGTGCAGATAACTACAAATTATCCAGTGGATTTCAAACCATTATATAACTAATCAAATATTGAACATGTTTAGCATTTACCCAAATGTACTTGAATTGATAAAACTCACATCCTCAGAACTGTATATTTTTTCACATGAAGCAACATATATAGTGATTAATAAATCTAAATTATGAAGTCAACATTTTAACTGCTAATGTACTTGGATGGTCATTATAAAATTTGATTTTATTCAATTTAGTTTGCATACTGTGATGTATTTCATGAAAGAGAACACACCTGTGTCATCGATTATAAAAGAAATATGCATGCAGAACAAAATAGAGACAATTAGTATGGATTACCAACAGCCAAATTTTTATCTGGGTTTTAAAAGAACTATACCATAAAAATAATATCTTTAGCCTAATCACTTAGGGCATATGCAAAATGTCTTTAGGTGCCTTATCCAGACTTTTAATTAAATGCAAAACTGCCTTATTAAATAACAATATAACTATATAGCTTTAATAAAATTGGGGGAATAAGATTTATAAATTACAATAGGCCAGTCATGCAGAATAATTCATTTTCAATACAAGATTCCAGTTGGGGACTGATTTAATACTGATGGTAATGAAGTGCCAAAAAGAGAGTGAGTAATAGGGTGAAATTCTTTTGTAGCAATTTTCAGGAGAGGAATTTTTTTTTTTTTTTTGGTAATAGGACTTTCTTAGAAATTTCAATTAGAGTAATTTCTTTTGGGTGGGAGGGTTCAATTGAAAAGAGAGGTGGGAAAAGATGAAGACAAATAAATGTGAGTAAGGAGGAAATTTATCCTCCTTTGTGAATTAAAATTTGCTCATATAGTACAAAATGAAATAGACTAAATGTAAAATAAAATTAACCCACTTTGTACATTTTCCAAACTGAAAAAAAGCAACAATATAAACAATGAAGAATGAAGATATTTTGCAAATATACCCAGCTTTAATAATTCTGGCATCCTTTAATATGGTCTTTTTAAAAAAATGACTGTCTTCAAGGTAACAACTTTGAAATATCATGAGATTTAAGTCAAAAGTAAAATAAAAATGCATTTTACCATTGCAGGTAAAGATATAATTTTCCAAAAGAAATTTAACAACAAGAAAATACAATTTCAAGGGACTGAATTTATTGGTGAAAGCAGTGGTTCTATACCACTTATTAGCATCTTATTTTAGAAGGTAGTCTGCAAAGTTATACTCGTGATTTTTCACCTGTTCTGGGAACAACACCTACTTATTTGATATTTTTACCTGCTTATTCCAACTCTACACTGGTTAGCAAATTTGCCAACTGCAGGATATTTACAGAATAAGAAAAGCCCTACTTAACTCAGAAGCCTGGATGGCTTAATAAACCATAATTTTTACATATTTCAGAAGATATTAAACTCACTATTAAAATTTTATGGTTGATGACAAATTTGAGAAATGATACAGACTTTACCTTTCACCCTATCATTCTAATTTAGAAATCTGATCTGGACCACATTTCTCTTTTTCTGTTATTTTGTTTGAGATGAGCCTTTCTGGGCCTGTCTGAGGATACTAGGTTATTATCTTCCCCCAACACTATAAAAAAAAACATTTAAAATTAATCTTTTGAAAATATAAATGCTTCTTCTGTTTATGTAAATATTTGTGAGGCCTTGCTCCATTCTGGCATTCTACTACCTCTACCATTAATATGCATAAATCATCACTCTATTATTAATAAAGGTCCCCTGGTGTGAAATCTTCAACAGTTTCATGTTGTCTACTGAAGTTTAGACACATTAGTTTGGCAAACTATATCCTCTGAAATCTCCCTTTGCCCCTATTTGCCACTAATTTTTTACTTAGAAATGTTACTCTAGCCAGTATGAGCTGCTCACCATATCCAAAACAAAACAAAACAAAACTAGACTAAAACTAAACAAAAAAACTTTTCTATTTTTTACTTTACTCATGTCATTCTCCCATTCTTCTGGTCACTTTCCAAAGCAATTCAAACTGTCTCTACAAGTCTAGATCAAATGCCACTTCATCCATAAAGCTATACCTAACTTCTGCATAAAAAATAATCACTTTTCTTTTCTGAATTTTTAAATCAATATTTGTTCCTCTCAAACTATACAAATCAATACAATATGTTTATATCTAAAATTGTAATAATCATCTGTGGACCTGAAGTTATTGTGTGGACTCAAAGCTTTTATCATTGCAAATAACAGTGTGGACTCAGGGGCCAGGCCACCTAATTTAAACACTGACAGGAATTTTTCAGCTGTATAAATTTGGGCAAGTTATTTGAACACTCTGAGGTTCAGTTTTCCCATCTCCAAGGATGAGATATCAATCATTCTAATTTTAAAAGAAATTATATGTTTAAAACTCATAGAACTATGCCTTGCACATAATTTAGTGCTATATGTGTTTACTATTTTATTATCTTATGGTTTTCTTAACTATTATGATTGAGCTCCCAGAGGCAGAGGTGATAAATTATTTATTCTTATGTGTAAACAATATGATCTCAAGTAATATTTGCTAAATAAATGTATGAGTCCTAAATTCTGATAATAATTTGTTAGGTTTGAGTTTTCTTTGATGAATCATTTCCTATGAGGTGCCCTTAGTTAAAACTATTTGATTGGTTTATGCTTATTTTGTCATCCATGAAATATTTATTGAGTACTTGTTATAAGCAGAATATAATGGTAGAACCAATCAGAGGCAAAATACACATCTTTTGGCTTCAAAATACACAATCCTGGCTGATACTGAGTCATGCCATGAAAGCAACAAGTATGGTATTGTGCAAAGAATATGTAGTTCTGACTCATTAACAATTGAAATTCTATCTTCATTATACAACCTTTAAGCAATGATCTAGAATATTATTTAAGCATTTTAATTTTCTCAAATTAAAAAAGGAAAAAGAATTTTAATAATATTAAATAAAACTTTATAGTTTAGAAAAAAAGGATCTGACATATTATTTGACACACAAAAACCACATAATAAACACTAGTTTTTTTCTCCTCAAAATCAAATCAGATATTTTTTAAAATAGCAAATTCAAGTAATTTAAAAGGTTAACTGAATGTTAAAACAAATTATAAAAGCAATGAGTAAAGCATTAACTTATGTGTTTATTTGTTCATTTATTCAAAAAATTATGATTAGGTTTTTACTTTGTACAAGATACTATAGTGGGCATATGAAGAAATAAAGAATTAATAGGATGTGGCTTTCAACTCTATTTGATTTATAGTGTAATGAATAAACTGTGTCACATTCAGAAATAATTATGGTAAATTCAGGACATGTGTGTATTGTAGCATGTTTTGAGGTTTCTGAGGAGTGAGAGCCCATTTTTGCCTTGAAGATTGTAGATGGCTCTATGGGGTATGGTGCAAGCTAAGCTTAAAAGGCAGCTAGGATCTGACAAGTCATGTTAGAAGTTGTATATTTCAGTTAGGGGGAAAATAGGAAATATATGAAAAAGCATATCACATGTTCAGAGAATAATGAGACATCAAGTTTTAGTGGGACTAGAGTATGTTTAGGAAACTCCTATGAGACAAACCCAGAAAGAAAGTTGCAGTCAGTTTATTGAGGGGGAGATAATCAAGAAATTTATATTAAATTTAGTAGGTAAAAGAGAGTCACTGACATATTAGCTGAGAAGTCACAGAGGTGAAATACTTAGATGTCTAAATTGATGGTGTATAGTTATGTGGACATTAGATTGTTTAGATAGAAGTAACAAGTTCTGAATTTGGGTAACACTCATGCGAGTAGAAAAAGAAAGTTAAAGTGGAAAGCTTGGCTACTATCAGTATTTACTAAGAATATATAAATATTTAAAAAAATAAATTGGAGAATGGGATGAACTTTTTTCACACTTATATGTTGGACATGAAGGCACTGGACACGAATGGCAATGGGCACTTAACGTATTGATCTCCTTTAGTCTTTAAGATACAGGTTGAGATAGATTATATTTTCAAATGAATAAGTAATTAGCCTCCTGAGAAGCTACAGAATACTCTAGCCAAACTTGTTCTTAATAAGAGTTTAGTTAGTGTCAACAAGTCATATATTAAAACTGATTAACTAGAGGCCTTCTATCTAGTAATTGACAATATGCAATCAATCTGATAAGGCAACTAAAACTAATATGATCCAAACAGATAAACACTCACCACCTTTTCTTCCTCAAAATGAGCAGCAGTCCTTTCCATTCAAAGTACCGCGAAGATGTCTTTCAAGTCGAAGTTAGAAACACTGTATGGCAGGTCCTCTTTCTGTCTGGAGCTCTGCTTCCTGACTTTGTTGCTTCCATACCTCACTGTTTGTTTGTGACATTGCCACACAATGATTGCTACTTGACTTTAAGATTTCAGGTTTGTAAGCATTGCTTCGTTGCTTAAAATTGAGGCTTGAGAGCACTTTTAGAGTTATTTCTGGAAGTTATACTTCTCAAAGATGCTATTTCATTCATTATATTCTTAAATTTAACCAACCACCTACTTTGGGATAGAAATAGTTGTGTAAAAAATTCACAGGGAAAGTTTTAGGGAACACAGATGATTTGCATTAAAGAGTGTGAAAGGCTCTGAGAAATATGCACTATTTACTTAGAGATATCAAAGATATGTTGATGCTGATGTGATTTTGTTAATGTGAATTTTGTACTCAGGAGAGAAACCCAAAAAACATAAAGTTGTATGGAGTGAGATTTTGAAATATTTTTTCTGGTTCAGCAAGTATTTGCTATGACAGAGAAAAGTTGATAGTTCTCCTATCTGCCAGCATTGCCACTTCTTGATTGATGCCAAAAGAAAACCCACTAATCTTCCTTTTGTCTGATGTGTACATAATAGGTATAGAACAAAGGCATCAAGGAGTAGAAATTTTATATAATGGTGAAAACAAGATTGTGTTTCTCTTCACATTCTTCCTAAGGAGAAGTTGTTTTCAAACTAAAGGATGAGTACACATTAATATAGTAGTATGGGGTAAATATCTTTCAAAAATAGTTCTAAAAGATCCCCACCTCCTAGAATTTATGTCTTTGTGCAACACCCATGCTTGCATGTGGGTTACAAATAATGGCTTGCTTCTAAGAGAATATGGCAAAAATTATGGGATATCACATCCATGACTATACTATAAAAGATTGTGATATATTGGACTCTTTCCATTGCTTTTTTGAATTGCATTCTTTAATGAAAAAAGCTACCATGTTGGAAGGATCCATGTGGCAAGGAATCCATGGTGACTCTTGGCCAAAAGTCAACAAAGAACAAAGACTTTCAGTCCAACAGCCCATGAGAGGCTGAATCCTGCCAACAACCATGTGAGTATGCTTGGAAGTGGATCCTTCTCCAGTTGAGCCTTCAGATGAGACTATGGTCACAGCCCACACCTTGATTGCAGTCCGGTGAGAGACAAGAGACAGATTTCTGTCCCCCAGAAACTGTGAGATAATAAATGTGTATTGTTTTAAGCTGCTAATTTTGAAGCAATACATTACATAGTGATAGATACACTAATACAGTGTATATTTAATTCATATTCTGAAATTCTAAAAAGATAGGTCTGTTTCCATAATATTACTTAAGAATATAATGCAAACTTGTAGGTTTGATCTCCTTTGAACCCCAAACCCTTTATTACATTTTTGTTGTTTCATACAGAAATGTCCCTATTTAATCTCTTCAAAACCTTTACCTTTTCTTTTCTTTAGAAATACACTTGCCAAAGACATTCATTGGATATTTTTCAAAATGAGGAAGCAATTCTAAGTCATTTGAACTTACTGAGAATAGTCTTTCCTGAGTCAAGGGCTTTACATTTAAATATAATTTTACACTTGAGTGTGAGTGTAGAGCTGAATAAGGAATATATTATAAACATCAAAACAAACATTGGTAAAATAAATATTCAACAAATCAAAGTTTTGTTGTGTGTGTGTGTGTGTGTGTGTGTGTGTGTGTGTGTGTGTGTGTATCTGGTGTTTGTTTTAATTTATGTATTTTTCTCTGAGTGTCTATGTCTGAAAGTTAGAAAGGAAAGGTTGAAATGAAGGAAGAGAATTCGAATCATCTATAGTGGAACTAAGACTGATAGGTTGTTTAATTTTCAAACAAAAAAAAAGAAATTATGGATCTGTTTTTAAATCTTACACTGCCTCTTACTTTCTAAGTCATGGTCTTGTATTCTGCATATACCAACTGTTTAAAAAAGGCATGTAGAATATAATAGCCTTTCTCTAGAATTTCACTGCAGTGTAATGCAACTCCATGATTTCCACCCCTTCTAAATAAAGACATCTGAGGCACTGTTGGTTCCTTTCCAGTATCAACCTTACATTTCTTTATAATGTTGACATTTTTTCCAGCAACTTGGAAAACATTCTGAACCAGAATGGTTGTATTCCCTTAGGAAGCACCATTTCTGACTGCGTTCATTTTTCAGGTTAGGAAGACTTTGGCCTGTACATTCTTTAATCTACATGAATGTGAACATTGATATCTTAAAAACAAGAAGAGCATATATTTAGTGGCTGAATTGTTTTCTTCCCTTAGACTAAAATCTCAAGATTTCTTTCCAGAGGTACAGATTGTTCTGGCAACAAAATCTTAGAAATTTCATGTGCCTGATCTATTTTTAATTTCCCCTTTATACATACTAATTTTAAAGAAATTTTAAATGAGTTATTTGCAACATTGTAGATTATAACACAAGTTTTCTTCGGGGAGGATAGAGGGGAGTGTTTCTTTTGAAATATCTACTACAAAATATAAAAGAAACTACAAATCTGAAAATCTGTAAAGTTGTACATATAAAAACGGAATGAGAATTGGGAAATGTGGTTACATCTTTTTCTTACATAAATACATTAGGACTATGATCTGTTCCATAAACAACAGGAATCTGGTTACTTAAAGAGACAGCATACATAATATCACTTAGCATAAAGGCCTCTTTGTGGTAGGATGAATACACAAATCTGATTTCTTGAGAAAGGTATTCATGTCTAATCAATGACAGAGTTATGGAGGGCATATTTTTTGACAAATAAGTATATATGATAATAGACATATCTTTGTTGTTCAACCTCAATAAATATTCTTCAGCACTCAATTGGCACCTAATTAACAAATAATTAGAGTATCGAAGAATATAAATTTACATTTAGTTGCATTAATTAACTAAGTGCCTTTAATACTTAGCTCTTACTAGCCTACTACATAGAAATTTTACTACATTTATTTCTCTTGCCAAGTGAAATGTCAGGAAGCTAAGAGTTATTAGAGCATTCTAATTGAAATTTGAAAACTAATTAAAATGTGTGTTTCTATTTAGAAGCTGCTGAACTAAAAAGTCTGAAGCAAAAATAAATCACTGTATTTATACTGTAACCGTCATATATTCTTAAAATTAAATCTGAATGTGAGACTTGATTTACAACATTACCAAAAATATATTCCAAAGCACTTTAAAGTTCTTCAAAAAAGTTGTGATGATATTTTTGAAACTAAATAGAAATAAAATCTGCTTTTCTTGGGATAAACTAACAAGTAAAATAGCAAGTAGTGGAATTTTAACAACATTCTATGGAAAATACAGCAACACTGGCCAATAGCAGCCATTTCATTCACAGGAATGGCTTGGGATTAAACTTTTGCAAAGAAAAACTTGGCGGGAAAATAGTCAAACTCTTTCCAGAAATCAACTGACAAAGAAAACACACACACACACACACACACACACACACACACACACACGCATGCACACACACAGTCAAGAAAATTCTAGTACCAGTGGGATATTCCCAAATCTCATACAAAGCTATATGAGCCAAAAAATAATATTTGAGAATCTACAACTATTTGAGTATATGTTAAAAAATATGTCATGTGTTCCATAACAACATTTCAGTCAATGAGGGCCCACATAGAAGATGACAGTCCCATCAGATTAAAATGGAGCTGAAAAATTCCTCTCTAGTGACACTATAGGTATTGCTAGGTCACAGCACATGTTCCTCACCTGATTTTGGTGATACTGGTATAAACAAACTTACTGCACTGTCAGCCGTAAAAAAGTATAACACATACATATATCTTTTTGAATTAGTGTTTTGAATTACTTTGGTTAGATACTCAGAGGTAGAATTGCTGGGTTATGAGGTAGTTTTATTTTTAATTTTTGGGGAACCTCCATACTGTTTTCTAGAGCGACTGCACTAATTTGCAATCCCATCAACACTGCATGAAGATTTTGTTTTTCCACATCCTTGTCAAAACTTGTGTTTTGTTGATTTATTGATGATAGCCATGTTAACAGGTGGAATCTAAAACAAACAAACAAACAGATAGATAAAATAGAAACAGATTCATAAATACAGAAAACAAAGTCATGGTTTCCAGATGGGAGGGGAGTTGGAATGGTTGAGTGAAAAAAGTGAAGGCATTAAGAAGTACAAATTGGCAGTTACAAAATAGTCACGGGAATGTAAAGTACAGTGTAGGGAATATAGTCAATAATGTTGTAATAACTGTGTATAGCATCAAGTAGGTATTAGATTTTTCGAGGAGGGACCATTTTGTAAATTATATAAATATCTAATTACTATGTTGCACACCTGAAAGTAACATAATATTTAATGTCAACTGTAACTAAAAAATAAAAATAATTTTTAAAAAAGTATAGCACATACAATTTTGTACAGTACATAATGCTTGATAATGATAATGAATGACTTAGTTACTGGTTTACATATTTATACACTATACTTTTTATTGTTATTTTATAGTGTGCTCTTTCTACCTACATATAAAAAAATTTTCTTTAAAACAGTATGCTGCTTTACACTGGCAGCAGCCTCACACATCTTGCGTTAAAGCTTTTAAGGAAGACACAGATGTAATTCTGGAAGAACTATAATGTCTCTAACTGTATCAAGAACCTTGCTTGGGCTTGGGGTAATCTCCCCAAGAAGTTTATGAATGTTATCTGGTAGAAGACACACAAGAGTTTCATCTATAACTTTAAAGGATTTTCTAAAAATAAAGAGTTTGCAAAAAGCAGTAAGGCTGTGGATGAGATGGTGAACAACGTTAACCTGGGTGTGCATGAGGGTGGCATTGAGGAGCTCCTAGCCGTGGTTCTTGAGGAATTGACTAATGAGTAGTTGCTGGAAGTGGACCAGGAACACATAGTTAAAGAAGAAGCAAGAGAAAAAGAAAGTACAGTAGATGAAAAAGAGGAATCCCCCAGAAAATTAACAGAGGCTTTTGCAGACCTCACCAAGCTCCCTAAAAAGTTTGAAAACATGGGCCTTAACACCAAAAGATTTTCATTAATAGAGAGGAATGTTCATGTTGCATTATTTGCTTACAAACAAATTTATAAGAAAAAAAAGGGAAGAGAAGAGAAAGAATTAAGAAAGGAAAAAAAAGAAAGAAAGTAAAAGAAAGAAAGAAAAAAAACCAACATACCACATGGACGTTTCTCTGAAGAGAGTGATGAGAAGCACATCAGGGAGGCCCTTCAGAAGGTGTTCCCTAAGGAGACATTGTTGTCATAGGAGGTGACAGCCACATGAGTGTTATCACCTCTGAAGACTGGCCAGTGGGACAAGATGTGGAGGTGGAAGACAGTGACACTGATGATTCTGACCTGACGTAGGCCTAAGCTAATGTGTGTGTTTTTCTCTTAGTTTATAACAAAAAACAAAAAACAAAAAATAAATATACAGAAAGAAAATATTTTTGTACAGTTGTACAATGTGTTTGTGTTCAAGCTAAGTGTTGTGACCAAAGAGTTAAAAAGTTAATAAAATTTGAAGTTTATAAAATAAAAAAGTTAGAGTAAGCTAAGTTAATGTGTTATAGACGAAAGAAACAATTTGAAAATAAATTGAGTGCATCCTATGTGGACAGTGTTTATAAAGTCTATGACAGTGTACGGTACTGTCCTTGGTCTTGATATCCACTCTTCACTCACTCACGACTCACCCATAGCAACTTCCAGTCCTGCAAGCTTCATGTTAATTGCCTTATACAGATGTACCATTTTTAATCTTTTACACAATATTTTTACTGTACCTTTTCTATATTTAGATATGTTTAGACACATATTGTATTACAATTGCCTACAGTATTCAGTACAATAACATACTGTACAGGTTGGTAGCCTAGGAGCAATAGGCTGTACCACATTGCCTGGGTGTGTAGTAGGCTATACCATCTAGGTGTGTGTACGTGCACTTGATGATGTCTGTACAATGACAAAATTACCTAATGACTCATTTCTTAGAACATATCCCATTGATGTGTGTCTGTACATATATTTTTTAAAAAACAGTGCTTATATTTTATAACATAGAGAGTTATCCTTTGGGGTTTATTTGGAAGATGCTAACCATTTAAATAAAATAGAACTTTCCAAACCCCTACAAATATGAGAGATTACTGCAATATTTTTTACACATAACATTAGAAGTCACCTGGGAAAGGACTGAGCCTCTACCTACAGTCAATAGCCATTCTCCATCTACCTGAAAATTAACATCATTCTCCAGTCATTTCTTTCTGTCCAGGGTGTACCAGCCATTCATTTAATTCAATCAACAAATATTCAATAAAAGATATCTCCTATATTATAGAGACTATTCAGTGAATAAAACCCACAGAAATCTCTGACCTTATGGAATCCACATCCTATTGGAGTGGAGGAGATATCTGTAATGTAAAATCCAGCTCACATTAACCCTGGGCTTTCCAAACTGTCATTCATCGATTCATTCATTCTTCACCAAGGCAATGACAGACATGGGAGTTGCAGTGGGACTCCTCAGTCAGACCAAGAGACAGTAAACAAAAATGAATATAATCTGATAAAAGAGGACCTTCCCTTACTCTGCAAATGGTAGTCTCAGAGCTTTTTCATCACTACCTACCTGTGTTGATAAGTTTGTGGTTTTCCACATATTATAGGAAAGTGATATAAAATTAGCTTCGGTAGCTCATGACATCCTATTTTGTTCCTTAAGAGAGTTTTTAGTTCAAAATGAAGTGCTATGTAAAAATCAGGACTGCATAGATGCAGTCAGATCAATTGCCTGAGAAATCTGAAGGGCAAGAGTCAGCTGGGGAAGCAGCTGCTGAGGAAGATATGGAGAAGCAGCTCTGTGCATTTCTGCGTTCATAGCGTCTGTTAGGGGCAAAGTAAATACAACCTTTGGGGGGTCAAGAGGGTTGCTGGAGGGGGAAACATACTTCATCAGACAAACTGGATGCCTGGGGAGTAAAGATGGCTTAGGGAGCAATCTGGAGAAGTGCACGTAAGAGGTCTGTGTCCTCTGGCATGGAGGAACTCTGAAGAACCCAGGAAATTGTCAAGACTATATAAATAGGCAGAGGTAGCCTGTAACGTTCAAGTCAGAGCCTGTGACACTATCTCATCACTCCACCCATCCTAGACAGATGAAAGAATGGACAGGAGAAAAAGGAAACTCTGCCTGGTGAGGAAAGAGAGATCTTAACTATATTCCTTTTCCTGAGAGAGCGCTGGTCTCCCACCTGTACAAGGCCCCAACTCAGGGCATGGTGTGCGTGTGTGTGTGCACATGTGTGTATGTGTGTGTGTATTTGTGTGTGGTTTCAAGGTTAAACCGCATTTAAATTATTGACTATTGTAAGGCACTGAACATTTAAATGACTGATTTAAGGATCTTGATTTTTGTCTGTTTGTTTGTTTGCTTTAAGTGAGGCAATCCTTCCTTGGTTGACCTCACAGATTGCAAGAAGCTTGTCAGCTTACAATTCTTTATTTTTTGTATTTTTATGCCTACAGCACCTGGTCTTCCTAGGTGGTTTCCCATCAAAGTATAACCAGGCCCGACTCTGCTTTGCTTCTGAGATCAGATGGGATTTTGATTTTTTTTTTAATGGTGTTTTTTTCTTTCATTTTCCTGGATATATATCCACTCATAATAGACTGTCTGAATTTATTCTCAATACATGGTAGCAGTCAGATTATCTCAGCACACAAATTTCTCCTAGAAAGAAAGTAACACAACCATTGCATTTAGCTAAATGATGTCCCATGGCCTGAAGTACGCCTTCTTAAATACCCTTTCTACACTGGCAGCATCTGGTTGGTGACAGTTGTGTGCACATGTGGTTAGGAACTAAACTGCTGACACATTAATTTAATGTGTCATCATGATCAATACTGATCACTTCATCAAATTGATCATGCAGTAAATTGTATTGATCCCAAAGGTGACCAGTGCAAAATCCTACAGGACTGAATTTTAATCATCTTTTGTATGTATAGACATAGCCTGACTCTCATTCTCATAAAGCTCAAAAAAGCCCTGATGAATTACAAATCAAAGATGTTATCCATGAATATTTTGATAAATATCTTGACTTTAGATTAATATGTTGCTAATATAGAGAAGTAGTGTGAAACTATGACAAATAATATGATCTCTTTGAGCAGAGCTCTTATCACTGACATGTCTACATAAGCATCCCTTTAGCTCTCATACAGAACCCTGGAAGAAGAATGTGAGAACATCACTTTGAGAGAACTGCCAAGGAAGTTCACTTAGACTCTGCATCCTCTGGTGAAGTGCTGCATGACTTTGAGCTGACCTTAAAATTTATGGTCTGGCACAAATAGTCATTAAACTGGGAACAGCTTGTGCAATGTATTGATAGCAAATGGTACCCAGAAATGTGTTAGCAGCGGAAAGAATTTTAAATATTCAATTTAGTTTTAATTTTGGAGTGGAGACAGGCCTGTGATTTTGAGAAATAATCACAAAGTTGAATGCCAAGTGTAAGGGAAAAGACAATGTCTGTAATCTTCTAAGTGTACTTTAAAAGAGACCAAAAATAGGCTGATTGTTCTGACTTAGCTGTGAACAATCGGTAGGCACTAGGGTAGTGCAATAACTTTCTTTGGGTCTCTTGTAAATTTATTGATCCCTTTCTTCTTAGTTCTGTGGAACAAAAGGAAGTCAATCTATGCTTATCTGATTTACCATTGGGACACAATACCCTCTTAATGGCAGCATATCTGAACCTGAGGGCAATTTACACTCTCATTACACAAAAAATTATAAAATTTAAATTGGACCTAAGGTAGCACAAGTTAATCTTTATACCCTGAGTTCCCTGAAAATGTCTAGGCTATTATATAGTTTAGTAACTGGTCAGTATGGATTTATTCCACAATATTTCATAATGCACGTGAAAATTTGGTTAGTAAATGATAAATATTACATTTAATAATGGAGCTTTAAGATTATCTATATAACACCTCTTATAAAGAAAAATGTAATTAGATTATTAACCATAAATGAAAAGAAACTACCAAAATAACTTGCCTTACCCACAGATAGCACTAGATCATTATTTATGATAGCAATTGATAACCAGCAGGAGATACCAACTCAAGGAAGGCACTCTGTGATGTGGCCTTGAGTGAATATTTCAGAGAGATCAATCAGCTTCCACCTTCTGACATTTCTACTGGAACTGGGGAGTGAATCAGCCGGGTAAAAGCCAAAAGAGACCCAGAAAGAGACAGAGAAAAGCAAGTCACTTAATGGTCTAAATCAGGGATCTCCACCCCCATCCTTAACTCCACCCTTGTGGCCAGTGGTCTGTTAGAAGCTGCCTGCACAGCAGGAGGTGAGCGTCTGTATTTACATATTTACAGCCCATTGCCAGCGCTAGCATCACCACCTCAGCTCCATCTCAGATTATCAGGCATTAGATTCTCAAAGGAGTACTAGTCCCTGGTGTCAAAACTGTTGGGGACTGCTGGTATCAAACAAAGATGAAGATCTATGAATTCATACTATTGAGATCTCTGGAACCACATTAGAGCTAAAAATTTCTTCTACTTCTAACTTCCTCATGGATGAGCCCAATTCCTGAAATTTAAAAGAGATTTCTAAAAGGTCTTAGAATTACTAGTAGAAAAGATACACCATAAAGACTAAGGCAGAAAGGTGAAGAAAAATATTTTGTTGACTATTTTTCTCTTTTTATAGAACTTCAGTCTTGCATAAAGGAAGCTGAGACTTTATCTGACCCAGCATTTTTGTAACTTAAATCCATAGGCCCAGCTTCCCAAGAATCAGCCTATTAATTATGACAGATTTTTAGTATCTACTTTGAGAGATTTAGCATCTCCTGAGGCTTTTTTGGATATCCCCCAGGCAATTCTGATGTCTAGCATCAGCCTGGGTTGAGTCCTAATATTGTCAATTCATTCATATTGTAAACAAGAAGACTGAAGCACTATCTTCAAAGGCCAAACCCCAACTGCGCAATTAATATGTGGAAGAACCTGAATAACGCTAGCATCTTCTTGTTTTGAGTACTTTTTCTAGCAATAACTTTGTTTTTTTTTTTTTTACAGATATTTGGGATCCATCTTAGTAGAATCAACTTAACTAATTCTCAAGGACTAGTAGATTGGAACTTGAGTGTTCCATTAGTAAACTTTTCTATTCTAAAACAAAACTTTTGTATTCTAGAACTATTATTCTACCCCTTATCCAAGCTGAAAACAAATGAAAAAATGACTAAAGATAAACACACTCAAACAAACGCTAGAAGTAAATGTACTCTTCAGGAATATTGGTTTATGACACCAGAAAAGCAGAGAAGAAACTAAAAAGACTCAGAATATGCCACAGAGCTTGATTAAATTTATAAGGAATCCTAGATCTTAAAACACTTGTGTAAAGACAGTATTACTGAATTAATGTAAAATTGTTATACATCGTGTTATTCTGCAATTGTACCAAAACAAAGTTAAGATATGAAGTTATTTTAAAACCACAGTAAAATATTTATGGTGGAAATGTTTTCTAAATAAGTGTCTTCTTATTTTCACTTCAAGGTATTTCTGTAAATATTCTTAACCAAAGTCTGTTTTTAATTTTTTAATGATTTGTCATCATAATTGCTTTGTCTACACACCAATTTTTTTCTTCAATTCTTTGGATTTGTTATTTTATTTATAATGGGTTTCCCCTTGCCTGTTTGATTTAAATGATTCAATATATGCAGTTGGCCTCCACCTTTCAAATCACTTTGTCAGGAGCTAATTGGAGCATAGACAAGAATACAAGTTTAAAAATAATGATAAAAATTGAAGATTGGCATAATAAAGAAACAAGTATATCAGTAGTTGAAATTCTCTCTTGTTCTCATCAAGTAATTTTTGCATGTCTTTTGGAAGAGTTGCAAGTAAGCACAGTGAAATAAAAATGTATCAAACATTGACTTTTCTTGGGAAAAGAGAATTATTAGTCCTGCTTCTTCATATTTTCCACAGAATGTGCACTCAATCATTCTCTCCAGAGAAGATGTGATGTTGAAGAGAACACTTCAAGCATTCTCTCCCTTTTACTTCTTCTTTTTCCTGGAGGACAAAGGGATGGTCACTTTAATTATTTAACATTTGATATTCACAGGGCAGTGTTTGTTTGTTTGTTTGTTCATTTGTTTTATTGTGAGTAGGTCATTCTAACATATAGAAATGAAGGTGCATGTTGCCCTTGTTCTTACTGGTATAACTTTTATTCTCGTTTTCATAATGGCAAGTAACAAGCCTTTGTGTATGTGTAGGTATGTAATGCAAAGTGTGTGACACTTGCCTACTAGGATAAGAACATTGCCAGTTTTGTAGCAGCACAAACCCTATTATAGGCAATGTTCTTAAAGTATTAAAAAAATGAAATCATTTAATCTTCACAAAACTCAGTGAAGATTATACTAATTTTATACATACTAATTTTATTTCTATGTTACAGATGGAAAAACTGAGTCAAAGTGATTTATCCAAGGTTTGAAAGTCAGAGGGTTGAAAAACTGGGCTTAAAATCCAGGCAGTTTGAACTTCTAGAAAGAGTGTATTAGTTGCTCAGTGATAGATGTTAAACTGGTCAAAATTAGTAAAGACAACTATCCTTTGTCTCTAGAATTTGATCCAAGGGCTTACAACAAACATAGAGACATTTAGTCTCCATTTAGAATTAGAATTTAGACATTTAGAATGCTGTGAGAACAGTGGGAAGCCCAGCATTCAATGAGAGCTGTACCCCCAGCTCTGTGTCATAGAGCAGCCACTCCAGAGAGCTCTGCAAATGTTCTAGGCAATGTCTAAACATTTCTCCACCTTCAGCTCCTGCTCTGTAGGGATGGCCTGGGCAGGACAGCTGAGGAAGAGGACTCATGTTCCTGGAGTTGTGTGTCACTTAACTCCAGTGGATCTGCAGCCTGTAAACACCTGTAGATGCCAGGTAGCCCAGCTCGGGGCTAGAGAAGATCTATTCTGCGTTGTGGCATTTATTCCTGTCTCCCTGGCTCCACTCCTTTCTGGAGCACAGAGAGTCTGCCCAGAGGAAGGTGGGGCAAGCCTCAAAGAATGGCAACACCCTGCCTGGCCAAGTTTGAGAATTAAACTGCAGTGAGCTGCTCAGTTGGTAATTCTCGTATTTAAATAAAGTCAACTTCAATCACACTTGGACTGAATTGTTGCCTTTACAGTGTGCCCAGTACCATTCCATTCACCAAATAAGCCTTGGAAATAATTATTTTCTGCGAACTACCTCACTTTTTAAAATCTTGAGAGACGATCACATTTATTGACTTATTTTAACATTTAGTACATTCCTTATTTTAATGTCAAATCATTAAAGCTTTCAGACTAAGAAAAATGAAATAGTTATATATTAACTCACATAAGTAGGCAAGAGCTTCATAAAATAAAACAAGAAAGGTAAACACTCATTAGGCTTAAGGTATCCATTTTTCTCTCAAAACAAATGCAGTATTTTGAATAAAAATGCCTGATTGTGCCACTTGTTAGAGAACAAACCGATCTCTCTATAATTATAATTAATTCAGCTTTATTTGGTTGATAACACAGTTGTTGTAGTATTTGAAAGGACTTACATGTTTGTTTTTATTTGATGCACATTTTATTTAATGGCTATAAGTTATCTTAGGTGGTTCCAACAGTTATTCTTAGCTACTTGTAACTTTAGGTGAACTATTGGACATAAACATTTTTGTAGGGTCACAATTAATAGAAAACTTAAATAGTGAAAGTCTCACATGATTAAAAGAAATATATTTGCCAAATGTTTTTTATATAGGCAGGTGTAATTAAAGTGAAAATATTTACAATAATTTAGCCACTAGTTGTTTGTATAATAGGCCTTTTGTCATTACATATGGACATGAATAAAAAGTAGATGAGCTTTTTATTTTTCAAGTACCTTACTTGTGTAGTACAGGAAGGGACATGGACCCTTTAGCTTATTTGGATGTCAGAGAAATTATTTTGCAAACAGACATTGGGTGGTGAAATTTGATGAATGGCAAGACCCGGAGAAAACAAGGGGCTGCGGAGAAGTTAGTTACATCTGAAGTGGACATTTGCAACTAAAAGACACCCAAATAATTCTTAATTAAAAAATATTTACAAAAGTATTGAGAAATTGAAAAACTGGCAGTTCCTCAAAAACTTAAACATAAAATTACCATATGACCCAGCAATTCTATTCCAAGGTATATACTTAAGAGAAGTGAAAACAAGAGTTTAATTTTTAAAAAAATTATGAATGCTCACAGCAGCATTATTCACAATAGCTGAAAAGCAGAGATAGTCCAAGTGTCCATCAACTGACGAGCATATAAACATAATGTGGTATACATATGATGGAATATTATTTAGTCATAACAAGTAATGAAACACTGTTACACGCTACAAAGTAGATAAACCTTGAAAAACTCAGAGAAACATTTTACTTACTGGATCACTAGCTTGTCATAAAAAGATATAACTCAGAAATAGCCGGATAGAAGCGATGCAAGAGGCAAAGTAAGGGACAGGAATGTGGTGTTTGCATGCTCTCGAATGCACCACTCCCCTAAATTTCCACGCATTCTCGAATTCAGAAGCTCTCCAAATCCCTTTGGGTTTTATGGATTCCCCATTACATTGGCATTATTGATTAAATTATTGGCCTTTGGTAACTGGACTCAATTTCTAGCTCTGTTTCCTTTTCTGGAGAGGGTGGTGGTGTGAGAAGGAATGTTTTAACCCCCTAATCACAGGGTTGCTTCTCCTGACAATCGCTAGTAATACTTGGGAGATCAAGGGGCTTTCAGAAAGTCACCTCATTAACATAACAAAAGACACCTTTTTGTCTCTCTTCACTTATGGAATTCCAAGGGTTTTAGGAGGTTTGTGCCAAGACCTGGATGAAGACCAAATTTATATTTATTATAAATCACAATATCACACAGGCCTTACTCAGGAGCAGGGTGTCGCCAGTCTTTGAGACTTCTCTGGTGGTCTTCTGTTTCTTATGTTGCTGGAAGTATCATGGAGACATTAGCCTGCTTTTAACTGCTCATCATCAAAATCTCTATTATTATTTTTGACAATGACCTTTGGCACAGACTTCCTCACTCTCTGTTCCAAATAAATTTAGTCTGCTTAGTGAAAACTACAAAACTCTTTGTGTTTACAGGCTGGATCTTTCTTTGAGCAGAATTTCTACATAACATTGCACCAAAGCCGGGGGTGAGGATTGTGACTCAATTCTTCCGGAATGAAGCCTCTGCTCTGTGAATGGAGCACGTAGTGGAAATGGTAGTCCCCGATCTTCTTGACTTTCCCCTCCTAGAATGGAACTTACATTCTATGGTCAAGCTGAGATGAGGTCTATTAAGACCCAGCATTTTCAGCTTTCCATTCCTAGGGTAGAGGATCCACTGTACAGGTGGGTGTTGGATGGTAAAGGGAAACACCAGTCCTCTCTACCATGTCTGCTTGAAATAAAGTTTCTACAACATAGAGCTGTGGAGAATGAGAGATGTCAGCTGCCTGCCCTTCCTGACTTGAAGCCTCAGCCCAGTAGATCTGCTCCAGTAGATCTGTGTTTTACTTACCTGGGGGGGAGGGGATGAAAGCAGGTTGTGGTTCAAATGTCACAGATGATCTGTTTCCCATCTGCTGTATGCCCTTAGGACAATATCCAGAGACTATAAAATGTTTCTTTTTCAATAATTTTTACCAGTTAAAAGATTGTTTTGTCACTAAGCTCTTCATACCACTATTTTGAAAGTCACAATCTGTCTCTATTCTTAAATAACAAAAACAAAAATAAAAAAAACACAAATTAAACCAAACAGAACAAATAATAAACAGGAACAATTACAATCAGAGGTTTTTCACAGGAATTTTAAAGTATTACATATTTCTATTCTTTCAATGGTGTAAAATTTATTCCTTGATAAGGCGCAAATAAATATTTTTCTGATTTACTTGAAAAAAAGTTAAAAGTTACAAATTTTTATCCTCATTTTATCTTGAAATAGACAAAAATAATCATCAAGATAAGTTCCTGAGAATTCTAAACATATAAAGAGAAATTTGACAAAATCTTTTTTCTAACACACAGCACATTCTTGTATGGGAATATTAGTACTACTAAATATATCAGTTTTCTCAAAATTAAACTGCAATCTTATCCAATATCACAAGAATGTTTTCCTAGATCTTTATAAACTAGTTCCAAAATGTATCTTGAAAATGAAATATGTGAAAATGGCCAAAAACTGTGGTTTAGAAGAGCAAATGAGGGAGGTTTTTTTTTTTCCATCAAATATGAAAACATATTGAAAGCTATAGAATTAAAATAACATAAATTCATGAAAGAACCGGTAGCTAGAAAATGCATCTGATTATAGATGATGATAATAACATTCAAATTACTGGGAAAAGAATGACAAGTTCATAAATGAGGTTGGAAAAACTGATTATGCATATGAAAACAAAAAAAATAACTTTATTATATACTGTAAACACTTCAAATTATAAACATATTGGAAGAAACTGAAAAAATAATTCAATAATATCAGAGAAGGTAAAAGCCTTTGATAACAAAATGTGAAAAATCATAATAAAATACTGATATAGATGACTGTGTATACATTAAAATTTTCTGTGTGGCAAAATTTGCCATAAATAATTTTAGAAGCAAAGTGACAGAAAAATAAAAAAATGTTGTCAATTTATATAAAATATACAAAGACTATATAAAGGTTACTTACATATTAACAAGAAAAACTAATGTAATAGGGGAAATAGCAAAAATGTGAGAAGAAAATTAACAAAATAACAATTAGAAGAAATTAGTCAATACAGAAGATTTTCACTACACTATGAATCAAGACAATGCAAAATAAAACAATAAATCATTATGTTTAGTTTTCGCCAAAATAAAAAAAACATAGTTTCTACTGATGAAATGAAAAATCTAAACTCTTAGCTCAGCTGTCATGTCACTTTCTCAGAGAAATCATCCCTCTATACCCTGTACAATTCTCAACAGCACATCACACCTTTTTAAAGATTGTTTTTCAAAATAAATTACATATTTATTGGTGTGGTTATTTGTTCAGCACCAACCTTCTGCACTAAACTACGAGCTTCAGGATGTCAGAATATATGCTTTGTTTTCCACTGCTCAACATCTATACAGTGCTTGGTGTATGGTAAATATGAACACCGGTTGAATAAATAAGAAAATGAAGAAATGAAGGAATGAATACTGGTAGAGTCATATAAATAGTTATATTTGAAATTTGCATCTAATTACATTCATGCGTTTTGTTCTCAGTTCTTCATCAAAGAAATTCAAAATTAAAGTCTTCCTAGGAGATTTATTTGCCTAAGATGATGTTTCTTGTGCAATATTAAAAAATAAGATTAATTATATATTTTGTTTAGATTTTTTTCTTTATACTTTTGTTATGATACACCTATTTATAATCATGCTATACAAAATGTCATTTATTGAGTGACTGGGTCTGTTTTTGGTGCCTTATTATTAAGTCTGAGGTTGAGAAACAGATATTATTGTCCTCACACAACCTTTAGCTAGTAGAAAGTCTTTTCTTCATTTTACAGATGAAGTCACCTCTTCACAATTATATAATAGAGGTAGATGTCTTAATAAGTTCAGGATGCTAAAACAAGGTACCATGAAATGGGTGGCTTAAGCAAACATATATTTCTCACAGTTTGGGAAGCTGGAAGTCAGATATCAAAGCACAAGCAGATCCGGTGTCTGTTGAGGACCTGCTGTCTGGCTCAACATAGCTGTTTTGTCATTGTCTTCACATGACTAAGTGAGGATTAGCCCTCATATCTTCTTATAAGGATATGAATCCCATTCATGAAGCTTCCACCCTCATTAACCAATAACCCAAATCTCCACCTCTTACTACCTCCACTTTGGAAATTAAGCTTCAACATAGGAACTTTGGAGAAACACAAACATCAGCAGCCAATTTGTGCACACGTGTTGACCAGCTTTGCAGAGATATTATTGTTTACCTCTCCCTTTCTCCACTGGGGCTCCTCTGACAACAAGGCACAGGGTACTTATGGGCTCCCTCTCATTGCTCAAGTCTGAAAAACTCAAAATTGTGGGTATTTAACTCTTGAAGGTCCACTCTGCCAAAGTGATGAATAAGTCCTTCTGGCTTTGGTTCCCTCAAAGGAAACTTCAACATATTTCACAAATCCATTTAAAGGTCCTGGTGTAATTGAACACAAGAGGTTCTCAGCAATGATCAACAGGATGATGCATTCTTTTATGGTCTTTTCCTTCTTCCATATTTTACTTCCCCGGCACCTCATTCTTGCTCCCCAGGATTACTTCCCAAATGTATTACCCTCATGGAAGCCTTTGAGATTCTAACACCAAAATATGGTAATGCATAAAGGGTGGGAAAAGGTTTTTGGCTCTTGAAGGAGATGCCTAAATAATTATATAAACACTACTGCTTTGATTCTAGAATATAATTTTATGATGTGTTTCCACTTTCAAAAATCAGAAAAATGAGGTATTTAGTGTTGATTCTTTATTCCTCTTTTTGCTTTTGTATTTTGTTTAGAAATAGATGTCATTTTTTTTGCTTGCACAGTTCTCAACTTTTCTTCTTTACTTTATACAGATTATTAGCCTCATACGGATAATCTTTGAAGATGTGGCTATGTAAAGTACATAAGGTGCAAGATTCTAGCCAGTAGAATGACTGAATAATTTTAAATACTAGCATAAGAAGTGTGAGATTTATTCCTATGTAATGGAAAACCAGAAATTGTGTTTCAAGAGTAAAATAACATTTTAATAGCCACATTTAATTAGATTAATCTGCTGGTGATGTTGAAGGTAAGTTAATTTAATGACATTAGAAGTCCAGACATCACCTAATTTGACATAAGGGATGGGCTTTCTAATTTCTGTTTGTTTCTCATGTAAATATATATAATAATTAAACTAATGCCATACCCAATTTATAGGTATTATAAGTATTTAGCTAAATGTTTTTATTTGTGTATAATTTTTATATCTTTTCTTTTATGTAACATAATTTGTCAGTTATATTAGTATCTTTATTTATTTTTGTTTTTACTAAATTAAACTTACCATGCAGATTCTCTTTGTATAATATTGAAGCAGTTAACTTGCACAGAGGGCTAAGTTAACAATATTGTAATAATTATAGTATTTGTAAAAATAATGATGTTTGAATGTACACTAATCACTTTCTATATTTAAGTTTGTTGCTTAAAATTCAAAGGCTAATTATATTAGAAACTTCAATATGCAAGCATTATTCTATCATAATTTTTAAATAGATCCTTTTATTTTCTGAGACTTAAGAGCTAGGGTGCTAAGCCTGATATGCTAAATATTGTATTCTACACTCCTTTTGGACTTTGATTTGGATTTAAAATTCAAAATCACTTCCATCATTTCTATCTTTGTGAGTGTGTGCCTGTGGGGATATTAAAATAGAGAAAGAGCTACTTGGAGAGATGAAATGATTGAATTTGATGCCTAAGGCCAGAAACCTCATTTTGCTTATGTTAATATGTAGAACTTTTTGCACTCCAATTCATGGCTAGTAAATGCTTTTTCTTGATTTTGTAAAATTCAGCATCATATATCCTGGTTGAGAACCTTATTTCTTTTGTCGCAAATTGTGCTAAAAACCAATCTCCATCTAGTTGCTATTAGCATAGCCCAATTATAAAATGGTTACACACGATTATAGAAAATCTGAACTTATGTGTTGCTTTTTTTAATGCCACTTTATTTAAGATTGCAGATTGAAGCTATTGTAGTCTTAGGTGAATCAGTAATTAACTTAGCACAGAGATAGAATATAGAGATGAAATCATAAGACCTGGGAAGCATTTTAAAAGAAGACTTTTAATATATGTCTAGCAGGATATCATTCTTTTCAAAGAAGTACAAATATCCTCAGTGTCCCACCATGACAAGATGACATTAAGAAGACAACATTTCTTTGTATTGTCCTTAAAGTAACTCGTTAACTTATCTATTTAAACAAATCTTTATTGAATAACATCTTCTTGGTTTTCCAAAGTGAAAAATGTTATGTCTTAGGCCTAGGCACACTCAGAGCATAAATTGGGGCTGAAAAGAGAGAAGAGAAGTTTACACATATACAATTGTAATTCAAAATAGTAAATGCTATAATAAATATGCTTACAAATAATAATTAAAATACATAAAATAAAATAAATGTCTGAGTCAATCATAAACAAAGCTTTCCAAAGAGAGACGACATATGTGGATGAGTTCATTAGCAAAGAATTGGGGCCAGATCATCACAAACAGAAAGTGAATAGTGTGTGTAGGCTAAGATTCTTGACAGAGTATGTTATGATTTAGTTATAAGATTAAGAGAAGTTGATGACTAGGATAGAAGCCTGGAGTAGTGAAAGGCAGGGGATGATCACAGGTGGGGTAGATAGGTACTATAAAGGACCTTATATATCCTGCTAAAATGTTTAGGTTTACAAGTAGAAGACTGATTTAATGAGATTTGTGTTTCAGAAAAATAACTGATGAGACAATGTGGAGGAGAAACTGGAGATGAGTATTAGGCTGAAGCAATTATTTAGTTGAGACTAAATTTGAACTAAGATTTTAGCAGTGAGAACATAGCAGTGACAGCATCATCTGGGCTTCCTGACTGATGAATTATAAAAAATAAGAAAAAAGAAGAGTCAGAGGTGATACCTGGCATTTTCCTGTTAATAGTGATATTGCAATCAATGAAGGCATGAAATAACAGCGGAGAAAACTCTGGGAAACAATGAACTTTTGTATTTTACAATATCACATTTGTTGTTTATAAATTTCCTTAAGAAACATAAAATTATATAAAGTAATAATTATAACAATGTATATTATATATATAATATCATAAAAGGAGGGAAGATGGATAGGGTTACCTCAGAATAACATCTATAAATCACACTAAAATTTAGTATAAATCTGAAATATATTCCGATAAGTTAATATGTATGTGCTAAGTCCTAAAGCAACCATGAAGAAAGTAATTTTGAAAATATATGAAACAATAATTAAAGGAATTAAAATTTTACACTAGACAATATTTAGTGCTGAGGAATGCACTAAAAGAAGACAAGAATAGCAAAACAAAAATAAGACATGTAGGAAAAAGCAAAATGAGAGATGTAAATCCATATATTATCAATAATAATAATATTTGTGAATGGATTCAGTCAAAAGGCAGATATTGTCAGACTGGATAAAAAACAATATATATATATATATATATATATATATATATATATATATACACACACACACATACACACACACACACACTCTGTATAGGAAGCACACTTTAGATTCAAAGATTCAAGTAAGTTTAAGTAAAAGGATGCAGAAAGATATATCATGAAAGTTAAGAGTGCTGGAGTGGCTACAGTAATATCAGAAAATACAGACTTTAAATTAAAAATTTTGATAGAGATAATAAGGAACTTTTTAGAATGATCACAGAATCTATTCATCAGGAAAGACCATATTCTGGATCATAAAATAAGTCTTAGTAAATTTAAGAGAACTGAAAAAATAAAAATATCTGTTTGACCACAAAAAAATTAATTAAAAATAAAAGGATATCAGAAAATACTCTAACATTTGCAAATTAAACAACAAGCTAATATATAATCCATGAATTATAAAAGAAATGTCATGGTGAATTAGAAAATATTTTTAATTAATGGAAAAACTTCATTATATTAAAATGTGTCATATCATGACCCATTTTCAAAAAAAATATATAAGGCATGCTAAAAGGAAAGAATGAACAGAGTCCAAATAGACAAAGCAAGAATTCAAATGAGATTCATATATGTCACAGTTTTGGAATTATCAGATAAGAAATTTATTAATCATATCAAACATATTAAAATGTTAAGAATTGTAATGAAAAAGTTAGCAAGGAAAAATGAGTAATGTAAGCAAGAGATGGAAATACTAAAAAAAAATTAAAAAGAAATGCTAGAAAACAAAAGCACTGTTAGATAAATAAAGATTTTCTCTGATGATTTTATTAATAGACTGGACACAACTCTAGGAAACAACCATTTTTTTAAAAAGAAATGTAATTATGATGCTAAGAGAGGAGAGAATTTCAGTCATATTAAATGCTTAATTAAAATTAAAGAAGACAGAAAAAGAGTGGAAGATAAAAAGAAAGAACAAACACACCAAATATAAAACAGTAACACACAGTAGATATTTATCCAAATACATCAAAAACCACTTTAAATGTTAATGGTCTAAAAAAAAAAATAAAAGACTTAGTGTATAAAAAACTAAACCAATTATGTTGCCTCAGGAAATATAATTTAAATACAGACACAGATAGACTTGGATATTGTGTCTATAACTGAATGGGTTCACTGGTGAATTAACCAAACATCTAGGGAAGAACTGATGCTGGTTCTCTGCAGAGTTTTCCAGAAAATGCAAACAAAAGGAGCCCTTTCTAACTTATTCTATGAAGCCACCATTGCCCTAATAATAAAACCAAATAAATACATCATAAGAAAGGAAAACTATAGATTAATATTTCTTAGGAATATGGATGCAAAAATTCTCAGCAAAATACTAGCGAGTAAAATACAATGCTCTGTCTAATTATATATTATACAAAAGGAATATTTATTTCATTCATGTAAGTTTAGTTCAACATTTGAAAATTGGTTAATGTAATCCACCATATCAATACTACAGAAGAAAATCATATAATCACATCAGTTAATAAAAAATAGCATGTGATATAATCAAACACCCATTTATGATAAAAATTATCACAGGTTAGAAATGAAGAGAAACATACTCAACCTGATCAAAAACATCTACAAAAAACCTTCAGCTAACATCATACCGAATGTTGAGAAACGATGCTTTTTTCCTAAGATCAGGAAGAAGGCAATAATGTCACCTCTTACTACTCCTCTTGAACATCATACCACAAATCCTAGCTAGTATAATAGAACAAGAAAGTGAAATAAAACACACAATTTGGGAAGGAAGAAATAAAACTTTTTTCGGTCACAGATAATACATGTCTATGTAGAGAATCACAAAAAAATCAACAACAGCAAAAAACTTCTGAAACTAAGAATCAATTATAGCAAAATTGCAGGGCATATTGTTAAAATACAAAAGTTAATTGCTTTCCTTTATTTTTGGCAATTAACAAATAGAACCTGACATTAAAAACATAATACCATTACCAATAATAACAAAAACATGATATATTTAGGTTTATACCTACAAAATATGTATAGGCTCTGTATGCAAAAATTACAAATTTGATAAAAGAAATAAAAGATTAAAAAATAAAGAAACATTCCACGTCAATGCTTTAAAGTCTTGATATTGTCAAGATGTCAATTCTATCCACTTGATGCAATCTCAATCAAAATTCTAGCCAGCTATATTTTTTAGATTTTGACAAACTAAATCTAAAGTTCATATGGAGAGGAAAAAAACTCAGAATAGCCACTACAATACTTGAGAAAAAGAACAAAGTGGGAGACATCTCCCAACTTCAAGTCTTTCTATAAAGCTATGGTGAACAAGATAGCATAAAAAGAATACAGATATAGACGAATGGAACAAAATAAAGAGCCCTGAATAGAATCACATAAATATAGTCAACTGATCTTTGACAAAGAAGCAAAGACAATTCAAGAGAGAAAGAATAGTCTTTTCAATAAATGGTGTTAGAATAATGGGACAGATGCGTTCAATAGGCAGTGTCTGTTTAAACTGAGCACTTTTTCTGTCTAAACATCTCTTGGGTTCCCTGGTCTTAGAAATAAGAGACTTGAGTAGTTCACTATGGGTAGTTCCTGACACTCTCCAGAATTGAGTGTGCTTCTTTTCTTCAACCTCTTTAATATAACCATAAAGTATTAAAGAGGTTTTGATTTGGAGGTATGGGTGAATACTCACCATTTGACCATGCCCTCAGGCTGAATTGGGTCTGAAAAGATAAACATGTGACCTGTTGAACTGCTGGCAGCAGAGAACCACAGTATCCTTTCTCAGGGTCAAATGTCAAGAGGGGGTCCCTACTCATTAAAGCAAAGGAAACCTAGACTTTAGTTTAAGAAAGTTAGAAAATTTACCAAAAAAAAAAAAAGTACAACTCTAATTTTTACATCCATGTCACTCTCATTTGTTCTAACTCACACTGAGCTATCAAATTTTGTGGCAAGCTATAAACTTGTTGAGTCATTAGCCTGCCTGGTTAATGGAGGAAAACTAAATTCCTGTTCCTGCATAATGACACTTATTCACTGTAGATGTTTGCATCACTGGGAAATGATAAAACCTCATCTTTCATAATGAAGTTCTGGGCTGACAAAGAGGAAAATATAGTGTTGTGGGACAACTATGAATATAAAACAAGCTTAATAAAGAAATAGTGACAAATTATATTATGCAAAATGTAATGCAATAAAAAATGTTACTAACTCGTTGGAAATGTCATAAATAATCTAAATAGTTTTTGACTGTCAAGGCCTTGAATAATACATTTCTTTAAAAATGAGGTGCAGAAGAGATGTCAATTTAATTGCCATTATATTTTGACAAGCTTGGAAATTTCTGTATTCGGCTTATTTGCTAAATTTAGATATTTGCTCAAGTTGAAATGAGGGAGGAAAACAATTAACCAGTTCTGCCATTTCATTGTTGATCTGGCAAGAAAGTTGTCAGCACTCTTAAGCTACAGGATTGCTGTTTTGGGTTTAGGTCAATATTTAGATGATGTTGTATCAGTTTAGACAAGTGCATCATTACAAAGTGGGCAAAGTCTCAGATTTTATACCTGAACACTGAGAAAATACGATTGTCATTTACCATATTACTAATTGTAAGTAGTAGCTTCTAAAAAAGCTGTAGCTAGCCCTTCTTAATCAGTATGACTGAAACTCTGGCTAGAATTGAAGGGCTTACATGCTAGAATGTAAATATTTTTCTTCTCATCAAGTATTTGCCACAGAATTATCCTTGTCATCATTTATTACCTTACAAGTTTCTTTATTCTGATTTTACTGGGAAAGAATGTTCTTTCTCAGCCATTCAGTAATCTTGTGGTGTTTTGTTGTTATTGTTTTGTTTTGCTTTTGTCTTTTTATTGGCTATGTTTTGAAGACTCTTATCTAAGGCCTATAGGAGCAGCTAAGAAGTGTACAGAGGACTTAAATATCTATGGTATTTTGAAAAACATTTTTGTTTTGCTACTGGCATGTTAGGAAAGATAATATTCCCTGTCCCAGCTCTGAGTCCTGCACAGATTCCTGCTTGGATGTGCCAAAGATGGAATCTCTCTCTTCCTCCACCAAAGCAAGAGCTATCATTAATTCTGTCTTTACATGCTCCTCATAGCGCAGACAATAGAGTAAAGAAGAAAGGAATCACCTTCAGTTCATGGTACAACGCCTTACTTACATCACATCTCTATATTAGTTTATTTTATGATTAAAATGTTTACTTATTTAGGAGCTATTCCTTTCCATGATGTGGTTGAAGGTTGAACATTGAACCTCTGGCCACCCATAGCAGAGATTCCACTGCTCCATCAATCACTTCTTTCTTTCCCACCAAGTCTTCTCAACATTGTCCTCTGTTGGACTTGGCATGTAAGATGTTTGTTATTTGGCACTAGAGGGTAGATTGTGATCTCATCATATATAATCTTTAATTCCCTGTGAAACTCTGGGTTGGTATTGATATATATATATATATATACACATATGTATATATATATTCCATTTTTAATTTTTTTTAAGTTGGCATATCAGGGAACAATTTAAACTCTCTTGTTGAAATTTTCTCATTTCATTTTAGTGCTCTTAAAAATATTTCTGGAATTAGTCATCATATTTCCACATAATTTTTCTGGACCATTGTCATTGGTAACTCAATTTTCATGTTGTTATCTTTATACAAACTCAGAAATAACACCAGATCAACTTATTAAAAATAATTGACACACCAAGTTTTCTTGATGCTATGATTATTACTTCAGCTATTTCTCAAATGTGAAGAATTAAAATTAAAAACTTCTGTTTTACAAAAGAGGCTGTTTAAAGAATAAAGAGACAAGCCACAGACTGGGAGGATATATTTGTAAAACACATATCTGATAATAGGCTTACATCCAAAATATACAAAGTACTCTTAAAACTCAACGCATATAATACAAATGCTGACAAGGATTGGAACAACAAAAACTCTAATTTATTGCTGGTGGGAACGCAAAATGGTAAAGCTATTTTGTAAACACAATTTATCAGTCTCTCACAAAACAAGAGTCAGCATACAATTCAGCAATCACAATCTTAGGTATTTATCCAATTGTGCTGAAAACCTATGTCAACCCTAAAACCTACACACAAATGTTTATAGCAGCTTTATTCATGATTGACAGAATATGGAAGCAACCAGCATGTTCTTCAATAGGTAGATAAATAAACTGTGGTACATCCATACAAAAGAATACTATTTAGTGCTAGAAAGAAATAAACTATCAAGTCATGAAAAGGCATGAAAGAATTTTATAAGTGAAAGAAGACAGATGAAAAAGGCTCTGTACCATACAATTTTAACTAAATAATATTCAATAAAAAGCAAAATAATGGAGACAGTAAATCAGTGGTTGCTAAGGGTTATGGGGGAGAAAGGGAGGGATGCATAAGTGGAATTCAGAAGATTTTTTAGGGTAGTGACACTATTCTGTATGATACTGTATAATACGTTATGTATGTGGCAGGACAACATGAATTATCAAAACCCTTAGAACTGCACAAAGAGTAAACCCTAACATAAACTGCACATTTTAGTTAATAATTACAAATAAATATTGATTCATTTGTTTTAGACAGGTGGGGATGGGGGGACATGGGAACTGTGCAGACAGGTGGGGATGGGGGGGACATGGGAACTCTACTTTCTGCTCATTCTCTCTGTAAACCCAAAATTGCTCTAAAAAATAAAATCTATTATAATAACAAAACCCAAAACAATTGATATGTTAAGCTTTCTTGATGCTAAAACTATTATTTCATCTATTTCCTCAGTGTGGTCTCTTTTATTTTTATTCTTCTAGTGCATTTTGACTTATTTTTAAGCTGTAAATTTATGTACACAAAACCATGTATTTTTATTGTCACTAAATACTGTTTATGTATCATTATTTTAGGGTCTAACAACTTTAATTCTAATTACTTATGGTTTTACATATGTAGTACACAACTGTCACAATGTGACTTAGATGCATAAACTATTTACAAAAAATATGCAATGATAAAATATCAAGCAACTGTAATTGACTTTACACTTTAGCTACTTATGGGATTGAGAATTGTCCTCACTGATTGATGCAAAATGATGTGTAATCATGTGTGATTGATTGGAAATAATTTAGTATGGAATGGCATGCTGAGTAACTGTCATGCCATTGAAAGTTTTGCTAGATGAGCTGATAGCAATGGTTAGCTCTGCTTCTATATAGTTTGACCCTTGAAGAGCTCATAAAAATTACAGTTCCAAATACTATAGAATAAGTGACATAACTAATGCTTATTGGGTAATTGCTAATGTTATGAATACGTGTAAAATGCCAGGCACTGACAGACCTTGGCATGTATAAACCATTTAATCTTCACAATAGTCTTATGTGGTAAGTGCTCTTATTTCCATTTTGCAGATGAAAAAAACTAAGTCAGGCAAGCTTAAGTAACTAACCCAAGCTTTCAGACCAAAAGGAGGGCAGAACTGTGATTTGACCTTGGCAGACTGGCTCTAGCATTCATGCGCTTTTCTAGACCCTTCTTAGTAATAGAAAGTATGGATGCAGATGGTGAAAACCTGATTTAAAAAATACACAATCTAGTTTGTCTTTTACCTTTGGACATCTAATGTTTAGAGCATTCCTCAAAATCTCCCTTATTGATACTGCCTTGGCCTGTGTCTACAGAGATAAAGCATATAGCACTGTTGTTAGCTACTGTCTGAGCCCCTTAGTACACCTTGTCTAAGCTTGCTGGGTGACCCAACGCACGTGGTTTACACTGTTTCTCTGTGTCTCTGAGAACAGGCCCAGAGTGAGAGGGGCTACTTACATCACTGTGATCCTGGAAGAAAAACGAGATCACAAGATATTGCTGAGAAAAGCCAGCAAGATCATTTGCAGGATAGACAAATTCATGGCAATCACAAGTAGAAAAATACACACACACACACACACACACACACACACACACACACACACACACACACATACACACGTATATTTTATATATATATATATATATATATATATATATATATATATATATATATATATATTTGTCTGTGTATATATATAGTTTTGGATAATACTTTTAAAAATGATTCACCCTGGATTTTAGTTTTCCAAGTTTATTCTTTGTGAACTGCTGTATATTCTAAACTTTTTACAGATTGCTAGTTATATATCAAACAAATATATCTGGCAGAGATCTTTTCATAAGACTGAAGAGATTGAAATTTTTTTTCAGGATAAATTGAAAGGACCTGAGAAACAACTGGGAACAAATACTGCAACTTTTTTATTGTCTAAAGTTCACCGAATTCTAAATGTAATCCTCTCACCATCCTTGCAGCATACAAAACACACATTGAAATGTAGGGGAGGTGGCCGTGACAAAAAAAGGATTAAAGAGCCTACGAAATCAATGAGCAGCACAGTCTTTGTGCAATTATTTTCACTTTCTCTTCTAAAATGTGTAATGAGGTAAAGTTATACATATCAACTGCCTGCAATTTACTCGAATTGAGTTATAAGAATTTTAAATGGTGAGAGAGAGGCCACACTGTAAAGATACAAAGCTGTTTTTACAGAGGACGGCCATTACCATAAATTTTAAAACTTATGATCACATTCTTTGAAGAACGAATTTGAAATTAACAACAACAGAAATTTTTCTTCTCTTTTGTGGGCAAAGGGATGAGAACATTTTGAATATTAAAGAAAAGAGGCATTTAGAATGTTAGCGAGAAGTGAGATTATAGCAATTTGGTGGGTAAGGAATAGACGCTCTAATCTAAAGCTTTTCTCTATTATAAAATTCATTTTAATCTTGTCTTGACTATAATTTCTGTTAAATTAATTATTCTTGGTGTTCCTCATACAAGAGACTGTATTATTACAACTAATACAAACTTATGAACTTATCCAGGAAGAAACTAAAATGTTGCTTTGAGTATGATAACACATAGAAAGAAGCTGATAATTTGGTTCCTAAAATGATGTTTGAAACAATAAAGAATGATTTATTTTACTGTATTCAGAAACATACTAGGATTCTAAAAAATGTGGAGTTTGACTCACCTGCCTCATTAGTTGTAAAAATAAATTCATTGTGGGTAGTAGAGTTTAGACAGATTTTGAGTGCTATAATCCTGTGAACAACCTGAGAAGGAAAAGAAAAAATCTGCAAAAATAAGTAAAACTATTCCAAAAATATAATAGTGTTTGCTGTTAATAGAAATACATAAAATACACTGAACTACCAATTTTCTAAAAGCTTGCCATAGCTTATTATCTATCATTACATATAGTATTCATTTGTTTATATACGTGTGTGTGTGTGTGTGTGTGTGTGTGTGTGTGTGTGTGTATTTCTAGTGGACTCAGAATTTCATTAAAAATTATGTATAAACTATAATGCATGAATTACACTTGGGAAAATGTTATACACAATTATCAGCTTACATACATTAGGACTGTATTGTATCAGTGTAGTATATGGCAGTACAGCTCCAGCTAGTGGGATGGCCATCAAATGGAAATGTCAGGAGAAAGCAGGGCTCACTCTGGTGGAGATGTTTGGCTTCTAGTTTCACTAATTCCAGATATTTTTTTAGGGTCAAAGGAAAATTTATTAGAAAAGGGGTAACACTCCACAGACAGAGCATGATCTCATTTCAGAGGCCATTAGTTCCAGCTTTAAGCTACTTCTCAAGTCTTCATCAGGTTGGACAGAGGAGTCAGTTTTATGGTCTCAAACGGTCATGTCCAAGAAACAGTGGAAAGCATTAAATACATTTCCTCCAATATCTTACAATGTAAATGTCATAGGAATTGGAGGTAGAAGGAAGCAAGTTGTTTTGCGAGACAAGTATTAATAAACTATATAAACCACCTCTCTCTTTTTTGCTTCCTTTTTTAAAGCTAAAGAAAATTATTAGCTAACTTACTATATCCTGGACTGTATACAAAACTGAAGGGATTAGATCATACAGTTTTACCTGTTTCGACACAAATGTAAGGTTTTCTGCACAACTGTCAGGAAAATCCTATAGTACAAATTTCCACCCTTTGAAACATGGTGTCTTATAAAATGATGTATTAAGTCAAACAAATCTATTGCTGCTGACAATAGTCAGAGTCTACTTCACATAAAAAAATATTTATTAAATCACAAATAAAGCACTAGAGATTTTTGTTGTAGTTTCAGAGCCCCCAGCGATTGGCATACCTGAGTTGAATGTCACCTTTACTTTTTTCCCTTCCAAAATGTAATCTCTCTCTGGTCTGTTGTGACATGTGTAATATCACCTTAATCTCTGCATCACTACTTCTAACATGAAAACTTTGCTCTTCAAAGAGAAATAACTACACTGTTATTGGAAACAAAATTACATTAGCTCAGAAAACTGAGCCTCACGAACCTGCCCTGCTTTATCAACTTTAAAGAAAAATCAGATATCAGTCATTCTGATTTGGAATAAGATTGTTTTGGTAGAGAAAGAAGATTTCAAGACATGACAGAGAAAAATGTGCTACTTGTTAATATTCTCTTGTGTTATAGAATCAGTTCTACTAAGAAAAATATAACGTTATTGCTTCATGTATTTTAACAAAACATTCCAAATTATCTGATGTGTCGAAATGCAGCTGTCATTTAGAGGAGATTGGAAGGCACACATAAGTGAGTGAGCACACAAGAGGGGTTTGTGTTGTATTTCTCTATACGTTCTTATGTCTCCATATAATATTAGGTATTTAAATTATTCTTATAAATCTTTACTCAGTGACTGAAAATATTGTGTTCTTCACTCCCAGATCTTTGCAGGTGCTAAGTCCTTTTTAGGGGGAACTTTTTTTTTGATTTTTTATAGTTTTCATATGGTAAAATTTTATATAACCTTTAGAACAGCTCACCAAAATTCTTCCCTAAACGTGTCATATTCTCTCTCTTCATGATCTGTAAAATGAACAAGTCCATATTAGTGCACTTAATGTGTTGGTGTCCTAGCATAGTGTGAAGTCCTAGAGGGCACAGGATGTTCTTTGACTTTGTTTATTGAGTGCCAGGTACTGTGTCATATAACGCATTGCAAGAACTTAGTGTTTCTTGATTAATTCCAGGACCTACAGGATTGATTTAAGGCTCCAAATATGACCATAAACCACACAATCTACTGGAAAGTCATTTGAGGTTGCAGCTATTTGTGATGATGCATAACATGATAAGAAAGGAAAATTTTTCTCTGGATAAGAACTTTCTATCCTTCAAACAGGAACTGTCTATCTCTGGTGGCTTGCTTCTTTCACATAGAAATGAAAAACTGCTCATAGCTTGATGTGTGTTAACTAACGCAAGTCACCAGAGATTTCTGAGTAAGTGGATTCTGCAAATAGACTAAACACCATAGTTAGTGATCCAAAAGAGCCAGATGCATCTCCAGAAGTTCAGAATGACTACCTTTTATCTTGGATTCTCTGTGGGATGAAGAATATTTTCTCTAAAACTTCTAACTCCTTCTCATAAGAAAAAATTGCTCATAATCGACTGTTTCCAAGTTAAAAAAAAATGAGACTGAAAATGTTCTCCATTTCCAATAGAAAATCTATGCCACATGACATACCTTATTAATGTATCACATTAACTCTTCATAATATATTCATATTTGCAAGTAGGATGTTTGATCATATAAATTTCTGTCTATGTAAGCTCTGTTTATAGTGAGACTAAAATGAGAACTGCAATTACAAACAATGAGCTCATACAATACTATTAATATAACCATTTTGATTATTTATTATTCATTATGTGTGGAGCTCTAGCCTAAGAGTGAAATGTAATATTAAATAGAAACAGAAAATTTTTAGATAATAAATAGTCTAATCTGTTCATTTCTCAATGAACAGATTAAGCTCCCCAGAATTAAGGTCTATTTTGATAATTTACTAACGGAAAATAGTGAGTCTGTAGATTCAATGGTGATGGTGAGAAAAGAAACTAAAATTATTTTCTCAGTGCCTCACCTCCACAGTGCCTCACCTCCACTCCTCATTTTTAATTTTGTGTTCAAGGCCAAAACCAGATTTTATAGGACTTTCAGTTTATGTAATTTGGAGATATTTCTTTAAGAAAAAGAATATTGCAATTAGTCTGCCTGAGTTGACTAATTTATATCTAAAAGTCACTAGGAGTTACATCAATAGAAAACTGACAAAACGAATGAATAATAGGTACCAAAATCATTGTGTGAAATGAATTCAGGTTATTCAAACTGATGACTTCACAGAGTTGAAACTACTCTTTCAGATAAACTGAACTTTCCTTTAAAATTCAAAGTTCATGTGTTTGGACACTGGGAGAAAATACCTAGTCCTTGGAAACTGGAAGTGGTAGTCAGAACACTTAGGGACCACATTTTCAGTTAGCTCTCCATTATGATTGCACTATGCAACTTAACACCTGCTACTTCCCTTTATTATATTTTGTTTCCTTGTCATGATTAGGCTATGATAATAAGGAGCTCACTGAAGTTGCCAAGGGTGTTATTGAGCATTGACTGTGTGTCCTATATTGAGTATTTTTCATATTGTATACAATCTTCATGATGCTGATTCAAGGTAGTCATCTTTCTGTCATCAGGTTTCATACATTGGTCCCCCTGGAGTTACTGCTCTCTCCTTCATCTCAGAGAGTCTGTTGGCCTTCATCTCAGGCACTGTAGCCAAGAAACTCCCTCAAGATAGTAAGCTGGCATAAGTGTAGGACTCACATTATTTTATTCCTGTTTTTTCAAATATCTCTATCTTTATTACCTGATACCCAGCATCTTGAAAAACATTGTGTTATTTATCTGGTCTGTTTTCTTTGTTTTAGACTGGAGCATAATCTAGTCTTCTTACCCCTGTCTCATGTAGAAGTGAAAATTTTGTTTAGCTACATTTCTCATCTAAGTAAAAACAAAAGCAGAATCAGAGTGCCCCTGTTTCTACTTCAGCTCTGACATGTACAGGCTGTGTAGCCTTCAGCATATGACTTCACCTTTTCACGACTTAGTTATCTTGTCCACTAAACAGAAGTGAAGGAACGAAAGTAGTATTAACATCATAAGTTTGTTCTATTTATTGTCATGTTCGTATTTGTAAATGGGTTAATAAACATGAAGTGTCTGGCACATATTAGTTCCTCAATAATTTTTAACTATCATTAGTTTTCATGATGTACCTTGAAACTCTAAGTCCTATCTTGGAGCACCTACAAATCTAGATAACTGGATAATTTCTCTCCCACCTTGTTCATTGATAAATTTAATACCATCTTATAGGTTTAACTAAAATATCTCTTTAAAGAGATTTTAGAACCTCTTCTGATTCATACAAGCTATTTTCTAGTAATATGCAATGGTTATGTCTTTCCCACTAATTATAATTTTTAATCATCTTACATATCTAATTTTTTATTTATTGTATGTCTTAGTTATTAAAACGGAAGATACGAGAGACCAGGGACTTATAGATTCTGTTTTTTTTTTACAATTGCGACACACATAGTAGGTACTCTATCAATTTGTTGATTAAATATGTAAATTGAATTTTTGTTCCTCTTTTTATACATTGCCTTAATAGTAATATTCTATTGTCCTCTAATTCTGATCTCTATTTTTTACCCCTTTTTCTTTTCTCAGGCCCTTCTTTTTTCTAACTCTCTCTGTCTCTTACCATATTTTCCTGTTGATAAATCATTATTTGTGTTTGTCAAATTTACAACTTTCAGGGAAATTTAGGACCGATAAAAACATATTTAGTTCCATGGATAACTAGCCATGCATCCAAGTTTTGTTGCCTTCACTACAAGCACCTAAAATTATAAATTGAATCGAAACTCATCACTACAGTGGACAAGATTATTTTTCAAATTTCTACTCTGATAGCCTTTAGAGCAAATTGATAAGATAAGAGGCTGTCAGTTGAAAAATCATTTTAGAAGGAGAATAGTTGCCAGAGAAACTAATAAATTAATATAATTCAAAGTGATAAGAGTGAAGGTCAAAATTATATTTACCACACTTACTACAATTATACTTATGTTTATTGACTTTCTGGTTCATATAGAAAACTAGTTAGAAGTAGAGATTCTCAGTCCTTAATGATTTATCTTTAGTTTCTTTTCATAAAGCTCATAAAACAGAGATGACAACAATAACTCTTATAAGGAGACTAAATACTGAGTATTTCACTTTATATTTAAAAAAATAAGTTCTTTTATGAACTTCTGTACTGCTATTTAGCATAAAAGTTTGAAGGAAAGCTTTTATCACTGGTAACAGATATTTGTTTATATGCTTACCCTTAGGCAGTAGCTTCACTTTTCTAAATTTTTATTTTTGTTAGACAGCCTCTAGGTCAGTGGTCTTTGATTCTGAGTTGATGTACTATGATGAAAATGTCAGAAACAAATACATTTCTTTTTTTTCTTTTTTGTCAATAAATTAGTAATACTAATGGGTCATGTGATTAGACAACATCAAACAAAATCTTTATATAATTTAAAACATTTTTATTCACTAACTGCTTTATAACTCACCTGCTACTCTTTATTCCTATATTCCACATTGGCCAAAGCAGATTGGGACTGCTCTTCTATTGTGTCCAGAATTGCAAACACCGAGCTTTCCATTTAGAAGATATTCAACAGTTGTCAGCTCAAGAAAATGGAAATACTGGTTAGGATGGAGAAATACAGAAAATGAGTAAATTTTAAAGGTATGGATAAATAAAGGACCTGATCTAGTTTGGTAGTGCAATTGCAGTCTGAGTATTTGATCTGCTTTACTTTTTTTAAAAATAGATGTTTTTTAGAGTAGTTTTAGGGTGATAGCAAAATGCAGAAGGTACAGAAATTTCCTGTTTATGCCTTGCCCCAACTCATGTGTAGCTTCCCCTATATCAACATTTCTCACCAGAACAATACATGTGTTACAATTGATGTCTCTGCATTGATACATCATAATCTCCCAAGGTCCACAGTTTACATTACAGTTCATTCTTGTCATTGTACATTCTATTTATACAAATTGTATAAAGATGGGTATTTACTGTTACAATATCATACAGATATTTTCACTACCTTAAAAATCTTTCCTACTCCTTCTATTCATCTCACCTTTCCTCCCAACCCCTGGCAACCACTGATCTTTCTACTGCTTTTCTACAGTTTTGCCTTTTCCAAATGTCATACAACAAGAATCATATATCATGTACCCTTTTCAATTGGCCTTTTTTTTACTAGTATTATGCGATTATTTTATCCATGTCTTTTCATAGTTTGATAGCTCACATCTTTTTTGTGCTAAATAGTATTCCGTTGTCTTGATGAATCACAGGTTATTTATCCATTAATCTACCAAAAGACATCTGGGTTGCTTTCAAGTTTGGGTAATTATGAATAAAGCTGCTTATAAACTCTATGTGCAGGATTTTTTTTGTGGATGTAAGTTTTCAACTCCTTTGGGTAAATAACAAGGAATACAATTGATGGGTCACATGCTAAGAGTATGTTTAGCTTTATAAGAAACAACTAAACTGCCTTTCTAAGAAGCTGTATCATTTTGCATTCCCACCAGCAACGAATGAGTGCTTCTGTTTCTCCATATCCTCACCAGCAGTTAGTGTTGTCAGTGTTCTGGATTTTGTCCATTTTTCTGAGTGTAGTGGTATCTCATATTTTAATTTGTATTTCCTTGAAAAAGATTATGTGGAACTTCTTTTTGTGTGATTATTTGCCATCTGGGTCTCTTCCTTGGTGAGGTCTATCCAGGTGTTTAGTTCATTTTTTTTAAATAGAGTTTTTTGTTTTCTTATATTTAAACTGAAAAACAGTTCTTTAAAGAGCTGTATCTTATGCAAATATTTTTTCTTAATCCATGGCTTCTCATTCACTTGACACTGTCTCTTGCGGATTAGAAATTTAAAATTTATGTTTTGCTTTTGCTGATGGTAATTGAGATTTGCCCTGAAATCTCAGGCATTGCCCCAGCCCTGGGGCCATGTTTGGATCTGTGGTGGTTATAATAAATGGACACACACTTTTTTTAGATAAATAGTGCCTATATTTCTTCCTCTTAAATCTTAGCATACTTGTGACTCACTGTGACAACCGAATTTAGTGGAAATGATGCTGCCTGACTTTTGAAGCTGTCAGAAAGATTGACAAAGCTTCCCCAGTGTTCTCGGGGATACTCACATTTAGAATTCTGGGCTGTTAGGTAGTCTGAGTACCTTGAAGTCATCAAGCTGTGAGGAAACCTATGCCACATAGCTACATAAAAGTTTTGCAGTTGACAACCCTAACTCAGGTTCTAGGTGAAAATTGCATCAACCATGTGTATGTGAGTGAAGACACCTCCAGAATATTCTCACACCCAACCAAAAAGTGCCCCTAGCAGCTGGATTTCCAAGCCGGGTTCCTTCATATCATGGAAAAGAAACAAGCCATTCTCACTGTGCCTTGTTTGAATTCCTCACCTTCAATATCCATGAGCATATTATAAAACAGCTGTTTTAAGCCATTAACTTTGGAGCCACTAATTTACTATGTCTTAATAGTAACTGGAACATACTCCTATTGGTCCTTTCCCTGAGAGTAGAAATTAGCCTGACTCATGCAATGGCTGAGATTGCACCATTCACAGGATTATCCTTTCAAAATGGCCACTTGTCTCCCAAATATTAACCCTTTTCAGAATGTCTTAAGTAGCAAATTTCTACAGTAAAAAACCACAATAAACCAGATAATTCTTCCAGAGGTTATAAAATTAGTAAATCATGTTTATTTTGACACTTAAGTTTTAACCTAATAAGGTTTATTAGGTTTAATAATTTAGCTTTTTCATGGTATACTTTAGCTTATTTTCTGAAGATTGCCTGACTATGATCTATAGATGTGAGTAAAAAAACAGCACATATGGGCCTCCTCAAGTGAATTAGTACTGATGATCCTTTTATGACCATCAATAACTATTATCTAATGAATAACTCCAACTGTCAGGCTCATAATCCTAGAAAAATTCTCAGATCAAAGAGAGTCATTCTATGCTTCCAGGCTATTTGCCAGATTGTTCAGCTGAATGACTCCTCGACTATCTATGGATGGGCCAGATTTCTAGTGTATCAGGTGAAAATTTGAAAACTTTCCTTTTATTCTTGTTGCTTGGGGTCAGCCCCATTTCATGTTCAATATGCAGCAGATATTGAGAGCTGTCCAAATGTAATATACATTCAAGAGAGCTGCATTGTGGTAAACATCTTTTCAACACTGGAAAACTAGCTATTAGTCCAAGTCCTTCTATTTATCTCGAAGAAAGACAATATACAAAGAAACAGATGTAAAGGTAAATACAACATCATGAATAGGGCTTTACCTGGAGTGGTCAAATAGTACCTAAATAGTACAGTACTACGTTTAAAAGCTTTAGTTTAATCTAGGATTAGTTAGGGATCCTAAGAATATTAAAAGAGAGCTGTAGACAAATTAACTCCTCCTCCCATCAACTGCACTCACCCGCATCAGGATTATACTTCAAGAGAGTGAAACACCTAGGATGCCAACCTAGTCATCTGACTTGTAAGATTAACTTTAGTTTTCTTGTTTCAGGCTGTATCTCTTTAATTGAGTTGTAGAACTAATTCATCCTGTGAAATATTAAATTCCAAATGAATTTTTTAAACAAAATAGTTGATACAAACAGGCGAAAGTCATCATGATAGCTATCATCATAACATAAAAAAGTAGGTAAAAATTCAATAATGTCTAAAAATTCAATAATGACTTCTGAATGTCAGGAAGATCTGAAAATAAGAGGCATGGGATGAAAAAAGATTTATGTGGAAAGTCAATTTAAAAAATCAATCTATTAAAATTTTGAGTATAGTTATAGTGTTTTTTAAACTTGGGGACCTGTGAACCACAGGCAGGTGAAACAGATAAAGGTCTAATGATAAACACATTTAGAAAACTAATCCTGGACTTTGGCACCAAAAGAAATTCTTTTTATTCATTAGGCATAATGAATACAGATATTTGATTTCTATTACAAGAAATGAAGACATGAATCATAGTATCTTCTTAAAGTCACTGTATCACTGTAGCTTTTCTGAAAGTCAGAGGAAAATTTGGGACATAGTGAATATTATCTTTACTTGGAGATTTTCACCAAAACAAAATAACAAACATCTATCAATATTCTGGGGAAAAAAGTATTTGGTGATGTTCTGTGAAGTAGTTACTGATTGAATTATTGAATCAAAATTAGGGTTCCATTTAGAGTCATTGTCACTTCTTAGTTTACAAAAATAATTGCTTTCTTAACTGCTTTGAGGTGACTAGTTTAAAATAATCTGAACTATATTACATTTTACTTATGCTATGAAAGTTATAAAGAGGATTTACTGTCTTTTATTATTAAAACTTCAACTCTAGTACTGGCCATTGTATTTCCTAATTATGATCAGAGGATGACTTCTTATCCAGGTAGTTCACTTATGAATGATGTTTTTTGTGTGACTTGTGGTAGACGAGTTAGATTGTTTCTGACATCAGCCAGCAGTAAATTAGCTTCCAATTTGCCTGTCTTCTAGAAGACTGAAAAATTTACTTTATCAACATCTTTGCATTCAGATGAAAATAACTTTCTTTAGGTTTGATTTGCTTTTACCTGTGGCACAGGACCCTTGGCTAGAAAGTCCGAACATGAGAAATTACTCAAGAATTTCACAGAAGTACAATCTAGAACTTCATGTAAGATATTTAAGTAAAAAGAACTACATTACGATTAAATACTAAAAGTTGAGACAATGTGGGCTAGAAAGAAAAATAATCATTTCTTTATGGATACTATTACTCAAGAGAAATAATTTTGATGAAGTGTGATTTATGCTAGTATGTAACTTGCTAGGAGATTTTGATGGCACAACTGGTATTTTATAAAAGCATACATGTTAGTATTAAAACTTTCTACTTTGGAGTATGGAAATTTTAGGTCTTATTTTAAATTGGGCTTACTAACTTTCTAAAGATTAACTGAAAAAATAACATAATATGTTCATTTGAAAGTACATTAATTATGGAGGAAAAATTTATTAAAGTGGGGACTCATTTAGAAGAATAATTGATACCAACAGCACTTTTTGATTTTTAGTGGATTGGTTCTCTGCAATCAGTTAGAAACTTTTAGTATAAAATGATTTATTATGTTAAATTTCTTTCTGTAATTTTTATTCAGAAGATCATGGCAACCATTGCTAATGAGTCCAGAAAAATTTCAGCTAATGTAAAGGAGGAAAAACACACTAATAATTTCAACTCATTTTAAATGCACTAAAATTGCTATTTGACTTTGTTTCAAAGTACTTCTCTTTCATTTCATGCAATAGTGTTCCTCAACATTTAGCTTGTACCTAAATTTCTCAAAACTCTTTGGTTGCAAATTTAGTACATGGATATTCAGTGGAACACAATTGGTTCACAAAAAAAACTTAGTATCTCTATATTTCTCAAAGAATGTAAAAACCATAATACTTACTTGAAAAAAATGAATTCAAATACTTTATAGCAGAAGACATGTCTAAAAGATGTCATTCTGCCCAAATGTATGATTGTTTTCATTAATGAAACAGCTAAACTTTCACTGTCTTGCTGTTCTGTGTGCTTTGTTGCCATCAACACTAGTTACTGGCACAGAGTTAGAGCATTGCTGGGCAGTGCAAGCCAAGCAGCAAGCAGGAAAAGTCCTATGTGGCTGAGGAAACCTGGAACACATAACAATTGCAAAAGAGTACCCACAGCTGGAAATAAAGTTGAAATAATTGTGGATTTCCAGAGAAGTAACAACCCAAAAGAAACACAGATACAGCTTCAAAAATGCAGAGTAGACTTAAAGGAAATATGGAAAGTTGGTCAGATTGTTTAAAGAATCCATATGATAGATGAAAGGCTAAGTGTCCAGCAATTGAAACTTGGACTAAGAAATGGATAAGTGACAAGTCACAGTCAATGAACTGGAATGTCAGGCATGTTTCTTCCCTGGACTTCAGTGTTCTTGGATAGATAATGAGTAAAAGAAGTGTGGATCAAGAAGCTTTGGACATACATTCAAGGTACTTGAAATAAAGGGTCTAAGACGGTACATGAGGGCAAGGAAGGGGGAAGTTCAGCTCAATTATATGATAATAACAAGATGAAAAAGTACTCTTTAATGATTATCTGTTGTGTGTCACAGTGAGCTTAGCTATCTACACATCTTCTCACTTACTCTTCAGTATTTCAGTATTCAGTAATACCTTCAAAAGGTATTACTATCCCCAGTTTAGAAATGAAGAAACCAAAGAACTGAGAAGTTCTGAAGTTTGCTCTTGATAACATTACCTAATAAGAAGCAGGGTCAACAATCAAACCCAGACTTTCTTCCTACATGCTTCTGCCTAGCACCTGTGCTATTGGGCAGAAGATATCAAGGTATTTTCCAATCCTATATATTGGAAGGCTGAAAAATTGATGACAGGCCCTTGACTTCTTGTTCATAGATAAAATAAATGAAAAGAGGGAGTTGAAAAAGATGTAGCAGGAACATTACAGTCATATATAGAGGAAGCAGCATGGGTAAATTTGGAATCCATTTAGTTTTGAAGAAAATGGAGAAAACTTAAATATGGACATCCAGTGAGGGTTTTTCCACTTTTGGTCTTGCAGAATGAGTTCAAGATATTAGGTTTTAAAGTTAGTTTAAACTAATGAAATAGGTTTCAACTAGTGAAGAATTCCAGTAGGCAAGATCTGAACTCAGTCCTAGGACCTCGGTCTTAAAAGTGATGAAACAAATCAGCAGGAGTGGGAGTCTCAATTCTCAGTGAGTGCTCAGGAGAAAGTATAGAGCAGACAAAGAAGTTTGGATGGGGCTGGGAGAGGGGCAGATGAAGGCAGACAATCATATTTCTATAATGATTACTATAAAAATTTGATGCATATAACCAGATTAAAAAAATGACTACATGTAGTTGTTGTAAACATAAAATGAGGTAATACAAACAAAATAGCTTAATAGTGCCTGAAATGTAACACGTATTTAACAAATAATAGTTCTCTGACCTTAATGTCAGTATACCTAAATAAATAGCTACTTAGTAATAAATTAAGAGCTTATAGAATAATAGTTTTATACTCTAAAATATATGTCCTTATCTGAAATTATTTCACATATTTGTTTCAATAAAATAATAAGAAACAAGAGAGCAGGCACTATGCATTATTTATACAGATGTATGTTGCACTGTACCAATTTTTATATTTTATATAAAATTCATGCACAGAATGTTTTTGTTTTTTGTTTGTTTACCCTACCCTAACACACACACACACACTCTCTCTCTCTCTCTCTCTCTCTCTCTCTCTCTCTCTCTCTCTCTCTCTCTCTCTTGTTTGGGTCAATATTAACTATATCTGACATATTCCCAGGCTTTATTTTAGAATCTGAGACACAGTGTGTTCAAAACTTCAAAAAGCATATTTTAATTTCAATTAGGCTTTTTTTTAAAGTGTCATATAATTTCCACAAACACAGCCAGAAAGATACAATGCAATTTTTACGCATTTAATTAAAAGAGCCTCCATTATGTTTAGAAATAATCTTTCAGAGCTAAAGATAATCCAGCCCTGATTTTATTCAGTCTTTTATCTCTCTTCTCAGATTGTAGGAGTACTAATAGTATAGTATCATTGAATTAAGGTGTAAATAAAAAATTCTATTCAAATTGGACTACTAATTATTTTCCTTTAGGTTGTCTATAATTATAGAGGAAAATTATTTTTGTTGATTATCATAATATAGGTAATATTTCCTTAAACTATATAAAACTTTTTCTAACACATTATTTTTCAAAGATTAAGTAAAGATAATTATGATTATAATAAATTTCTAAATTTTATGGAAAATTTTTAAATGTAGCCACCATTAATGTCACTATATATCTTTTGTCAAACATAGACATTCAATCTTTAAGACTATATTTTTATAGAACTATAAGTACATTGACCCTTAAACAATCGGATTTTTTTTTCAATAAATACCAGGACTGCTTTTGATCCCTAGTTGGGAGTGTGTGTATGGGAAGGCCGACTGTTTGTACTGTTCTACAGTATTTTGCAGAAGGGACCTGAGCATCCACAGACTTCAGTATGTGAGTCCTGAAACCAATTCATCATGGATACTGGGAGAAGACCATAATTGGTTTTAGGGGAGTAAAAAGTTATACATAGATTTTTGACTAGGAAGTTGTTGGTGCCCCAAACCCCTATGATGTTCCAGGGTCTACTGTATTTTCATTCTTCAGGAAAAGCTTATGTTCCCATAAATCTACCACTTTTATGATTTTTCTCTTCTTCCAGGTTAATCCTGATATCTTCAAAATTTCAGTGAAGAACTTAGCTGTCATTGCTGCTTCTACTTCATACATCCTTTGAGGGACTTGCCAATGCTTGTGCTTTTTCAGTTACCAATTAAGTGTAGCTGACTCCCAATTCTTCCTAACTCAGGCCAAGTTTTCACCCTGATTCCAGTGCTTTATGTCAAGTAGGCTACTTCACGGTCTTTCTAAACAAATACCTCACCACCAGCTCTTCAAACCAGTTGTACCGCTTTTCTTCATTACTCACATAAGAGTATCTACAGAGCTGAACTTAACTTCCTAATTTCCAAAGTGCATGTCCTCATACTAGCTATCATTGTCTCATATCTGAACACTCCATAAACACAAAATTTTAATGTACCCAGCACATAACTTTTACAAGAGTTTGCTTCATTTCCTATTATTTCATATTATTGCATTGCTCAAGAGGTCTACCTTTTGCCTGTTATAGATAATCTGTAACTCCCACACATGTTATTTACTGTGTAAGACATAGATGGTCATCCCAGGTATTCCCATGGTACTTGTACTCCCTCTGTGCTCATGTCACCACACTATATCATAATTGTTCGTTGTGGTAAGTAGAATAAGCTCCCCCACCCAATAACCATGTCCTAATTACAAAAGCCTGTGAATGTATTACTTTATACGTCAAAAGGGATTTTATAAAAGTAAGTCAAGGATGTTAACAGGGGAAGGTTAACTTAAGTCATTCAGGTGGGCTCCATGTAATCACAAGAATTATCATAAGAGGGAGAAGAAAGTGTCAGAGTCAGAGAAAGAGATCTGACAATGAAAGCGGAAGTTGGGGAGAATCATGAAATTGAAGAAAAGAGAGAGATTTGAGATGTTATGCTGTTGGCCTTGAAGAGGTAAGAAGGTGCTGAATCAGAAATGCAGGCTGACTCTAGAAGCTGTAAAAGGCAAGAAATGGGTTCTCTTCCTCTAGAGCCTCCAAAAGGAACACAGATTTGCTGATATCTTGATTTCAAACCCACAAGGACCATTTTTGATTTCTGATCTCCACAAACAGTAAAATTTAGGCTGTTTTAAGATGCTAACTATATAGTAATTTGTTACAGAAGTAATACAAAACCAATACATTTATTTGTCTTTTTTCTCTTACTAGATTCCATGAGGGCAAGGCCATGTGAATCTTATTTATTACCATACCTATAGCTCTTAGAAGAGAACATAGTATGCTAAGGCACATAGATAAGTACGTGTTTAATATTTCAAATGTAGATTAATAATCCCCATGCTTGTTCCTTTATTTTCTTTATGTCTCCTTATCTGTAAAATTTTAAACTTCCTCACATCAACAAATTTCCAATGCTTCTCTCAGTGTCTAGATCAAAAATGTTTCTTCTTCAATAAGTTTTACCCGAAAAGCAATTTCTAATTTGAATATTTCTCAGCACCGAATTTCTCATTTTTATTTGCTCTTATTATCTTTTATTTGTTCATCTATAAGTTGTTTTCTAGTTGTTTCTGTACTATATTTATCTCTTTATGCAGATTATAAATTTTTTAAATTTCATATCATCTCCTTTAAACCATCTAGTAATATTTTTAGTTATAACTCAGCTTCACAATAAAGTTTTTTGTTTTGTTTTTCTGTAATTGTTAAAGAGAATTGTTTTATTTTTGTTGTGTTTTGTTCTTTTGGACAGATAGTCTGTCCCACTTCAGTATAGCTCTGCCCAACTTTTCCGGGAATGAGCATTTTCTTCTACTATCAATCTCTGAATTTTAAAGGTAGGATTTACAACTTTCCAGATTTCATAAAAATATTTTAATAGCTACATAGCAAAGTGACAACTTTTTAGTATTTTTTTGTTAAAATATCTGATGGTTATTAAACATATCAGAATTCCTTTAGTATTTAACTAAAAATAGAATTATTTTAGTGTAAGTTTAACAATTACTATAGTTCATAAAGAACTTGAGGGAAAAAGATTTCAGGTTAGAAGCATGGAGCACAAAGTGTGCTATAAATATCAAAGGTGAATTTGTCATAAATCACTAGATTTAGAACATAAAATATCCTATGCATGAAGTATACATATACTATTATATTTTATATTATACATGTACTACAGCAGCATAAGAGCCAGCTAAGTTTAGAAAAGCTTGCCAACTTTTTTCTTCCAATTATCAAGAACCAAATGTCTGTCTTTAACCATTGCTTAAAACACCACCAGGAGGAATAACATCCTAAGTACAGATTTAGTTTTATGCTGATCATATAAAGGAAACTATATATATATATATCTATATATCTATATATCTATATAATATATATAGATATATATAGATATATAATATCTATATAATATATAGATATATAGATATATAGGTATATATCTATATATCTATATATTATATAGATAGATATATAGATATATAGATATAGATAGATATATACTCTCCATTAGAGAGTGTCTGAATTTAGAAGCCTGAATTTATGTTGTACACTGATTCAATCATCTTTATCCAGTAACATGAGAAATCAACATTGCTATTTTTGAACAAACGATAAAAAACTACCTGAAATTAGTTAAGTTGCAATTAACAGTTCTATTTTTATTAGAGTCTTACAATACCTCTGGGAAGAAATTTGTGAATTTACAGAGTATAATTTTGTTATATGTGGACAAACACCATTTAAGAAATTAAAAACCACTGTATAAAACCATAAATATTAAACAAAAAGTCAGATAAGATTTGCTGTCATAGAGAAATTAAGTTCTACACACAAAAAAAAGATGTGCGTTTACAACTGCCTATAAATACACTGTTACCAAATACCAAACAGAACAGATGATTTGTTTAATATTAATATTGCTTAACTGCGAAGAATGTTTATAAAATGTCTACAAAAAATATCTGGTATAATTATTATATTTATTAGATTTCTAAAGCTAAAAATTTAGTGATTTTAGACATTCTCCAAAAACTAATATGAGTGAAACACTTGTCTTCTGGCCCTGTAAATGAACTGAGGCTTAAATTTGTGTCAAAGGACAATCTGAAAACTTAAAGCACCAAATCCAAGTAGCATTTTTGTTGTTGTTTGTTTGTTTAAATTAGACAGAGTCAGAGGTAGAGTTGAGGGTGGAGAGAATGTGAGGCTCTGATTTCATATTGGTGTTGCTTCTGGGCTAGCTAGTCAGAAAAAGTACTTTGAGTACACTCTAACAAATAAAAGAAGGAAGAGAAATAAGCAAAAACAGGAAATGCAGCTACATGAAGCTTCAGAAATGAATATATATTCTTTATGGTGCTCACTTGTATCCATTACTTAATATTTAAAATGCCTGAATTGAAAGAAAAACACACATACCTCTGATCCTTTTCTCCCCTTAAGCTCAACATTAATGATATGCATTCTTCTTACATGTAACTAAAATGGTTGAATAAGGAAAAAAATGCATATGTAGGATTTATAATACGGTCATTTAAAAATAAGAATGACTTAATTTAATTTAGTGCCAGTATCGAATCTTTGACATGGCTTCATGTTTGACCAAAAAAAGTTATAACTTTGTTAAGAAAATTAAAATTCTCTTAAGTAAATCACTTGTGGCTTGAAATCTGGTGCTTAGGATAATCACTTCTTAGGCAAAGGATTGTAGAATAAACTTGATATTCTACTAGCACAAAGTTGGAAGTACTAGGAGCTATAGTTTTTGGATAAAAGGTAACCAGGTTTATATAACTTTATTACAGTTGTTTTTTTTAATGTCATATAATGACCTTTGGGTATAAATCCAAGTTACCATTCTTTAGAAAAGATAGAAAATGAATTTTTATTTTAAAAATTAAGGTAAATAAATTGCCTTGATGAGAAATAAATGGGAAAATAATATTCAGATCATTTCAAGTTATTTTATTTAAAGTCTAAATAGTCTCACTAAATTTTTCTTCACTTGAAGATGTGAACATTCACTCTGCTTATAGATTTAATATGTTTGAAAATCTTGGGGGAAATAAACATTTAACTTTTTTGCCATTATTATTTGTCACTAATATTTTATTCTTTTTAATCCAGTATCAATACATCATTAAAGACTATATTATGGCTGCTTTTGGCTCAAATTGTTTCACTACTATTTAAAAAGTAAGATATTTTGAATAAGACTTACTCAGAAATCTATACATGCTAGCTGTCTGTTTTTTAAAGCAATAATCCCTACATATTGTATATAAACCAGTGGGTAAAACCAATCTTATTCAACCTGTGTTCTAACTAAATCTCAACTTTTGAAATTAAAATAATAAATATGTGGCTAGATTTAACTTATTTACCACTGAGTAGTTATTTTTCGATCTCTGTTCACAATGCTTCATTTTCTTCGAGTCAGAGTATATATTTCCATTGCAGGAAACAAGCAAACAAAAAAATCAAGCAATTAAGTTTTTAAAAAATCTTAAAATTCTAAAAACTGTAATTTAATAAATTTCCTGAGGGGAAGAATGGCTTGAAACCACTTATTAAAAAAGCCTGCCATATTTCTTAGACAAACCAACACAATGCCTTTAAGTAAACAATTTCTAAAATGGGTCTTACTGGTTTCCACCTCCCAGTATTCTTGTCTTTCTGTCCCCTTCTCTTGAGTGCAGGCTGGGTCTAATGAGACATTTCCGATAGATGGAATACGGCCCCCAATATCAGGTTATTAAAAAAAAAATGTGACTTCCATTTAGTTCTTTGTCCCTGACTCTCTTCTGTGAGAAAGCAAGCTGTCAAGTTATGTAGAATCCTATGTAGAGGCTTATTTTTGTAAGAAACCAGTGTCTCCCACCAACAGCAAGTGAGAAATTAAGACATGTCAATAATCACACAAATGAGCTAGATATTGGGTGTTCTGAGGCAAGTAGCCATGTGGGATGCTAGAAAGGGATTCTTCCTCATCCAGCACTGAGATGACTGCAGCAACATATTGACTGCAGCCTTGTAAGAGATCCTGAGTCAGAGATATTCCATCCAGCTGAATTTGGATTACTGACTCATAGAAACTGTGAGATAATAAATGTTTGTTGTTTTAAGTTGCTAAAGAAGGGTAACAAATATAATGAATAACACCAAAATATATGCTGGTAAAATTATTGAACATTCAGGAAGAACACATTAAATGACTTAGGGAAAAAATTGATTGTCATTGATTTTTACTAGCAATAGTTTATAATGAATAAGAAAAGGAAATATGACTCATGAATTTTATATATAGGACTTTGGGGAATATTTTTTCCTATGAGTTTTTTTCTAAGGAACTGCTAATGAATTAACTTCAGACAATCAGAATGATGAGTAAAATATTGACATAAGGACTCATGTGGAAGGTTTGCTCTGTCCAGCATAAAAGTGTTTTGCTCTGACCTAATTTTTCTAGAAAAAGTTCTTGTCCATTTCTAAACTGTAATCCAGAAACTCTGTCCAGCTAATCTTCTAGTATCTTGATCCAATTAGGTTTAGTTTTGCCTTACATGAGGAGGTTTGGGTTTGTTACTCAGTTTTTAAAACTATTAAGAAATCAAGTGTATAAGTTAAAAAAAATTGAGACATAATTTCTTCAGCCAAAGTAGAAATATCTTCTGATTCACAGAGCATTGGGATATTGTCCCAAACCTGAGACTGTTTTGATCCCACTGAACAGATCTTTATATTATGACCTGATAAGATCAAATAAATTCTATGTAAATTGACAGTGTCCTAAAAAAAAAAAAAGCTCAAGAATACTTATACAAAAATATCCAACATTCATCAAGGTAAAATTCATAAGTTTTGTTATTCAATTGAAGGATTACCATACAATAAAAGTGGAAAAACACAACCCATAATGAAAAGAAGAGTTAATCAATTGAAACTGATTTAGGACTGACACAGGTGTTAGAATTAGCAAATGATGACATTAAAACAGTCATTATAACTGTCTTTCATATGTTCACAAGTAAATTAGAAACATGGAAGCTTTTTGCAGAGCTATGAATTAAACTTCCAGAGATGAAAACTATAGTGTATGTGATAGAAATACAATGGTAATAATTAAAGGCCATTAGATATTATAGAATAAAAAAATAATGAACTTGAAGACATATAATTGGATATTTCAAAATGAAACAGAGAAAAGAGAATTAAGAAAAAGGAACAGAACATTAATGATCTGTGGGATACCTTCAAGTATCTTAATGTATGGGTAACTGAAGCTGCCACAGGAGGGAAGAAAAAAATTTAAAGAAACATGAGAAAATGACACCAAGATACTTCAGAAAAAAATACACAAACATAATGAATGATACAGAGAAAATTGTACAAGCAGACAGAAAAGAGGCATATTTTACACAGTGACAAAGAATGACAGCAGATTTCTTGTCAAAGATAATGCAAGTTTGAAGACACTAGAACAACAACTTTAAAATACTAACAGACAAAAACAAACTGTCAACCAAAAATTCTATTCTCATTTCAGGTGAATAAATGAATCTGCACAAAGGAGTGAAGAGAATTAAAAGATAACTATGTAAGATTGTTATTTAAAATTCTTTTTAAAATAACTGAACATTTAAACAGAAATAATAATAATGCCTTGGTGTTGTACCATATGTAAAAATAAAATGTATGACAATAAAACAAAAAAAAATAGCCATATCAATAATTCTACTAAATGCAAATAGTCTAAATATTTTCATCAAAAGACAGAGTTGTCATATCAGATTTTTAAAATAATAGAACTCAATTTTATGCTCACTACAAGAAACACACTTTAATAATAAAGACGCAAATAGGAATAGTTTAATTAAAGAGATGTGCAAATTCTTTACAAGGAAAATACATTGGGAAATTGTCAGAGAGTAATGTAGGATTTAGTGAGGGTGGGTAGGGCCGAGATAGAGATGGAGGTTATAGTAGGGGTTAGTATAGTTGTGGATTCATAAACTTGAAGATTGGAGATTGGATAAGACTAATCAAACATTAGTGAACAGAAATACTTCCCAATGAGATAGAGAATAATAAGTCTCTAAAGGAAGAATTGGTGATGAAGAATTTGAGAGAACAGAGAGAAATGTATCCATAAGACAAGCACAAGTGAACATAAAACTATTTTCTATAATATATTTTATAAAAGTTTACATGTAGATATAAATCCATGGTTCTGGAATATTTATAACAATGTATTTAATATTTTTGAGTGCTTATTCCATGCTGGGTACAATGTTATGTGCTGTGTAGGCCTGGGGTTCAATTATTTGTCCTGTTTTGGAAATAAGAAAATGGAGGTTAGGAGAGTTGATAACTTCCTAAATCTAAAACAGCCTGAATTCTAACAAATCAGATGATGATGACAATGATGATGATAGTAGTGATGACAACAGTAACAAAACAGTAAACTGCAGATGTAGCAGCACTTATGTTTATTATATCCTTTAATCCTCACACAACCTTATGAGATAAGGTACTGTATTTACATTGATTTTACAGATGAGAAATTGAAATGTAGAGTTTATCAAATTTTTTCACATCACAAATATTTATCTACTATTTTCCTTCTAGGAAGACTTGAGGAAAGATGATGATCTCCTTAGACCAATGTTTTGCATTAGCTTGACGGATAAAGTATTTTTATTTTTTGGATATAGTTCCATAGTGTAGCAGTTAGCACATCTGCTTGACATGCAGGAGATCTTCGGTTCGCACCCCAGTGGAGCTATGGTCCATGGTCTATGGCCATGCCACCCTGAAAAGCCAGATGTCTGATCTTGGAAGCTAAGTAGAGTCAGGCCTGCTTAGTACTTGAATGGGAGACCACCTAGGAAGACCAGGTGCTGTAGGCATAAATAATAATAATAAATAAATAAGTATTTTTATTTTCAAGACAGTGGATTATTTAAATTACATGTTTTTAATTTTACATAATTTATTTTATATAATTTATTTTTAAATAAATTTTCAAAATGTAAAAGTAAATGTTGTTCATTTAAACAGCAAGTTGTTAATTATTCTACTGGGATTATTTGAGAAAGTGATACTAACACAGAAGTAGAAGGGTACATAGTTATTCAGAGTGATATTTTTTCATAAGAACAAAAATGATTATTAAGAACCTACAGTATGGGAGGTATTTTAGGCATGTCATTGAGTCCAGTAACAAACTTTTAAATGGTGTTATATCTCAATTTTACAAATAAGAAGCTGAAGTTCAAGTGGATGAATTTTCTTTTTGAAGTTCACACAGGCAGTAGGTAAGGTCTGACACTTTGAGTTTGAGTTTGAGGTTATCTGACACTTACTCTTTAGGTTTCTACTATACTGTCTTTCTTCTCAAAAGAAGGTTCTGCTCCATAAGGCAGATTTTCTTTCAAAAGGAACAATCTATTCAAAGTAGTTTAAAAAGTGATGGATTGCTATAAAAACAAAGAAAGAACCTTACCTTGGTCACTTGGAACTTTATAATTCTAAAATCAAGGAAAGTATCATTAAGATGATGTGAACACTGAGACTGTGTCCCAGAAAACCCTGATATAGGCTGGTTTAAACCAATCAAGCCTAAGCTTTACAAATCAGATAAAGAAGCATGAGTAGGCATCTTTAACGTTTTATACATTTGATCTATATTTGATGTTGTTTGAGTTGTTTATGCTTAAATAAATGAAATATACTTATATAACATGAAAAGAAAAACATAATAATAATATTTTATTTATTGCTGAAGGAATATCCCAAGTCACATAGATATGGCTGTGGGATCAGATTTGCTCATGGTGTTTATCCTTAGTTTTGCCAATTGCGGACACATCTAAGCTGCTAAAATTGGAAACAAAAAAGTACCTGGTCACCAAGAAGCAGCAAATTGGATCAATAAGAGTTTAGGAAAAAGTTCTAAGTTTCAAGTGGACTTGCCAATGCTTCAGACAGTGACAGAAACACAGCCATGGGCATCTTGCAGGAGTCCAAGTGCTTATAAGCATGAATCAAGATAAGAAAATGGGATATGCTTTAAGATTTCAGTGTTTTAGAGACAAAATTGCCTCCTCAAACTCTTTCAGGCAACACTTCAATTGCTCATTTTTATGTCTCTCACAAACCTTTACCTAAGCGGGAAATTCCATACAGTTAATCTTACATATATTATACAAGTAGCCATGTTTATTATGTACCTTTTTAGTTAAAATAGTATAAATGCATCTGTTTAATTAAATTGTTTTTTATAAAGGCATTTTACCAGCATTTTCAATAGAGATAACTTAGAGCATAGTCTTAGAGTGATGAAAAAAATACGAAAAGTAAGGAAAGAGCTTTGCTTATTTTGTTTGTTTGTTTTTGATGCACATGTCAAATTATTTCTCCTCTATCAGTTAAAAATACAATACAGATTAATAAAAATATTATAACATGTTCATAGCAAAAATACTTTGGAAGACATTAAAATTAATTACTAATTTAAGAAAAACAAATGTTAATTGTAGCAAATAGTTTTACTTTTAACTAGTTTAAGTATACCAACTAAAAAAAGTATGACTAATTTAAGATGTAGCTAAATATATTTCAAATATATGCTGATATATTTTTTAAATGTATATATTTGTATGCTTGTGCTCAGTTTTTAAGATAATACTTTAAGGTGATATTCTTGGACCAGCACACATAAACACTAATGCTATCTATATGGTAGCTTAAATTGTTTTTCCTCAGAGAATTCTTAAAAGAAACTTTAATATATGTATCTTTACTTTTTTTCCCATTTTATTTCAGAAATCTTCACTGAGTGTTATACTTTCTTGGTGACTTCCAACACTTTATTTTTCTCAAGTGATTCTATAACTTTAGAAAGGACACAATTCGATCTCTTATAAAATGGTCTTTGTTATAAAAAAATGTCCTCATTTCCTTGGGTAGAAAAGATACACTAAAAATAAACCCAGCTTTCTCATTGCTTTCTTACACTCTTTGCTGGCTCTCTGCCTTTTTCCTGGTGATTGGTAGCCATGCAGGCAGGTTTCTTTCACTGTCTTTGAAAATTGCTTTCATTATTTACAGTGCTATCTCTGGAACTGACATTTTCCCATTTTAAATATTAAATACTGTATTTGATTTTCAATTTGGGGAATTTTTACAAAACTAACCATTTCACTATATTTGTCGGTCAAGGGATTAAAAATGGATTCCTTTAAATAAATTGAGACCTTTACATTCTTACAATAAATATATTGGTTACTATTGAATATGGCAAATACTCCATTTGGTTCACTCTGCATCCATTGCAGCCCCCTTCTCCCTTGCCTTTTCCTTGTTTGCTCTGGAACTCTGCAGTGCCTCCACTGTAGACTTGGGCATGTGCCTTGTCTTAGCAATGAAATGTGGCCGAGTGAGAGAGTTGCAGATAGTTTTGAACCAGAGCCTAACAGGCATTACATGTCTCCCCTTGAGGTCTTGTGTACCTGTGATCCATCATGAGAAAAGCCCCCGGTTACCAGTGCACCTTTAGGCTGAGCCCCAGAATGATGACAGGTGGAATACACCTGAAACTCAGCTGGAGGCCTGGATTCTAGCCTGACCCCTTTAACCTCATTCGGGGTCAGCAGAAACAGCCTACCAGCAGCTTTGTGAGCGTGAAAGTCAATGTTTACTTTTGTAAGCCACTAAGATTTAGAGGTTGTTTGTTATAAGGAAAAAAAGCGGGGTGGCATTAATATATTATTCACAAAATAAAGTGTAAACTCTTAGGCTAGTTCTTTAAGGTCAGGAAGATTTTGCCACATCTTCTTTCCTGATCTCAGTCTTGTTATTGCATGAGCATCAGGAAAATGGGTCTACGCAATGTATCACAAATATGCATTCTCAAGTCTACTTTTTGTCCTATTTTTTTGCCAAATTATATTTCTTTCATAGCTGAACTCTAATCTCTTCCACAAAGTCTGCTCACTGATCAAAGGTGAGGTTCTATGTTTGAAGCTTGTATCATTCACTTAAATGTTATATAAATTATGCTGCATTTCTATTAGTCTCTTCTGTTGTTATGGAATTTTTTATGCTGAAAAGTGAAAGTATGAGATGGAAGAAGTTTTATACTTTGGTAATAAGCATTGGCCTAGCTTGTTGCATAGTTTACATGCCATGGAATCTTTTAGCAAGTTAACTTTTCTTTATGAGCCATCATTCATTGGCTTTAAATTAGAAATAAAAATATCTACCTTAAAGGAAAATTAAAAGGAATAAATGTAATAATTTATGTCAAGCTCTAAGCACGTCAATTATGTGTGGGGAGTAGTAGAAGCTACTAACAGTCCTTAAGGTAAATAACAATATAATTTAAAATTCCTAACACTTACTACAAAGTGAGGGAATATTTATTATACTACTATATTTATGTTATTCAAAATATTAACATATTGAATATAGGGGGCATTAAACATAATTTTGGTGATGATAGCATTAATCAAAATAACTATATTCATCCTTCCTCTTCTAAGCTACCATTCAAAGATTATGGTAGCTTTGACTATGGTGGTAATTGTAAAAATATTTTTATATGGCCAAATTGGATGAATCAGGGTCAGGAAAGAGAGAACCCAGGCTTTTAGACTTTTATCCTATGCAACTGCATGAATGATGGTACCATTGGCTGAGAAAGAAAATAGTGGGAGAGAGCCATTTTTTTGAAGGTTGGGATCAAAACATTTTTGACAGCATAAATGTCTATAAGAAATATAAATAGAAGTAGTATCAAATATGAATATGAAATTCAGGGGATAGTCTTGGCTGAAGACATAATTATAAAATCATCAATGTATAGACCATGAATGGAGAAAAGTATCTAGCACTGAGCACTGGGCACTCTAATATTTAGAAGTCATAAAAGGAGGTCATAGAAGTCATAGAAAAGTTGGCTAGGAAGAAGAAGTCAGAGAAATTCCAGAAGAATATACTGTTTCTAGAAGCTAAGTGAAGAAAGTATTGTGAGAACAAGGAGCAATTAATTGTGTCGAAGCCTGTTGATCAATCCAGTGACATAAGAACTAATCACTGGTTGGAAAATACAATGTTTGTTGGTAACCTGAACAATAGTTTCAGTAGAGTGGACAGGAGGAAAACAGAAGTAGAGCGATTGACAAAAGAAGGTAAAGAGAAGTGTGAACACAGCAAATGAAGACTAATCCTTCAAAGAGTTTTACTCAGAAGTGAAGCAGAGAAGATCAGCTATAGTTGGATGGTAGATGTTAGTTTTAGCTTTTCTTTATTTTTAAGGTTGGAAATATTACATGCGTGCAGCTGGGAATGATTAAATAGAAAAAAACATAAGTAGAGGCGAATTAAGATAGACTGCAGATGTGGAGAAGAGATGATTAGGTGGCAGTAGAAAGGATAAATTTATTGATGAAAGACAGAGAAGGGATAATGACAGGGGCAAAGTGCTTGAGTAGATTACAAAGAGCCATGTTCATAAAATGAGGGGTTACTTTAGATAAGATCGATACCATATACTACAGAAATGAGAAGGAAGGCAAATGCAGAAAAATGGCAAATAATAAAGATCATGAGTGAAGAAGAAGGTGTGATGAGTGTGAAGAGAGAAGAGACATTAAGAAAGAATCATTTGGCAATTGGGAGGGGCAATTCATTAGAGAACAGTAATAAGACAGTGGAGAAGCACTAAGAACTCGCTTGAGCTCTGTGGTCATAAATTAAAATAAAACTAGGCAGCATAGTTGCATATTTTTCCCTAGCAACATTTTGGAAGGAAAGAGTGACATTGGAGTTGAAGGTAATTTGAGGGTGATTATAGAGCAGACTGTGGAATTATTAGGCTTGGAAATGTCAAAGAACCCAAAGGCTGGACTGTCAGGTGGGCTGTGTGGGATGTGGAACTAATTCTGAACGATGACTACAGTACCACTGGAGGAAAACAGCCAGACAGTAATATATATATATATATATATAATGTATGTATGTATGTATATTAGATTTTTAGACAGGTTCATTTTTGTCTCCTCTTAAAATTATAATTTGGTATAATCATATATTGAGTTAATCATTGCTGTAGTCTAGCATTTTGGATTTTAAATGCTTAGACAAGAATTTACTAGTCTCTTAAAAACCACATGCCAGGTATGAGTGGCAGGATAGATCAGAAATTGGAGCAGGTTTCTGGAACCAGATGACCAGCTTTCTGTCCAGCTTATCATTCATATCTGTGGGACTTTGAAGAATTTTTTTACTCTTTCTATGCCCCAGAGATAATACCAGTATAATATAATTTTATGGAGTTTTGTTTAGAATTATATATTAAAACTTTATTATATCTAATATATTGCATATAATGCATGTTATATATAACTGTATTATTTGTTATATATCAATCCAGGTAAAGCTCTAAAATAGTAAATATATATTTGTGTATATATATATATAAAATCTGTCTGTCTATATATGTGTATATATAGAAAGAAACTAGAATGTGTCACTCAAAAATATGCCTCTTTGACATAAAAATTATTTTGAGCTGAAAGTAATTAAGAAGAGGAAAATTAGAAAAAGCTCACAATTTTCCACCTAAAGGCAGGATATAGATTCTCCTTTTTCTGGAGACTGACTCTTCATTAGCCCAGAAACAGCACCAGAGAAATCTGCAAACAAGGCTTACTTTATTAGTTCGCTCTCATATATTTACCTTTTCACATTTTGTCACCTTTGGAATCTTAAAAGTGCTTTTCTTTATTCTGTCATTTCTCCCTTGAAATGCTATATAAACTGGGATTTTAAGCTGCTGTTTGAATTACTTTTTATCTTAGGTTTCTATCTCATGATATACACTACAGGCCTTAATAAACTGTTTTTCTCTCATTTATCTTTTAGTTAAAGAGTCAGCTGAAAACTGGTAAAATGTTGCCTCTCCTATTATTCATTCATTCATTCATTCATTCACTTTAATACTCTTAAAAGAAAGCTGGCATAACCTGAAGTAAGAGAACAAATATCTTTTCTACATATTTTAGTATTTTTGCCAAATAGGGCTCTTTGAGAAAAAAATATCTTTCAAGAAGGTTAAATCTAGCAACCATTCAGATCCATTGTGTGTGTGTGTGTGTGTGTGTGTGTGTGTGTGTGTGTGTGTATGTGTGTGATTTAACTTTCTGGCATATTTTTCTTTAATTGTAAATGACAAAAACTAAGCTTGACTAACTTGAACCAGAAGACAGTTACTGAAAGTTGGTGATGAGAAACTATGATATAGAGCACGCAACGGTGGGGTGTCAAAGCAGCTTTGAATGGACAGGAGCATGGGTGATAGAAAGGTTCTCATAAAATGAGCTGGTTTAAGCAGCTGGATGATTAAACCCGACCTGCTTTATTTTTATTTCTTTATTTTATTACAGGCTTGCATAACTTCCTAAATTTCAAAGTTGACAGAAAGAGTGCCTAGTTTGCCTAGATTAGGGGACAACTTGCAGCTGATTACATGGTGTGGTGAGAGGGAAGGATATTCCAGAGAGAGACTGCAGGCCCTACAACTTTCTTGCTGGAATAGATTGACCATTCCAGCCAGATTACACAACATGATAGAGAAGTAATTGTTCAAAAGAAATTAAGATGTATGGAAGAGAAAATGGTTGTGAAGGCCAAATAAAAGTTTGTTCCCTGGCCTGCCTGCAGAATGAATGTGATGACCCAGTGAGATGCAGAGAATCACAAATGTCTGGGGAAGAGGATACACGCAACTTTAGGGCATGGCAAGGGAGAGTGGGAATCTCGAGGGACAAATCGCTGCCTTCATCTCCCACTCTGTCAGCTGGGTGTGTGCCACAGCACCATGCCCCGATGCTTGACTTAGGCCTCTTCCCAACTGCAAATAAGGTAATATTAGCCAACATATTGCCTTGTGATGTTAGTTCTTATACACTATGAGCATTCTAGGTCTGAAATCTCAGTTTTTAGGACTACTTACTATTGTTAAGTTGCTCTTCTTTGCTGCAGCTGAGGATACACAATTCTGTGGCTCTAAGTATCCATGTGTGTATTTTCATCACAGTCCTCTTAGAACCCCTGATTCATTATCATTGTCTTGTACATGTGGATTGCTGCCTTAAAAACATGGGATTCTTCAGAAATAAAGTGTGGCTGCTGAGTGAGTGCTAAATGTTGGTCCTTGCAACGTAATCAAACCTGGGCTCATTCCTGTTGTCTCCTATCCACCATCCTTCACATTTGGATTTGGTCATAAATGGTTTCAGATTTTGCCACATTTGTACTCCTAGTTAAATTGTTTAAAAAAAAAGACACTACATTTGGAACACCTGAGACTGTCATTGAGGCAAGGCATTTCTTTGGTTTCAATTTTTTAAAGTATGTTTAACAACAGGACCAATTGAATTAAGTATGCACTACTTAATGGAAAGATACTAATTTACACTACCATCACAGTTATATATATTTTTTGAAGGTTTGCAGCACTGAAAGCATTCTGCACTCAAAAGGCAAAAAGAAAAGTGTTATTTTGAAATTGTTTTGTCATCTATGATCCTTAACATTACATTTTCATACACATGTATTGTATCTTCCACTCCAAATAGAATTTGGACTCCAAATGGCACAATTGCCTATTATATACTTTTATACTCAAAGATTGATCATGAGCTTTTAAAAACATTTTTTTACTTAGTAATAATTTTACACTTACAGAAAATTTGCAAAAATTAATAGTACAAAAATGCAAAATTATCAACAGTACAAAACAACTCTCATGTAACTTCCACCCAAATTCAACTTTTTCTTAAAATAATAGTTAACGATTTACCTGTTTGCTTTGTGTTTTTGTGACTTAAATACATTAGGGCTTTTTCCCCTTAAAGACTTCAATGCATATTTTCTAAAAATAGTGATATTCTGCTATATAACCAAAGTAGCTATGAATTTGAAAGACCACTTTTTTATAATTTACATTTTCCAGTTTTGCCTATTGACCTAATAACATGCTTAATGATATAGCTTTTCCTCCTTAACAGAATCTACTTTAAGATCAATTATTGCATTTAGTTATTATGTCTCCTTAGTTCCCTTTCATTCTGAATGTTTTCCCCACTGTCTTTGTCTTTTTTGACATTATTATTTTTGAATAATAAACTCTTTTCTTTTAAGTAGACCATTTCACATTTTGATTTTGTCTGATATTCTATCATGATCATAGATAGAATACTGCATAAGTGATGTGCCTGACCTGGAGTATCATCTTTCTATTGATCTATTTGTAGTCTATCTACCTATCTATTCACCTATCATCTATCCATCAATAAGCTGTTATTAATATGAACTGATAGATTTCTCTTTCTTCCAATAATTTATTTATTTATTTTACCATTCTTAATAATTTCAGTGCTCAAATTGTCCTGGATTTGGGCAGTGTGAGCCCTTTCAATCTGGTTTCTGTGTCTTGGTCATATGCCCCTATCCATTTTTAAGCACTTCTTTACAGTCTGACATCAAAAGATCTTTTATGCCCCTGTCCTGAGATCACTCTTGATCTGTGGAAACCTGGTGCCTTTTAATGGCGATGAATTAGAGACCATGGTCTGCATGCTTGGTGTAGCACAATGCTTTTGTATATATAAAACATCAGTAATTTTTCTTTGTGATAATAATATTAAATTATGGTAATGATATTTATATTTAATTACTTGCTTACATATCAATGAGTTTATGTAAAGATATTCTATACCTACTTTTTTTTGTATAAGAGCTTGGATATCAATTTTTATATGTTCAAAGTTGAAAAATGTGTCTAAAAGAAGTATGACTCCTATAAATCTATTTTGTCCCAAATCATAAGATATAAAGCCACAAGCTGCTTTAGTGATAATCTCTTCAAAAATGAGTCTTTTGTGGTCAGGCTATGCTGTCTGCTGTAGGATTTTTTTTCAAAGTGAACTCTTTGCTTGGTTTGGCTGATGCGGACACTAAAGCCTGAAGTAGAAGAAAATGGGCTAATTTTTTTAACTTATCCCTGCTTAAAAGGAATGAGTCATTCTGAATCTGCATTACACAGGGCAATAGAAAATATACACCCTTTCCTTCTCTTTGCTGCACTGGAATAGTCCTCTTAGGAATCTTTTTTCACCTTGTTTCTTGGCAAAGCCACAAGACACCAGAAGCCTGGTGGGAATAAAATCTTGTGGGTATATATTCTGAGGTAAATTCCAATACAAGTACAGACTTTCTTTGTCCAGAACTGGGGAAAAGAAACAAAACAGGAATGGGTTTTCTACAACCACATATGAATAACATCACACATAAAATACAGATCACTTTGTACAAATTCTTTTGATTACAAGTTTGCTTCTTTTTGTTGTCAAGCCATTTTTTTCCAGTGGTGTTATAAAATTATCTGAAACAGGAAAAAGTTCTTGGTTTTATTATATTCAATAAAGTGTTTGCCTGTGCTTTCATAGAAACCTTCTTTTTTTCTTTATTAATCTAAATAGTTGTTTCCCCTTTTTCATTAAGATTTTCAAAGCAATGATCAAGTTAAAGTTTGAGAGTTTGATGAATGTCGCTTATATCGTAATTCTGAAAGTAGAAAGGTTTTTTAAAAATATTATTTTAATAAGCACTTCTGTTGCTCTATGTTCTGGTAACAACCTGACATATTTCTTATTTGCTTTTTTTTTTGGTATCATTAACAATTGCTTTAGCAAATATCTTTTATTTTATAACATCTAAGTAGTTCAACTTTTAGAAAAATCTTTTTTTTCAATATTTGAATGCTCATAATTTCTTGTTTAGAGTTGGTCAGGATTGTAAAATAAGTGAAGTATAGGAAAGACTAAACCTAGAGGATACAAAATTAAAATACATTAAAGTAGCATAATGGATATAATAACAAAATGACTGAGAGAATATATAGTTAACTCTTGATTTACTAACATGTAGAAATCTTTAAATCATAGAATAGTAAAATTAAAATGAAACTTTAAGGGCATCCAGCCTTAATCTCTAATTGCTGTCTGATCATTCTCTTTAATACTACAGGCGCTTCATCACCTAACCTCTGCTTGAACTCCTTCTGCATTGTTGAGGAACATACCTGTTTAAAGAGCCATCAATTCTAGACAAAAGTAATTGCTAGAAATTCTTGCCTGAATTTCTAAATCAAAATCATCCTCCTTATAAACTGCATTCATTGGTTCAATTAATATTTTTAAGACACCAATATTTCTAACCAGTCTGTTTTACAAAGGCAGATCTTAAACTATTTAGAACTACTCAGTCCTAAGAATGTTTCTATTACTTATTCTTCCCATTCTATGTACATTATTGTAGACAAAGATAGCTCTATTGATACATATTAATCTTAAAGCTTTCTGTGCATTTTAGCCAAACAAAAAAATTGTCCATCATTTTCCAGTTGACTATTTAGACCCAAGTATATAGGATTCTGCATTTAATAACATTAAATTTCTTCTTATTGGGTTTGTTCTATTATTTTAGCTGATTGAAATATTTGTATGCCCACATTTGTTCACTCAATGTGTTAGCCAATTCATCTTTTACACAGTTAACAAGTTCCTTATATGGAAAACATTTTAATTTGGTTTCCCTCACACACTCTTCTGTTTTTCCTCTTAACTCTCTAACTTTTCTCTTTCTTAATCACCTTGTAAATTCATTATTCTCTGCCCATTCCAATTGTCCCTCAGGGTCTTATGGTTGAGAATATTCATTCTTAGTCTACACATACTCTTTAGATGATTCTATTTATTCCCCTAACAAGGCTTCATAATCTAGAATCCGAAGAGGGGCTTCAGGGGATTCATAATTATTATTATGCTATAGCATTCATCAGGTTTTTAAAAGTAAGGATGACAAAATAATAGTAACAACAACAATAGTTTATCTATATACCGTTGATTCCCATAGTGTCTTCATTATAGTCTCTCTCCTATTCACAGCTCACCACATTGAATTCCACATTTGCCTTTTAAATTTCAAACCTGTTTTTCCTCTTGTGACCTAGTTCAGTGAATGTCATCACTATCCATATAGGTGTTCATGCTAAAATATCAAAATTTAATATGATTCTTTGCCTTTTCCTTGATCCTATGCAATCCATGCAATAGATCCCAGATTTCTATCAGTGCCTTCTTATAAATATTTCACAGATCCTTCTAATCCTCCATTCCCACCAAGATCTTCTGCTCCTGTAACAACTTTCTAAATGAGTTCCTTCCTCCAGATGTAGCCCTTTCATCTGTTTTCTAGCCCAAGGAGAATATTTCAAAACTAAAAATGATTATGTTACAGTCCAGCATTGAAAACTTGCATTTGCTCTCATTATTAAATGGTACGCCTGCATTTACTTCTATTATTCAAAGGATAAACTTTTGCAAACAAGGCTCTTACGGCTATTTTCTACATGTTCAGTATGCCATACTCCCTCATTCTCAGACCATGTTCTAGCCATACTACATTTCTGCTTCTAGAACTTGGCAGATCTTGTTCCTTCTACCTACAACACTTGTTTTCTCCTTCCACTATTTCTCTTACTCATCTTCATGGCCAAGGTGGGATGTTATTTTCACTAAATTAGACCATATGCTCGAAGAGTATAGACTAGGTTAGATACTTCACTACATAACCCCATAGCTCCATACTTTCTCCATCATAGCACTGTCTAGGAGCTTCACCATCAACTCACATTTTCATAATCATCCAAAACATTCCCTGCTCTGAACACCCCTTAAATGCTTTTATAGCTAAGTAAAACCAGTGTTTACTATGCAAATACAGTTTCAAGACCCGCCTATTAGGCACAACTTCAACCAGACTGCCAACACTAAACTATCCTATGAGGAAATTTTGGAGTATCCACTGACATGTCCTTTACTTTATTTAAAAGTATTTATCTGTTGCTTCTGTAAAGCTCTAATGGCAAGAACTGATGACTGCCCCCACCACCTTGCCCTCTGTTTTATCCCTAATACAAGCCCAGCACAATGTTCAATAAATACTACATAATTCATAAGTTTTCTGAGTATATTTATGACTTCTATAATTTTGAACAAAGCTGAGCTGAAGGTAAGTTTATAGTGAATAAATAGAGATCTTGCTTTAGTTAATACCCATTCACATATTTCCCCTGTATCATGCAATTTAAAAAATTACAAATTCCAGTTGTAGACCTTTTATCCATTGGAACCACACATCCATCATCAGAAATTTCATCAAATGCCTTGATTAAACCCACATGTACATTGTCTATGGCTGATATCAATCCTAAACTTTCAAAAACAAATAGAATGTTGAAAGCTCAGAACCTAAAACAGAGTATCATCTCTAGCTGAGGAGCTACAGTCTGTTTAGAAAAACATATATGTAAGAAATACCTCACAACATCACAAGGATTCTAATAGAGATGCAGAGAGAGCGATCTGGAGGAACAAAGAAAAACAACAGATCAGTGCTACTGTCGGTCCACCATGATTTATTCTTTGTGTGTACTTAGTCTTGTTCCTAGCCACTACCAAGTTTCTTTGCAGAAGCTCACATATCAAATAATTAACCAGATGCTCTAGAACTTTGCCTTAATTCTGTTGCAATAGACCAAGTTCAAGAAATAAACAAATAAAAAGAAAATGATAACAAATCTGTGGTTTGTTGAAGGTAACTTCCGAAACTTCTGGAAACCAGACTTTTAATTTTATATCTTTCTTGCTTGCTAACTTTATAACATCTGTCCATAATCAATAGGATTGCTTTTTTAGTTTTTTCCTTGCTTAGGATAAAACTAAATTTTGCTGCTATCCTCAGCTTCTTCTGAGGATAGCTTCTTTACAACACAACAGTAATCTTTTGGTTACATATTGAAATGTTCACATATTTACATTTCCTTAGTTTTCACTCTTTTCTCAAGAAGATAAAAACTCCTCAAATAATGTAACATTAATGTATGTTTATTTGCAGATACTTAGAAGTTATTCAGTGGTTATACTGTACCTTATTTTACAGATTTCTAGCCCAGGTGCTATATGGCTAAATGATTTCCTTCAGCTAACGTGCAAATAAATGGACAGTGGCTGCTAGTCAAACTGTTCTTCTGGTTCCAACAGCACTCCTCTTTCCAGAAATCTCTCTCTCACCTTTTATTGACCACACAATTATATTCTCCAGACAAAGCACTGCAACCAGTTAATGTGTACTTCAAGAGATTTTCTAGACATATATAAGCAAATACATATGTATATTCATATACATTATTTCTGCACAAAGGTAGTATATTAGTTTGCTCAGGCTGCCATAACAAAATACCACAAGTTAGATGGCTTAATAACAATTCTGGAAGCTGGAAGTCTAAGGTCAGGGTGTTGAAAGTTTTAGATTCTTCTGAGTCCTCTTTTCTTGGCTTGCAGATGGTTGCCTTCTTACTGTGTTCTCATATGGTGACCCCTCAATGTGTGTATAAACATACCGTTTATGTCCTAATTTCTTCTTGCAAGGATATCGGTCATATTGAATTAGGGCCCTCCATATGACTTCACTTTAATTAATCACATCTTATCTCCAAATAAGTCACATTCTAAGATACCAGGGTTTTGAATTTCAGTATATGATTTGGGTGGGTGGGGGCGGGGTGCACAATTTACCTCATGGTAATTTTCCAAAACCACGGTTCTCATTTTTCTTTATAAAAGTGTATCTTAGACATCTTGGATCTCTTAAGATACATACAGTTCTCACTAATTCTTTTCAATAATGTACATTATTATATAAATATGACATCATAATTTTCACCATTTCTTTAATAGTTAAAACAGGTCTTTTTAAAAGTTTTTAGAATATCAAAAGTTAATTCAGTGAATGATATTAAATATAGGTCATTTTCCACATGTGAGAATAATATGTAGGCTATATTGCCTGCCAATAGTGGAATATAGATAAGAGCAAACAGTAAAAGTAATTTTTAAAACGTTTTAAACTAATACTAAATTGCTTTCTGTACAGTTATGCTGTTTTATACTTTTAGCAAGATGTTTGAAAGTGCTTTTGTGTTATCAAATTGTTATTATTTGCCTATAAAAGTGAAAGCTTTATATTTTATAATTTTAATTTTATATTTTTGTTATTATAGATAAAATCAAGTGTCCTTTTATGTTTGAGTCAAATATTTCATTTTTTGTGATCTGCTTTTTATAGATCTTGCAAATTTTAGACTGTTTTTGAATATTTTCTTATTAATTGGTAGAAATATTTACACATTACAAAAATTTATATTTTGTGATATGAGTTACAAACTTTTTCCATTTCTCACTTTTCTTTTGATTTTGTTTGTTTTTTAAGCAGAAATAATATGTTTTAATTTACTTTAATTTATTAGTATATTATTATAAGGCTTCTGAGATTATAAGGGAAAACTCTACATGTTTGTTTTTTTCTACTAATACTTCATTATTTTTTTAATCTATAATTCTTCAATCCATGTGGAATTTATGGTGTGTGAGGTAGGAATCCAAACTTTATTTTTTCAAAATGGCTAACTAATTGCCTCAATTACTAATTTACTTAGTAATCTGTATTGTCTTACCTAAATTGAAGTGCTTTTTTTATTAAATGAAAAAAAAAGTTTTATGAATTTTTCATTATGTTCTATCTAGTTATAAGCATGTATCACTCTGTTTTCATGTAGTTATCTTTATAATGTGATTTAATAATATTTAAAGACAGTCCTATGTATTATTTTTCTCTAGAATTATTATGTATTGTATGTCTACTAATTGATAAGATTAATATTGAGAAAACTGAATTCCTTATGTTGTTAGTTTTTTTACTCAAGAATATAACAGAATTTTTTGTGTTTAAAGAAAAACTTCTTTTGTGTTTTTCAGCATTTTTAAGTTTTCTTGTTATAGACAGTGCTCATTACTTGTTAAAATTATCTTTAGTACTTCAGCTTTCTTATTGCAACTATCAAAGCCTTTTTTTCTCCTATTATATCTTATAACTAATTGTTATTTGCATTAACTAGACTTAAAGCAGTACTTCATATATTTTATTATGGTTTTTAAAGCACTGTGGTATTTTCTGTAATATGTGTATGCTTATATATGCCTACTTTCACATATATAGAGAGATTTCATCTTACTTTTTTTGCTATATCACATATCATAATGCTGTATCAGTGCAGACATTTGTAAGTAATATTTACAATGCTTTTCTATTTAGTTATGTTTCAGAAAAGGCTAAGATTATATATTTAACATATGTCTGTATCATAAAAATGCCTGTTACTTGTTTATGAAGCATCTATGTTTAAATCCCATAATATTATAGTTACATAAAAATAAAGCATTTCATTGATGTATTAGTGATGTTTTGCTTAAGAATAAAATTATAAATAAACATCAAAGTGAAAGTGTGTGATCTTAAAAGAAGACGAGATAATTGAGTTCTTTAATATCTTTGGCCAAAACAATAAAACAACATTACAATAAAAAATTTTCCAGTTTTGTGAAATTTATCATAAACACTCTCACTTTATTTCATATTAAAATAAAAATACAAGAAATTATATTAGTAAATGCCCTAATCTGTTCTTTCTTGAGAATGGTAACCTGATAAAGAGAGAATTTGTTTCTAGCACCTGTTCATTGACCAGAACATTTTATGTGGATCTGTATGCACAGTTTCTCATTCTGGAACTTGTAATGGTGATTATAATGTGTTATAAGAATAAACATGTTAAATATATATGGATTTTTTCCCCTGAGAATATCATAAAATATACGAGACTAATTGTAGTAGAAAGTTTGGTTGCAAATAAACAAATGACTATCACAATAACGACTCTAACCTCATTAGATAGTATCTCTTGCCTTGTAAATCTTTTTATATTATTATTTCTTTTACACTTATAATCAGTGTGATGTAATTCACATTTATTTGTTCACCAATTCCTTATTCTCATCAGTCTTTTCTAACCAACTTAATCAGAAATTCACTGATAAGAACTATTTATTATCTCTATCTCTCTTTTTATTCACTGCCACCTTCTCCATCCATCACCTCCTAGTGCTTCTGAGCACACAGTGATGAGAAATTAATATTTGTTTAAAAACTTAAGCTTTAATTCAAATAATTGGTTGAATTGTTAATTAATTAATTAAAGAAGATAATTACTTGAGGTGCTTTAGTGTTGATCTTAGGGAGGTAAAAAAAGAATGAATTATATATTAATAAGCTGTTGAGGTCTTTTGACATTTTTCTCATTATTTCTACACTCATAAAAAGTATGGTCTATACACTTAGAATATTAACAACTATGGAAAAATAAAACCAGAGACTCTCAAAGAAAAATGTCTCCATGTTTACTACTAATATTATTCACTGTGATGACACAATAAATCAGTGTCCACCCTAAAACAACAATCTGGCTTCTGTCTGTAAGAGAGTAACTTGTTTTAGATTAATGATCCTACCAAAAACAAGTAAATAAAAACTAGATAAACAAACAAAGCAAATTGCTGTTTTATGAGTAAGAGAAGAACAACTTTACATAAGATTTTAAGGGATTAAGATTCTAGAAGGAGAAATGCTTTAAAGTGGGCTCTACAGTCTTTGCTTCTTTTCTCCATTTGCTACTTCCTAATTCCTAAACTGCATCAAGTGAGACACTGAAAAAAATAAGCCGAAGGCTTCAGCCTAGAAATTTAGCAGTTTTTAACAGTCTCAGCAGTTAGATGAAGAGGAAACAAAATGGAGATTCAGGGCTGTTAAAAAGAAAAGTGCCCCTTAATTCCAGATCAAGCCTATGAAAGGCTACACTTAGGAATAAGCAGAAGTTCTACAGCAACTCTCACACAGACTAAAAACCTTGACTTGACTAAGGAGACCAGGGTTTATTCTAACTGTTTATAGAATAAAAGCAAGTCCTCTCTGGAGGAAGATAGCATAATCTAGACTTTCACAAAGAAGTCAGGACCGATTGATTAAAATAAAGGAAAAAGAATGAACAGGAATAAATCAATACAACACTATCTCCAGATATTGAAGATAGCAGAAACAGCCTGGAACATAATAGTTTTATAGACTACAGTTCTCTGGTAAAATTTCACCTCTTGTCATCTGAATTTTATTATAAACTGGAATTAATTTTTTTGAAAAAGACCAAATGCACATGTTGGTATTGAAAAATACCCTAATTGAAACTAAGTATGTAATAAATTGTTTAGAAAGCACAATAAGCACAAGATTTGGGAACTAAAGTAGAGTTAATAGAAAATATCCAGATACAAGCACATAGGAAGAATGGTGTAAAACATAGAAAAAAGAATCAAAACCACATAAGATAAGAGACAAAGTCTAACATATATATAATCAGAATTCCATATTGAGAGAAGGGAGAATAAAGTATAAGTAATATTTGAAGAAATATTGAGTGAGAATGTCCTAAACTGAAGAAAGATATTAAGCTATAGATTTATGAAGTACTATGAACCTCAAGCAGAATAAAGGAAAAACATACTAAGTATTTATAAAGTGGAAAACCAAATATAAAAAGCTTAAAAGTATTCAGAAGAAAAGTAATTCACTTAAAAGAAACAAAAATAAGACTGCTAGCTAACATTTCACACAAAGGATGAAAACCAGGAGAAAATAAAATGTCATCTTAGAAGTGGTAAGAGAAAATAACTGCCAATCTAGACATATATGCCCAGCCAGGATACCATTAAAAAAAAAAAAAAAGATGAAAGAAAACACACCTTTGTACAAACAAAAACTGAGAAAACTTTTGCCAGTTGAACAATATTAAAATATATGAAAAATTTTTATTTATTTAGAAAGAAAATGATCCCAGATAGAATTATAGAAATGCAAAAAGGAATGTAAATCACTGAAACAAATAAAATATGTTGATAAATTTAAATAAATATAGGTTGTATAAAACAACAATAAATATATTGTGGATAATAAGTGTATGTAATAGACTTTGTTGATATCCCCTCTCAGAGTTCTTTAGATTACCTATTTCCACACAGATGCTGACAGTTCCCTCACACTAACAGATTTCCTACCTGATATACCCTGGTCTCTTCTCTACTTTGGGGCCTTTCTCTAACATCAATGAAGCACAGTTTGCTTGGCTGTGAGAAGACCTGTCCAGAAGTTCAGGAAGGTAATGCTCTAAGGCAACCCTCAACTGTGTCAAATAAGAGTCAATGTATACCTTCCTTGGTGTCTCCAACATCTTATTGAAAATTTTTTTGCTATGTTCTGTACTATATTATTTTCCTAATATAGTTGCTACAACAAATTAACACCAACATGGATTAAAACAAGATAGATTTATTTTCTTATAATTCTGGAGGTCAAAAATCTGAAATCAAGGTTTTGGCAAGATTGTACTCCTTCCAATAGTGCTAGGGGAAAATCCTGTCTTGATTCCTTCAGCTTCTGGTGTTTTCAGGTGTTCCTTGGTTTATGAGTGTATATCTCCAATCTCTGTATCCATCTGTATATGATCCTCTCTTCCTCTGCATCTGTCTTTACTTTCCCAGATTGATTTTATCTCAAGATGCTTTATCTAATTATATCAAAACAGTTACATTCACAGAATCCAGAGAATGGAGACATATCTTTTTTGGAACTACCATACAACTCACCACAGTCTGCCCTCTAGAGCCCCAAAATTCACATTTGTCTTATATTAAACTGCATTCATGCCATCCCAACTTCTCCAAAAATTTTAATTTGTTATTATATAAACTCTAAGTCTAAAATCTCATTAAATGTCATCATCTCAAAAACTGTAAATCTCATTATCTAAATCATATAAATTAGAAATGGGTAAAACTCTGAAATATGATTCATCTTGGAGAAATATTTCTCTTCATTTTGGGACTGTGGAACTAGAGAGTTTTTAATTCCACAATAAAATCATGGGAAAGGCATAAAATAGACATTCCCATCATGAAAAGGAGAAACTGGAAAAAATAAAGGGGTCACCAGTTCCAAGAAAGTTTGGAAACGAGCAGTAAATTTCCATTAGCTTTTAAGGTTTTAAAATAATCCTCTATGGTTCTATACTTTACTCTTGGGCCCACAGAGGCTCTGCTGGCTTTTACTTGAAGGGTAGCATATGTTTGCAAAAAAGTAGCTCTATTAGTCCATTTTCTGTCTGTAGAAATTTGGAAATTTGACAGCATTCTCTTATTTTGTCTTGTTTTTGCTTCTTTCAGTCCAAGTTGACAGTGTTTCTGCTATTATAACATTCTCAAACACTCTGTGAATCTCTCATTTATGCCATGGGGGTCGATGGCATTAGATAAGGTCTTCAATAGGTTTTTCCTGGCTAACTCTGTCAGTCTATTCTGGTTTCTGTTGAGATTGTTGAGTATATCTCCATGAATCACATGCCTACTCTCTTCAGCAAAAGATTGCTCAGTCACCCCTTACCTTCTTCCCAGAGAAGAGTATCTAAACCATAAACTTCTAAACTTTAGCGTTCTTTGCAGTCTGGATAGACCAATATCCTTCCAAATCATCAAGTGCTGGTTCTAGTTAGCTTAGCAATTTATCTATTCCCTCTTACATTTTACTATAAGCTAAAAAGAAAAACTATGCCATATCTTCAACAATATGCTTGAAAATCTCTTCAGCTATATATCTAATTTCATCACTTATAAATTCTACTTTTCATGCAACAGTAAAACATAATTCAGCCAAGTTTTCTATTGCTATATAACAAGGTTTGCCTTTGCTTCAGTTTCCAAAAACATGTTCCCCATTTCTTTTCGAACTCTCACTAGAAATGCATTTAATGTCCATCCATATTCCCACCAGTCTCTCAGGAAATCTAGGCATTTTCTAACCTGCTTCTCAAACTTCTTTTATTCTATATGCCTTTTACCCAATTCTATAGTTGCTTTTATATTTTTATATATTTGTTATAGCAGTACCTTATTTTTTATTATGAAAGTATGTATTAATTTGTTATAACAAATTACTATAAACTTGGTAGCTTAAAACAATAAGCATTTAATCTTACAGTTCTGGGGGGCAGGGGTGTAGATGTTCTAAATCAAGGTACCAGTATGGCCATGCTTTCTGTGAATACTCTGGAGAGAAATACTGCCTTGCCTCTTCCAGCTTCTGTCATCCTCAGGTATTCCTTGGCTTGTAGCTGCACAGATCCAGTTCTCTGCCTCCATGTTTATATGGCCCTCTCCTCCTCAGTGTGTGTGTTATCTCCTAGCCTGTTTCTTGAAGGACTTGTCATTAGTGTGGGGTGCATGAGATGATTTCATCTCAAAATCTTTTATTTAATTACACCTGTAAAAACTTCCTTTTTTTTTTTTTTCCAAATAAGGTCACATCAGTAGGTTCCTGAGATAAGGGCACAGACATATCTCTTTGGGGGCCATCATTCTATCCAGTGCAATTCCTAACACATTTAAGACCAAAAACTGTCTTCCAATAATTAAGATATAATTTATTGACTTTTCTCTCTTTCCTACTTTATCACTTTTCCTCTGGAACCACTTTCCAAATAAACTATCTGAACTTTAATTCTTGTCCCAGTATCTGAGTTTGGGGAGGGGCAGGGAAGTCAAACTAAAGATGCAAGTAAAATAAATTACATAAAATTAACAATATAAAAAATTGTGAGAGGGCAAATGGATTTTAAATATTCAAAGATCTTTCATTATTTGAGGTGTTGTAAAAGTACTAATTTATAGTAATTTTTAATAAGTCCAGAATGAGTACTTTGATCTCTGATAATGACTAATGTAAAAAATAAAACAAACATATAACCAAAAAAAGTCTTGATATTTTTTCCAACAGAAGATGCAGAAGAGGGGAAAAGAGACCAAGAAAAGATGGAAATTAAATAAGAAGAAAATATTCTAAGAATATAGAACAACTCAGTAAGAAAATAAATTTACAAAAATCTTACTACATTGTCTATATATTTTTTTATTTTACTACAGCTTAGAAAATCAAACATTTTACAACCCATCAGTATTTTGAAAATTCTTCTTTCTGTATTAAAAATTGTTAGTGCATTAGGCTATTCATATTTTGTAAAAACATGAGAAATCTCATTCTAACTAAGTAGTTAGGCACACAGTACAATATCAAATTGAATTTTTTTTTGTTTTATGTATAATTTTGATTTCTACAAGGAAATCTTCTTAATTCCCCTGCCAGGATACTTGAGTTTTTGTGGCTTGTTTGTTTTATACCTAAAATTCAAGAAAAGCAATTTTACTGATTCCTGGTATTTAGATATAAACTTGTACCTCATCGCTATTGAGTCCAGCCATTATTTTCCTGTAGGCATTTTCCTTCTTCCCCCAAACCAAAATTTCAGGGATTTCCAAAGTTAACAGGGTTTAATTTATTTCTTTCATAATTTTTACTTCCTTACCATTTATTTAAAAGTTTAAAAGTTTTATATTATGTATGTCTTTTAACATAAATGGCATTGCATTGTGACCACCCAATTTGAACTAATTGAACTAACTCCTCTCTGAGATACTTCTGATTGAAGAGAAAATTGACCATTAGCTGCTTGTTTGTTTTTCCACCTAAGAAGTTACCTTACTAAGCAGTTAATCTTAGATATTTCTTGAGATATGTCTAAATTTTTGTTTTTAACCACCAAAACCCATCATTGGGTAGATTTCAATGCTCTTTCTGAATCAGAAACTAGAGACTTATCTGAAGAGGGAGGAACATTCAAGAGATGATATCTTTCTAAAAAGTATATCCTGACTAACTACCATTTATGCAGGAGTACTGCCATCCATCTTAATCACAAAAAAACGTTTTTATGATTACTCTAGTTACTTGTCATTCAACTGCCTAGCTTTAATAAACATGCCTGAAAAATAAAGTGCTTCATTCTGTGATTTGTGATGTGGTTTAAAGTCCCTATAGTCTCATGCATGGTGTTTAAATAGTTTAAATTATAATGTAGGCACTTGAGTACTAGATTAAATTATATATCACAGTTTCTCTTCTTCAAAGTTTCAAACTCATGTTGTCTTTAAAATTGATTATTAAGTTGCTCCTGATGAAGCTGAACCCTTCTTATTTTTTGTAAATTTACATTGATATCTAGTAAGTTTTTAAAAAATCATACTTAACCCAATTCATTTTCTGAGATGTGCCAAAGCCTTGTTCAGAGTAGACAGCAAGTTTTCTTTTCCTTTTTCTAAATAATAATTCTATTTCAGGGTGAAAAAGATGAGCAAATTACATTTACTGGCCACCTAATTATGCTTAAGCATAGCAAGAGAATATTTGCATACCTTTATTTTATTCAATTATTTAAATGTCCATATAAGGCAGATATTTCCCCCAAGTTTAATAGATGAGAGAACCTAAACTCAAAGAACAAAGTAATTTTCTAAGATCCCTCAAAGCCTAATTTGATCTCAATATATACTCCATATATTGTAATTCATATATATATATATATATATATGTATATAAGGATTGTGGTATGCCAAAGGCCATGACCATACTTGAGTCAAAGACTCCTACCAATGGTGCCATAACTTTCTGCAGTGCCTCAGTGGCCTTCAGCTCGTCCTCCAACTTTAGTTTTACATATCATGTATGTCAAGCATGATACTTCTAAGCCAGTTTTTAGCTCTATTAGGGGCCTGTGCTTGTGCCCTGTAGTGATTAGAATAAGATTAACTTGGGTGTTTTATCCCAGTAAGAGGATGTAGTTGAAGGTCTGTTTGTTCCGAGTGTGTTTACTATGACAGAAAAGTCAGAAAGACGGTAGAAAAATCTTGTCTTTGGCACAGGAAGCCTATTCAAGGAGCCTTGAGCCATGGAGCAGGATACAAAAGGGCACTTTCAGACTCACGAGGCACCTTGCTGTCTCATACCCAAAGGTGAGTATTGCAGGACTGGAATGGAACAGATCAGCCACCCGACTTGGCTAAACATTGTCACTTCTAATGTTCAGTGTGATTTCTGGCTCTCTTTCTTGTGGCATCAGTATAGAGAATGTTTGACAATATTGAGGAAGATTGAATTACAGCACTGGGATTTTCTTGTAATTCAGCCATTCAGTGACTCAATTTTTTACTTAACCATGAATAAATTTGGGAATGCTTGGTAAAATCTCTTTTTTTTTTCTCAACAACAACCACACAAATCAAGAGACTTTGACATTTGGAAAGACTGCTGTTTTACAGCAGTCTTTACTTCTTTTCTTTGTCTTTCTTTCATTTGTTTCTGTAGGGGATTCACTTTTACATGAGTTTCTTTCCTTGGCCCATATGGATATATAAAGCCATTGTAAAATGGTTTCCAAAAATATCCCAGGTTTCAGGTTAATGTTGTTAAATGTCATAGGCCTTCCTTTTAAGAAACAGATGAACCCAAGGATTGAATTTTTGCAAACATTTGAACATTTTGTAGGATATTTTTTACAAACTCTGCAGAAAGCATTTTGTATCTAACTTTTTCTTTCGTCCTCCTTACCCCTTCTTTCTGTCCTTTTTTTTTTTTTTCTCTTTCGTTCTCTCCACTCCCCACTAACCTTACAAATAAGTTCTTTCAGGAGCTGGGACATTCAGTTCTATTGAGCTGTTGTTTTTTCATTATTCATTTGGCTTCTGTATTTTTTCCATGTATGAGTACTTTCACTTTTTTAAAAATCGAGGAAAAAACCAATGTTGTCAGTATCAATAAATCTGCATCCAGAGAGAGTCACTTCCTATCAAGGTTTCAAAAGCGCTTCATGGTTTTCCCATCTCCTGTCTGTACTAATCAACGGTGATGCTTCACATACGCGGGACACATGATGCCAACTTCCAAGCCAGCTCTGTGCGGCGTTCCATTTTAGGAAATGAGAACCTGGATTATTTATTTATTACTGTATAAAGTCCTGTTGTTAGCTGCTCTCTGTGAAAAGCAGAGAGTGGTTTGAGCCAGATGGAGAGAGGCTGGACAGGATGATGACTAAATTCTGAGGAAAAGAGATCAATTTTATTTCCTACTATAAATTAAATAGCCTAATTTGACCCTCCCCCAGTAACATAATAACCAATGAATACATTAATGGACAGGGATTATGCTGTCTGGTTTTAGAAAATAGAAACTAGGAGTCAACTTCACCTAAATACTCTTTGGGGCATTTTTTTTTCTTCCTGTGTAGCCAAAACCAAGTGTTTGTGTAGCAGTGAGAATTATAAAAGAAAGACCATGAAACCAGATTGTTTAGTGTTTGTAATGTTTCTTTAACCCTTAGACCACAAGTGCTGTAAGTATTAATTGCCTGAAATAATAGTTATGTGAAGTGATTAAAAATGTAGTGATTATCCCATTTCTGTAAATTTTATTTCACCCCGTTCAAAACTTAGTGGCCTTTTGTTTTTATTCTTGAAAGCCGATCCATGTGGAGTGGCTCATTCTATCTATACGACATGGCCAATCATTCACATAGCAGATGACGCATGTTGTCTCTCCTTAAGGCTTTTAAAGAACATTTTTAGCCCAAATCACATAAGTTATTGCTATCTAATAATATGCAATTTATGAAATCCTAACTTTCAAGAACACTTTAAAATCAAAGAGAAAACTATATATATTTAGTAACTCATGTATATGAATATAATAACAATAATCTTACTACTTAATCATGATTATTGAATTGGAATTCATCTTTAGCACTCACATTGTAAGTGGCGTGGCATGACCAAAACTGGAATAAGAATAGCACTTGCATAAAATAGGAAATAAAATAAAATTGCTCCTTTAGCATAAAGCAACCATGTATAATCTCTAGCACCCAAATATTTGGGGGAAGAAAGTGAGCCATCCTTGGGAAACAATGGACATGATTAAATATGATTAAGTATGATTTTTTAATGCTTACAAATGTGGACCCTGATGAAGACTGGCTTCTATTCAGTCCCACTGATTTAATTTGGGCACACTGTAATTTACTGAGTGGGAGTAGAAACAGTAATTCAGTGAGGCCATCATAAGCTCATTAGGAACATACTGAGAACGCTTAATGGTGTACAACCCACAGCTTCGTGTATTCATTTTATAGTGATCCCTCCTTGCCATGCCTGCTGCTTACTGTGCCATGCTGTTGATAGTATGGTCATTTTCAAACACCCCAGAAAATGAGAGGTAATTTTAAAACAAGATTGAAGTCACCAAGAAATATATAAAGCCAACATTTCAGGGGTATGCAGCACACTGTTAGGATAAAAAAACTTCTCATGTATTGTTAATCATGGTAAGATCGCTTAGCTGTTAAGTACTGTATAGTGCAACTAATCAAAAGCTCAAACATCCTACACAATGGAACAGAAACAATTACTCTCCCTGAGCTTCTATTGTTTCCAGCCTCAGCCTTCCCTGGACTAATAAAAGGTTTAATTTTAAATTGCATAAAGGAAATGTCAGAATTTCTAAGAAATACAATGTTCAGATGCTTTGCTCACCATCAGGCAAAACACAAAATGAATTAGACTTTAATAGGCTTAAGCTAAGTGAAGCCTAAACAAACGTGGACGACCATCACCCCCCACCCACCATGCACTTTTTTCTCTTTACCCCTAATTGATATGACCACATACAAAGAGCCTGGGCTCCAACATCCTCGCCTTTCAGATGAGAATGTTCTGATAAGGTGTGAGAGCACTGGTTATGAGGTATATGTGTCTGTGCTTATGATATCAGCTACGCACAGTGGGTGATTTAGTTCAAACACGGGACCTTTATTCCTATGCTTCACAGGAAGAATGGGGGAAGGGGAGGGCAAGGGAGAGAAAGATCTCTTAAAGGCTTCCTGCATTCAAATGTGTGGGGTTTTTTTTTTCACTTTTACTATCTTCAAAAGAACTAAGATAAATTTTCAATCCAAAACTTGTTTTTGAAGTTTCAGTTTACTTAGAATAAAATACTAATGTATAAACATATGGAGAATAATTCTACTGAAATCTTCTGAATTGTGGGGTTTGCACCATAATTTGATTCAGATTTCAAACAGAAACAGCCAAAAAAAGAAAATATATATTAGAAAAATACATGCATTAATCAGTTAATATTTATTGTTCTAAATAACCAAACACCATGGGAATTTGGAGGAATTTGATTATCTTCTGTATATTCTTTTATCTGGTTTATGTTATGATGGCTTCAAAAGCAGTAAATTAACATCTGAAAGGATTACAGTCTATTTTTTTCAGTCATATACAGTACTATGAAATAGCTGGAGAACAATTCTATGCTGTAAACGTGCAAAAGGACTGGACAGGAGAAGTCACTTATCCACTCCAGGCCACAAAAATGTAGGTGATAACACCTGCCTGGCTGGTTGTGAGAATGAAAAAGAATGAACTTGACAATCCCAGGCACACAGTAAACGTTTAATGAATTGCAACTCTGATCATCAAAATTGTGAATAGGATATTACATGCCTTATATTATGTCATGTATTTTCTCTCCTCTTCCAGTCATTCACCACACTGCCATAGAAATTATTTTTTAAACTACAGCTCTGTTAAAGTGACTTTTTAAATCAAAGTCATCTGTCTACAGCCATAGTTTTCCAACATTTTCTAATAGAAAAATCTCTATAAAAACCTAACATATCAAATGGATGGAAAGACACTAGTTTAGCATTAAAAACATTACAAATTCAACTCTGTAGTATATACTTATATGAGGTAAGAATGCAAGAACAGCAAGACTATTTTAAAGAATATTAACAATTTTAATATATTTTGTAATAATATTAAATTGACAGCTGGGAATGATAGTGAAGTCTGGTATCAGTCTCAGCCTGTAAAGTAGTTATTTTGGACTTTTGGTTATACAGCATAGAAAAACTATTCAAAAATATAAAGTCATATAATAGGTCTTCCTATATAGCAGTTTATCCTTTTTTCAATATTATTTTACATTAGTTTCAGGTGTAGAGTATAGTGATTAGACATTTATATAATTTATGAATTGATGCTCCGATTATTCAAGTACCCACCTGGCACTGTACGTAGTTATTACAGTATTATTGACTATATTCCCTATGCTGTACTCTACTTCTCTATGACTATTTTGTAACTACTGATTATACTTCTTACTCCCTTCCATTTATAATCTTGTGGTTTAATTTAACTGATCTGAAAACTTGAAAGAAATCATGGTAAATTTTGTTTATTTTTCAAATGCTCATATTTCTTCTACATTTGTGTGGGAGTCGGCAATTGAATCTCTTACATAATTTGAAACTTTGCTTTTAGCAAAAACTTTTATAGTTTACAAACATGATCAAAATTTATTTTGACATAAGTTTCACAAGATTCTTTATCAAATCCTGTTTCATATACATTATTACCTCTTGAGATTTTTCATTTGCATGGAATATTTTACTCTCTTCCTTCAGTCTTCAACATCCCTCTTTCTCTGTGCCATCCCCACTTCAAAAAATTGTTTTGATGAGTGGTGTGTTTCTGGAATTTGAAATATCCGGAATTTTGAAATAAAATTGCTTCTTCCTTATTATGTATTTATAAATGCTTGGCGAGGCACAAAATTCCAAGGACACTATCCCTTTTCTCAAACTGTCTTCCAGTTTCCAGTGTTGTAGGTGAGAAATCTGATGGCCATCTATTATTTTCTTTTGTTAGTCCTCTTTTCCAAGAAACTCACATTATTTTCTCCTTGTCTTCAGAGTTCAGCATTCTGCTGGTTTATGCTTTGGTCTGTGTTTGTCTTTTTTGCTACCATTTTAACTGACATTTGGTGAGCCTCTTCTATTTGAAAATCAAATTTGGTCATTGAGAGCACTTTCAGGTTGGTTCCTGTGTTCCCTTGCCATGCCCCACCCTTTGGGGTTTCTTTTCTTTCTTTTTTCTTTTCTTTTCTTTTCTTTTCTTTCCTTTTCTTTTCTTTTCTCTTCTTTTCTCTTCTTTTCTTTCTTTTCTTTTCTTTCTTTCTTTCTTTCTTTCTTTCTTTCTTTCTTTCTTTCTTTCTTTCTTTCTTTCTTTCTTTCTTTCTTTCTTTCTTTCTTTCTTTCTTTCTTTCCTTCCTTCCTTCCTTCCTTCCTTCCTTCCTTCCTTCCTTCCTTCCTTCCTTCCTTCCTTCCTTCCCTCCCTCCCTCCCTCCCTCCCTCCCTTTCTTTTCTTCCTTTTATTCCCCCTAGCACTTTCTTACTTTCTGATATGTCATGATGCTCCAGGCTCATCTTGTATATTTCTCTCCCCAGTACTGGAGTCAGACATTTTCTCCCCAAAAAACCTAATTTCTTTCATTGGAAAATGATATTAGAAACCAAGATCTGGGCATCATGCACGCATGCTACCATAGGAGGATGGCTGCTTTCACACCCTCTTAGTGAACAGAGCTGCAACATGTACACTGACAATGAACATGCAAATAGTTATCATTATTTCTGTATTCATCTATCTACATCTGTAATAAACCAAGCATGAGCTTATACTAATGTCTCTGATTCAAATGCAGTACTGTCTGGTTCGTTCCAGCATCTCCTCCTTGCTTTTCTGTAAGTGCAACAGTGAGAAACCCAGCTCCTACCATTCCCCATCCATTTATTTATTTGTTCAGTCACAGTGTACTTATGCAGCAGTTTTATAATTTTGAATCTGTACCCCAGAAAATCATTTTCAATTATTATCACTGCAATTTTTTTAAATAAGAAGACTTTTTAAAAATTCTTTTAGAATTATTTTACTGTTAAGATGTTTCAACATTTAGCCTTATAGACAATAATCTGCTTTATCTAATGGAAGAGTATTTTGGTTTTAAAAAAGAAAGGATGAATAGATTTTGTTCCCTTTGAAAATTTTAATATCAGCACTAACTCAAGACAACCAATGATAAAGTAATAGAAAGGTTATGTATCATTTCAATTATCCCAAATAATTAAAAGATCTGCAATTTAAAGATTATGCTTTAATGAAATGGACAGCTTGTGTGGTATTAACCAATGCTATTTTGAAAACTAACATTATTATTACCTATTAAATTAATAGTGAAACAATCACTTAACACATTTAGGAAACATTGTTTTTTATATTTTTTTATTCTACTCTTTCCCCATTATATCACCTGTGATATGGACTAGACAGTGAGTTGAACTGAAGATAATCATAGGGGTGCCAAGATGGCCTTTTGGTGTTATGGATCGCATGTTTATATTCTCCCTGCTCTCCGCCCCCCCCCCCAATTTATATGTGGGAGCCCAACATCCCCAGTGTGACAGTTTTGATGGTGGGCTTTGGAAAGGCAATAGGTTTAGATTAGGTTATGAGGGTGGAACCCTCATAATGGGATTATTGCCCTATGAAAAAGGAAGAGAGATCTCTCTCTCCCTCCCTCCACAAGCACACACTGAAGAAAGGACCCAGCCAGGAAGTGGCCATCTGCAGTCCAGGAAGTGAATCTGCTGGCACTTTGATCTTGGATTTTCCAGCCTCCAGAACTGTGGGAAATAAATTTCTGTTTTATAAGCCCCTTACCCCCAGTCTAAGGTATTTTATTAGAGAAGCCTGAGCTGACTGAGACACTTGGTGTTTCATGAGTTCTAGCTAGTTTGGTTATTTATAAAATTTTTGGAGATTAAAAGCTGTTTTATATTATTCAATTATAACTACATTTGTAAGACATTTTCTTTATACTAAAATGTCAGTATAAGTCATTTTGTTCTTTGGAAATCAAGGTATTTAATCTATAAAAATATCATTAATCTTCAACAGGGTAGATCTGAGGAATTCCAAGTACTGGCCATATTCTGGTTTCTTCTACACTTCTATATATGTTAAGCATCCAAAAAATAATAAGCCCATATGAAAAGATCATGTAAAACAACAATGGATTTTTTTTGTGTGATAAATTAGCAAGCTGCATTTTCTAGTAGCTGACATTTTTGCAACTTCAGAAACAGAAAGTTTAATAAGTTCCTTCCTGTCAGTGTGGCTTTTTCAACACATGTGATATACTAAGGTATTTGAATATCATCAAATTTAAACTTAAGTCATGTTTTCTAAACAATATTAAGTTATTCACTTTTGCAGAAAGAAGTTAAATCTTTATTATTATGTATACTATGTTGTATTACAGAATGATATTATTATCTAGCAAGAACTGCAGAAACTCTTTTGCAAAATTTACTGTGTAAAACATTGTGGTGCTGGGGATATTTTGTTACAATTAAAGATAAATTCTAAGAACAAATAAATAAAGTCATAGCATTTTTGCCTGTGAATGATTTTGTGTAAGAGCAGAATTGATTTTATTTTGTATTGTTACTGTGGCCAAAACTAGTTGAATCAGATGAAAGAAAAGTTTGATTTGTCATTTTTCTTGAAATTGGTCTAACTTACAAGATAGCTTTTCAACTATTTAATTATTTTATATTTCCTAGTTTTAAGCACAAATGAATATCTAGTTTTAAAGGTAATTATTTTACCTCATTAAAACATAACAAAGTATAATATTTATAAATATAAAATTTGTACAAAATAAAGGCACATCTTACTATAAGTTCTAAAAGTAGCTTTAACTTATCTTACATTTCTTGATATTGAGTAGACATTCTTAGGACAGAATGTTTTTAAGATGATCATTACAGCATTCAAACTTCCTAATCTATGCTTTTTTATATCAGAAGTTACAATAATTACACAGAAAAAGTCAAATCTATACCTCATTATGAGGTAATTTGCTTGTAGTTATTATATTTATAATCTTTAGGGTTATATTTTTGAATGTGTTATTTTTGTATATGTAACTTTTGGTCAGATTTTAAAAACTATTTAGAAATGCAATTTAAATGGTATTTAAATAAAATATTTGAGGTATCCTAAAAGACTCTGCAGAACTTCAGAAGTTAATGGTACTTGTTCTAAAAACTACTTGTGGAATTATGTCCAGATTTCTAATCCACTTTTCAACTCATTCACACTCTGACCATTGCCTCACACTTTGTCTCATCTCCTGGCTATCACCCTGCAAATGTAACCTTTTCCAGCCATGGCATTTTATTAGACCTTCCATATTCTTCTTCACTTGTATGGCTTTGTTCCTATTATTCCTCATGCTAAAAGTATGTTTTTCTTTTCTGGGCTTCTTAGTAAACATTTATGCTTATTTATTAAATTTACATCATCTTAGCTTAAAATTTGCTTTTTGAGGCATTTCTGATTTCCCTCGTAGGTGCCAGGTGGTTTTACAATCAATGCTCTTTCAAGATGGTGCACCTCACTGCACTGCTGCGAAGAAACCATATTCCCATGTCCAGAAGGAGAATATTCTTGCTGTTTTTAGCACACAAGAAATAAAGAGGACATGTCTGGTGTCTCCAACCCTTTACCAAGGAGAATGCCTGTTTGACCTGCTTGCAGAGTCTGACATTGATTGAGCTGCATTTCAGCAGTGGACACATTGGAAGATAATGTGTGTCCAGACTTCATCCTCGCTCTTCCTGTCCCACTTCTGTGACACAGGCTTGCAGTCTTTGTAGATATGGGCACCTGGGAGCAGTTGTATATCTGCAGAACATGCTCTATTCTGTGGTGGACAAAATCTATACGAAGGTGCCTCAGGTCTTACCTGATTACTGCAACATAGTTTATAAATATCCTTACATTTTGAGGTTATGAAATACTTGCCTAACCTTTTTTAATTTCACTTACCATCCTTTAATGTATATGCCATGAGCCAAAAATCTAAAAGAAATAGAGTAATAATGGGATTCAGGCATATCAAACACAAAACATGCATGCTGCTATTCATCAAGCTGTCAATCTCTTCTGTTAGGAACAGCTGTTAGTTTCTGGAAGACTAAGAAGATATACAGTGACAAGTATAGGCAGAAAGCAGGGCATGTAATAAAAGTATATTTAATAAATGCTTGATCAAAATATCCCTGATAGAGGTTGATCTGGTATAGAAAGTGAATTGAAAGAGATGAGATGGAAAGACAGGAAGTAGCACAAGTAGTGGTTAATAGTGAAAACTCGGGAGCTAAACTAACCACTTTGAATTTGATTCTGATATTTTACTAACTGCAGTAACCTTGAAAAAGTTACTTTCTGTGCCTCAGTTTATTCATCAATAAAATGGGAATCATAATGGTATATACCACACCTTTAAGGGGATTGAGTGAGTTAGTGCTTATAAAACAGCTAGAACAGCGTGTGGCCCATATTAAGAATTATTTAATGTTAACTCAATCAATCAGTCAGGCAATTAGGGTAGCTAAGGGATACAGCAACAACATTGATGGCTTGAAACTAAATGATGACATTAGAATAAGAGATTAATGGAATGTTATTAAATGGAGAAGAGTGTGTTTGTTACTTAAGCTTCTTTTGTATTAATGAACTCCATCTTTCCATCCATTAAGTTAATATGGTTATATGAGCCTCTGTAAATCTGACCTTCCAAATGTCAGTTTATGAGCTTATTTGCATCTGTATGACACTCAGAGAAAAGGAGATATCGTTCGATAGTTTAATCACCATTTCATTTTGGTATCATGTACCCCATTTCCTTAAAACGCTGTTATGGAAAAATGTGATCTTTGTGCCAAATTATTTATAAAGAAACTTTTGAGCAAATCATAGTGGAAAAATTAAGAAAACATTACAAATATCTTCAAGTCTGAAAGAAAATTATTTTACTTATAGAGATATAAAATTATATAGTTACTGTATAATTTTAGTTATATCAATATAAAGCTACTAGTATATATTTCTAGTATAGTCAACAGATAAATCTAGTAACCACAATTTCAGATTCATAAGATAAATTAATGAGATTTTTTTAATTGTCCTAAACCAAAGTACATATGATGCCTTTTATAAATTGTAAGATGCACCTCTTTGGGGATAATGAATTACAGAAGCGCTGCTCTTCTCTCTGGCTGACATTGCCTGCTAAGCCAACCTGGGCTGAATTGCAGTTCACTTTCACCCTGACATGGGGGACGTGTGGGTAGGGCACAAAATGCCAACCATATGCAGAGAGACCTGCTATAAGCCTTTATCAAAGGAGATGCAGAAATGTTTGTGACTAATACTGTCTAGCTTGGAATTATGTTTCTACATAATTTGAATCTGTTAATTAGATAATTGGTGATATTACTTTGATTTATTACGAAAAAATACAAAAATTATAAGGTAAAGATAAGTACCGTTTACTGAATACTCTCAATATATCTGGCACTAAGCTAAGCACCTGAATTTGAAATTGCAAAGAGTAAATTGGAGGTCAAGGATTTATTTCTTAGCTTAAAAAAATTAAAAAGAAAACTATTTCTCTAATCCTAAATAATAACTGTGAGGGTTAAGGCAATATAAGTAAAATCATGTAAATCTCAAAGTGTTTAAAAAACATATTAGTTAATTCTATATTTCTGATAATTTAAAAAGTATTCTTTTGTATCAATATAAATAAAAATAACAACATTAAAAAATAATACATCATGCCTAACAAGTAAAAAAGACATGGTTCAATGTCATGTTTGCTTTGGAAAGTAAAATAATTTAAGCCGAATTATTTTATTCATTTTTAAAAACCATGATTCTTTAGATCAGATTAAGAATTCTAGCTGTTTTTTTAATGTGATTTTCTTAATCCCAAACTATCATTGTGTTATATAGACTTAAATTCTCTGTGTCTCCATTTACTTAGAATACCAGGAAAATACTCGCTCATCTATGTTTCTTTCATCAAAACAATAATTTGAATGCCTGTATTTTTCTGTATTTTCATACTAAAAATGAATTTTAATAATAATGCTAATTAGTTTCTACATGTATAACAACACTGAGAGGATTCTTTTTCCATATATCTGTAATTTGCAGATTCCCATGGTTAAGTCATAGTTTTTTATACAATCAACAGAAATTAAACAGAGTTTAATTAACTAACATTTAGTTTTCTACTTTCTGGCTACTATATAAAGTCAGCCCCAGTTAAAGAGATTACATTGAATTCTTAACTGTTCATAAGCAATAGACAATACTTAATCATTTTGTGTTTGAAAACACTTATTGATGTAAATTATTTACTAATTCATTTGATTCAATGAGCATTTTTTAATCTCTTGTTTTATTTCTTATTTACATATATCTATTTACATCTTGACTAAATATATTCAAGCTGCTGTGTCCATAATGATTCTTATTGTGCACTTTATATGCAACATATTTCAACAAAATTTTCACACCAGAACTAAATTGTAAACATGTAAAATTTTGGTGAACTGAGCTGTAAAATATCAGAAACAATACACTCTATCCAAGTTGACAGCTGATATTTGATCTGAAAATAGTGTATTTTCCTTCAGATGTCAGTATCCTGTCATTTTGGATTGCATTGATATAAACAGCTACACAAGAGGAAAAGTTTTTGTGAAAAATTGTCTTTCATAAATACAGTAGCTAGAAAACAAACTAACAAAAATCAAAGCTGTTTCTATGTTTTAGTATCTGAAATTCTGCTTCACTATATAAATGTGATAACCTGTTGCAAATGTTTATAAATGTGTGTATTGGTCTATTGTTCCTCTAACAAATTACCACAAATTTAGTGGTTTAGAACATTACAAATTGGTCTGGAGGTCACAAGTCCAAAATGAATTTCACTGGGATAAAATAAAGATGTGTTAGCAGGACTGTTCTTTTTTGGAGATTCTAGGGGATTGTCCTATAACGAAAAAAAAAAAGTCTTTGTCTCTGGATCCTGCAGATCTCCTAAAACTCTTGGAACCTCCTGAAAGACAAGAGTGTCTTTGTTGTGCTGGATGAGCTGACTCTTGGCTGCAGGGCTTCTTAATAGCTTCAGGAGGTAGGCTGGCCACGGGAAAGACCAAGCCACCATTAGAGGGTTGAGACTTTCAGCCCCACCCAAAGTTCCATTGGCAATGGCCAATGATTTAACTGATCATACTAAAACCCCTTAAACAATAGAGTTTTGAGAGTTTCAGGCTTGGTGAACACATTGGTTCTGGGAGAGTGTTTTCCTGGACGTAGCGTGGAAATTCCACATGCCTCCCTATCCCGTATCTCACCCTACTCCTCTTTTGTTTGGTTGTTCTTGAGTTGCATCTTTTAAAATAAACCTGTAATATTAAGTGTTTTCTTGCATTTTGAAAGTCATTCTAGCAAATAATAGCGCCTGAGGAGGAGCCATAGGAACCCCTGAGTTTACAGTTAGCCAGACAGAAATGTGGGTCTCCTGGACACCCCACTTGCAGCTGGCTTCTTAAGTAGAAGCAGTCTTGTGGGACTAACTGGTGGGGTCTGTGATGACACTAGGAGTCGGTGTCAGAAATGAACTGAAAGGTTGGACACCCAGTTAGTGTTGGAGCATTAGTGTTGAGATGATACCATGTATTTGGTGTCAGGAACAATTCTCTCAGGAACATTTATTTTCTTGTCTTTTCCAGCCTATCAAGGCCTCATACATCCCTTACCTCGTGGACCCTTCCATTTTCAAAGCAAGCAATGGCTGATTTAGTCTTTCTCATATCGCATCACCCTGACACTGACTCTTCCACCCTCTTCCCTGTTAAAGAGACCATTGTGATTACTTCGGGCTTGCTGGATAATCCAGCCTAATTTTCTCATCCTAAAGTCAGCTGTTCAGCAACTATTATCCCATCTGCAACCTTAATTCCCTCTTGCCATGTGATGCAACATATTCACAGTTTAGGGAACTAGGATGTAAATATCTTTAGGGTACTACTATTCTATCCATCAAAAATGGTGATAACACAAAGTATACTCTTTCACAGGAGAAATTAACCAGATCACCTAAAATTTTAATGTATTACATAAATTCTGAGAGAGTTTCCAAATCACTTGTGATGCTGAAATTTTAATATACAAATTAAAACTTGAATATGTGATAAAGAAAGAACATCGGCCAAACTCTCAGATGACTCGGATCTAGTGCTTGCTCTTCTTTGTCCTACAGACCTTGGGCAAAGCATATCAACATTCTGAGTTTCCTCATCAACAGGAACAAAGTAGAAGTCATAATTCAAAGAGTTGTTGAGAGAATAAAGTGAAATAATGTACATAAAAATGTACTGGAAATCATAGAGTTCTAGTCATACATCATGTTATATTAATATGCTATTAGTTTGAGCTTAGCAAACTTGTAAAACAAGATTATTGTTCATTATAACATCTTTGCTATAATGCTATTTAAATGGTAGAACCAGTAAAAGTGAAAACACTTCTCAAAACAAATTTCTCCCCCGTAACTACGATATAACCCCTGCCCTCTACCCACCCCCCACACTCTTGCAGCCCTCCTGACCTAATAAGTTTTGAAAGAAACATAACCACAAGAAATAAAATTTTGGAAAACAGAGGTACAAAAGTAAGGAAAACTTTATAGAAACACTATTTTTGTTTTTCCAATTGGATGAATAAAAAAGGATTAGAACTTAATAAGAGTCTCTTCAAGAATTTGCTTTATAGCCCAAAGATTGGTGACAAAATAAAAAACAAGATTAAGGGCAAGAGATTAAGTTTAGACCTCAGAAATAACTTCCAAAAACGAAAGTCAATAACAGTTGAAATGGGATGCTAAAAGAAATTCTATGTTTTTCTGCTTTAGAAGTTTTTTGATGAAATAAAGTGAAAGTATTCTTATATTCTGTGAGCTGTTAAGGACTTTAAGTATCTCTGACTTTATTTTAAAGGTAACAAAAGTGGATCCTTACCAAAGCAATACTTAGTACCAAAATGCACTTTTTTTAATCAGAATAGTTTTGACCATTCTTGAAATTTTTTTTTGAAATATACTTTAGAACCTGGTAAACCCTCTTGTGATTTTGGTTAATATTACTTAGAATTTAAAGATTATGTGTGGTAAAATTTAATCTTTTCCATGTGTAGTATTAAAATCTGTTATTGTGGTTTAGCTCTTTACTTGTTTGGGTTTTTGTTAATGTCCTTCAATAGCATTTTATATTTTGCTCTATAAGTTCTTGTACAACTTCAGAGTTATTCTTCAAGGACATATCTTTTAAATTGGTGCTGTGAATATTTTACTTTTAATTTTTTATAAAATATAACACACTATATAACATAAATAAAACACATATGGACAAGATAATAGGATAAATGAGTAAAATAAAATGAACATAAAGAAATACTACACTGCTCACACTCTAGAAATTTCCCTCATGTCCCATCTTTAAAATAACTTCTATATTTAAAATAACCCCACTCCATATCTAGAGGTTACCACTATCTTAACTTTGTGATAATTATTTCCTAGCTTTTCTTTATAATCTTACTATATAATCATGTACCTATAAACAACAGAATTCAGGTTTGTCTGCTTTTAAATTTTTTATCAATAATATAGTATATTGATTTCTTATTTCTTTGTCTAAAATTTTGAAGTGTGGCTATATCATAATTTCTTATTGTTTATTATTAATGTCACTTTAACAATTTTTTCAGTAATGTACAAAATTATGGACTTTCAGGTATGTGTTCTAGAGCATATGTGCAAGTCTCCCTAGGACTTACATTTAGAAGTAAATTCTGTTGGTTATTCATTTGTAAGTTTTTCAGTTTCATTAGGTGACACAGTGTTCTAAAATGTCATACCAATGTACATTGCCATAACAGTGTAGGAGCACTTGATTGCTCCATATCCTTACCAACAGTTGACATTCCCAGCCATTTGAATTTTGACTTAATAAATGTACAATATTTCACTCTGATTTTAATTTGCAATTATATGAACAATAATATTGAATCATTTTTTATATCACTACTGGCCATTTGAAATTTATTTTAAAGCTTTTTTTCTCAGGAAATTTAAAGTTTTAAATATTGATTCTAATCTTTAAATGTCTTCTCTTCTGTACCTTGTTTTCACACTGTTCTTTTGCTGTCTTGATTAAAAGACAATTTGTCCTATGCAGATTTATCAATGCTTTTCTTTATTGTTATTTTTATCATGTACAGAAAATTATTTATTACCTTAATATCTTAAATATATACTTCTATAATGTCTTCTAGAAGCGTTATATTTTTTCTTTCTACAATTAAACCTTAATCCACCTGCATTTTTTGTGTCGAATGATGTGACATGAAACCAATTTTATTTTATTCCAAATGGTACTCAATTGCTCAACATTGTTCATTGAAATATCCATATTCTCCATTTACTTATTTTGTCTCTCCGTCATATATGAAAGTTTTATATGTGTAGGGGTCTGTTTCTTAGTTCTCTATTATGTTCTCATGTCCAAATTTCTACTACTTTAATTCCACAATCTCTAAATGATTAGAGCTTTATAATGTATCAGGATGTTTTTGAGACTATGTCCTCCTAATTTAATTTTATTTTTCTTCAAAAATGTTTTGGTTATTATTTTTTTCATATTTATTTAAATATGAAAATACAATTGAATTCTGCTTCACTATGTTATTAATTCAAATACTATATTCTCTTTAATTTTTTGCTTCCTAAATTTCCAAGATGTTAATCCCAAAATCTGTGAATGTAACTGTAAAATTTTGCAATTTCTCCTTTAAATTCTGTCAAAATTTGTCAGGTTCAAATAAATTCATATTTATTATGTCTTTTTAGTAATTTTTTTTTACCTTATAGTTTATAGGAAACATTTATGGCTCCTCTTTGGCATATCTAAATTACCAACATTACTACTCATATTTTATGGCCATTATTAAGGAAAATAAGTATTATTTAAACACAGACACCGAGGTACTATGACAGTCAATTGTATAGCTGAGATGGCAACTAAGTGACCACCTGGAGCTGTCCTACTTTGGACACACCATGAGAAGGCAGGGTCTTTGGAAAAGACAATAATATTGAGAAAAACAGAAGCCAGCAGGAAAAGAGGAGACAAAATATGAGATGGACAGACTCCATTAAAGAAGCCATATGCATTCACTTAATCAGAACAGCAAAAAAATAAATAAATCAAGACTATAACAACAATTTAAGGAATCTAGGAGACACAATGAAATGTAAAAATATCCATGTCATAGGGGTGCCTATGACATGGATATTTTTGAAGAGCTATTTGAAAAAATAATGATGAAAAACTTCCCTAACCTAGTAAAGAAAATAGACATACAAACCCAGGAAGCTCAGAGAGTCCTAAAAAATAGATAAGCCCAAAAAGGTCCACACCAAGACACATTATAATTAAAATGCCAAAGGTTAAATACAAAGAGAATCTTAAAAGCAGCAAGAGAAAAGCAGTTAGTTACCCCCAAGGGAACACCCATAAGAATGGCAAAAGAAAGAAAGAAAGAAAGAAAGAAAGAAAGAAAGAAAGAAAGAAAGAAAGAAAGAAAGAAAGAAAGAAAGAAAGAAAGAAAGGAAGGAAGGAAGGAAGGAAGGAAGGAAGGAAGGAAGGAAGGAAGGAAGGAAGGAAGGAAGGAAGGAAGGAAGGAAGGAAGGAAGGAAGGAAGAAAGAGAAAGAAAAAAAAACACTATGCAGGACGGAAGGGTTTGGCACAAAATATTCAATGTGATGAAAACCCAGGATCTACAACCAAGAATACTTTATTCAGCAAAGCTATCACTTAGAGTCAAAGGACAGATAAAGAGTTTCTTAAACAAAAATAAACTAAAGGAATTCATCAACACCAAGCCAGTATTACAGTAAATGCTGGAGTGACTTTTTAAGAAGAAAAAAACATGTAATAAAAACATGAATAAAGAATATAATAACTACACTCCTATCAATGAGTACCTCAAATGGAAAAGAATTAAATGCTTCAAACAAAAGATAGAGTGGCTAAATAGATAAGAAAATAAGACCCCTATATATGCTGCCTCTGAGAGACTCACTTCAGATTAAAAGACACACAGAGACTAAAAGGAAGGGATGAAAAAAGATATCGCCTTGATGGCCCTAGAGAGTATTAAACTGAATGAAATAAGTCAGCTAGAGAAAGACAAATGATTTATTTACACATGGAATCTAAATAACAAAATAAACAACAAAAACAAAAACGGAAATAAACTCATAGATACAAAGAATATTTTGAGGGCTACTAGATGGGAGGAGGTTGAGGGGATAGCAAAAAAGGGCAAAGGGATTAAGAAGTACAAATGAATAGTTACAAAATAGACATGGAGATATACAGTATAGCATAAGGAAAATTGCTAGCGATGTTGTAATAAATCTGTAAGGAGAAAGAGGAGTACTAGATTTAGTGGGGTGATCACTTTGTGAGTTATATAGATCTCTAATCATTATACTGTACATTGAAACTAATATATTATGCTATGCCAACTATAATTTAAAAAACTCATTGAATTATACAGCATAAATATGAACAACTGTCTATTATATTTCAATAAAGCTGGGAAAAAAAGAAGCAATGAGCATGACTCTACAGGAGCTGAGTATGACTGTTGAAGACACTGTGGACATCACTCATTTATAGGGTTGCAAGGAGCAGAGTTGACTCAAGTTGACACACACAGTGGCATGGACACATGTAAGAATGTTCTACTTACATACATCTGCTCTGGGTGCCTTTGTTGTCCCCAATTTCAATCTTGGCTATGAGTGTCAAAAAAGTGCCTTATGGATAATGAACTAATAATGGTAGTGACAAAGGCTGGTCAAAGGGGTCTACTATGGAGGAGAAACATGTTCCCTCTTCATTTTTCTGGGTCTAATATGATGCAGTGGAGAAAGGGCAGTTCCAGTAATGGCTGAAATTCTCATAAACCCCAGGAAGTGCAGGGACTCAGCTAGATTGAACTAAATCAGATTATTTTAAAAAGAAATATGACATATTTTTTGCAGTAAGTACTGTTACAGTAGGAAGAACATTTAGAGAGTCCATACTATCAGAAGTATAAGTGCAAGCTAAGAGAGAGAGAATGAATTATAAGAATCAGAGTCCTGAGGGCTTATTTTCAACTCTCTCCACAGCCTAGAAATCTCTGGGTCATATGTCACTGGTCTTTGATCACTGGCACCCAGGCAGTCATTCTCTCTTTATGTTTCACTAGTGTAGAACACTAGTGCAGCACAGGGTTCAGAGGTAGCCTGGATTTGAATTCAACCTGGCTAACTTTGGTAAATGAGGGTAATAACAGTACCAAGATTAGATTAATTTTTGGAGTGGTGCCGGCATTGTGATACAGAGCAAGCATTCAACATTAACCATTCCAACGACCATTATTATCACTATTAATTCCATCATCATAAGGCAGGCTTTAAGCATTTATCACCTGGGCAATTAAATTCTAACATCTCCCTGTTTTAGTTCCAATTCTTTGGTATCATCCTTATATTAATCTAGACAAATGCCCTAAAATACAGTTTTGATCATTTATCCCCTCTCTTATAGACCTTCACTTCTTCTTCATTATCTAAATAATCATTTAAAAAATTACAATATATGTGTAGCTTACCTTTTGGCCTCCATGTCTACAACTTCATCCTCCTCTATCATTCTTCCTCTTTTGTCTTAAATAGATGGTCTCCTAGCATTAGTCTTTCTGTCCATACTTCTACTTGAGTAATCTTTTAAAACATAAATTCGATCTAGTTATTTTACTGATTTAAACGGTTCATGACCTACTGATAAATCTTATCATTATATCGGAGCAAAAATGGGAGATTTATAACATTTACTCCACACATTTCTGTGCCAGGCGTAATGATGAAATCTTCACAAATATTGTCCCTAATGTTTCATTTAACCCCTATACAAAATGGCAACTTTAGTTGGCTTTAACTTTTTTCTGGACTTTTTCATATTTTCTAGGTGCATGTATGTATACGTACATGCAGCTTCAAGGGCACTTGTGAGTGTGTCCCTGGGTTATTCTCCAGTCTCTGATGCTCATCTTCAGAATCTCAGCTAGGAATACGCTTGCCACAACCATGACCACCAACTCAGGTTAATAGAGATGGTGGCCTTCCTCACCTATCCACTTCCAAGACCATCACTACCACTGACATTGCCATTGGTGTTGATCACTGGTCACCCCTCCAAACTGACTGAACATTTTTTACCTCAGCAGAGAAGCTATCAGTCTTCACAGCCTGCCCCCTTTTTAGTGGTTGCTCCAGTGATAACAGTGGATAACATTAGCTTTTCAAAGTTTATTTACAGTTTCTAATATATCATTTATGCAAACTATATAAGACTGGCAATTATATACATCTGTTTGGCTCATCTTTTATATTATAGCTGTATGTAGTACATCTGTATATCTTATAAACTATAAGGGTGATATTGTAATTTTAGCTTTAAACATTTATATGATATAAAGATATTATAAGAGATGAAAAGCAGGGAAAAATAGCCTTTTGCTTTTGTATTTGGTATTTACCACTTCTGATGCTTTTCATCCTTTTCTGTGTAACTGGTATAATTTCTCATCATCCTGAAGAACTTCTTTTAGCATTTCTTGTAGTGCAGGTCTGTTAGTGACAAATTCTCTTAGTTTTCTTTTGTTAGGATCCAAAATAGCTTGGTTGAGAGGGGGACTAGGTTGAAGAATTATGAGTAACACTTAATTGAACTTCTCTAAGAGCTATAGAGCAAGAACAGAGTTACAAATAAAGGAAGAGCACTCAAGGTCTAAAAAGCACTAACAAGATGTCTTAAAGTTGAAAACTCTAACTTTTGAATTAAAAATTTTAGTATATAAATTGAAATAAAGTTTGGTTTCTGATAAATTAATGGTAAATTTTGGTGTATATATGTCAGTATATACCAATATATCTTTATCTATATATCTATATCTATATCTATATATCTATATCTACATCTATAATCTATATCTATATTGAGGTTTCATAGTTACCAAACAAACACTCTAAAGGCACTTTGCTATTATGGGGGGGAGGATAATTTGTTCTATCAGGACCCTTATATATGTAAAAAATATTTGTGTGTATTTAATTCTATCTATGTAAATGTTTAATGTCCATATTTCACAAATACATGTAAATATTCATTTTTATTATTTTTTGTTTTGTTTTCTGTAAATCTCAAATTCACATTCTTTTTCTTTTTTATTTTTCTCTAAAGCTAAAAATTAGTCATTAAAAAAAGAGGAAGAAAGGCCAGATCCAGAGTCAGGGCCCAGGAAATGGAGTTCTAGCTGAACTGGCTTCCAGAAGCAGTTCTTTCTGTAGGGCTTGAGGATGGAGACGAGAGAGGTGTCTGCGAGGAGAATGAGGAGGGGGAGGAGGAAGTCGAGGACCGCAACTTCCTTTTTTTGTTACTTGGAGACTCGTTACTACAGGCTGACAGGTCTTCAACTTTTAAGGCTTTGCTGGTTTTAGTCTTGGATGCCTTGTGGAATGGGGAAGGGATGATGGCTGGTATCAGGGACATGGCGGATAGGTCCTTGACGGTTGAGTCGGTGAGGTGCAGGGTTGCAGGCACAGGAGAAAAAGCTGTGATGTGTGACATGAGGGCGCTTGGATCTGGCGATGTCACAAAAGCTGTGTTTGAGAGCATGGCTGACGTCATTATGAAAGAAGAGGTGTGTGTCAAGCTGAAGGAGGATACACAGTGCTGGGGTTGCTGAAAAGCTGTAAAACGGGTGACAGAACAGGAGTGGTGACATGGGCTGCTGGCAAGGACTTGGGGCATGGGGCTATCTGCTGCAGTAGGGCTCTTCTTCCATATCTGCGATTTCGACTGTTTTTTTTTCTACTATGGAGTTTAATGCAGATCTCATCTTCTATCAGACACATAGTACCTTCATCGCATGAGGAGACTCTTGAATGAGCAAAGCGCAGGAGGTCTGGGGTGCTGGGGGAAGAACTAAGGGTCTTAAGTTCGAGGATTCGGCAGCTCAGTCCATCTCCCCTTCATCATTCAGTTGGCTGGCGAGGTCACCTCTAATTGGAAGCAGAGAGGGTTCTGGAGTGTCGCCACTGTGTTTTGGAGATGTGCTGCTCTTTATGCTATTTGCAGATGATGGTCTGGGCGGCGCTGAGTTAGGTGGCCTGAAGTTTGCAGGAGATGTCACTTCAGGTTCTGGCCCACAGCTCCCTGAGGACCCTGGCAGAGAGTCCTGCGCCGGGCCCGACTGCTTTGGAAGAAGTTCCCTAGCCAAAGTCAGGAGACGCTCTTCAACTTCTTCCCCCAGGGACTTGGCTTTGTGTTGCATGAGAAGCAGGTCGAATTGTTTTTTCTGGCCTGGGACTGCCCTCCGATGACTTAATGAATGTGTCTTGCAGGTTGGAGACCTTGTGCAAGGTTTCTTTGTCTCAGGATCCAATACTCCACAGTGTTTATTTGCGTCAAATTCTATCTCTGAAAGTCTCTTGTAAGGCTTATCGTTGGTGGTGCCATTTTTGTGTTTCTTGTCTATTGTGGCGGACAAAATTCCCTTGCCATTTGAGATCTTCTCGGGGGCAGGTGGCACTGACTGGGACATCAAGGCTGGCTTAATGAAGGGTGGAGTGGAGACAGCAGCGGATGCTGAAGTGGAGGGGGAGGTAACCGCAGCGGTGGCTGTAGAGGTCATGTTGGCTTTGGCACCATGTGCCTTCACTAGGTTAGGAATTTCCTCTAAACTGACTACAGGAGCCAGAACGTGTGGTTTGTCCCTTGATCCTTTTGCAGGAAAGGCTGCATACTGTTTGCTGCCGGAGGTAAGTAGATTGTCTTTAGGTGTTCCGAGAGGCTTTGAGGTGCTGCTGGCAGAGTTCTGGCCGCTGAGACAGGCTTTCGTCTTGACCTGTCCTAGCGATGCCCTGGAACCCGAGGGCGGAGACGCTGGGGACGGAGGAAGCCTGCACATCCAACCGTGTCTTCTCTCGCAGTGCGCCTGGAAAACCTGTGGCTTGACGACCTGATTACAGGCACTGCACACTACGAGATAGAAGTCATCACGGGCTGGATAATGGCCAAATACGTGCATATCTTCTTTACTAAGCCTCATAACCTCCCTGCTTTTTCCACGCTCTTTTCCATCCTCTTCTAAATCTACATCGTCGGAGCAATGTAATTGAGCGGCGTCGATCCAGGAGGACCAAGGTCTGCCCAGAAACGCCTCCGGACTGGGTGTTTTGCGATCCATGTAGCCGTTGCTCTTCCTCCTTGTTGCTTTTTCCTTGTTCCTGTGGCAGCGGTAGCCAAGAGACACTGGATTCAAGAACACTCCGACGTCATCTTTGGAACATGCTGACATGGCTGTTCTGAAAGGGGGTGAGGGGGATGGCTACATATTTATTTTTTAACATATGAATATGTAAATATTTTTAGATGGGGTTCTGCTAGAAAAAGCAAATCCCCCCTCCCAAATAGCAAACCGTATTTGGAATGTTTAGAAGGCAATGGGATATCATCAGTGGACCAGTGAGATAAAAAAGATCATCACTTCAGAATCCTGTACTCGACCAAGATATTATCATTTGACCAGCTTAAAAAATATATTTTCAGAGAATATTCAGGAACTTTGAGAGTAAACTGCCAAGTGCCCATCTAAGGACCAATAGTTTACTTCAGCCAAACAGTAAATGAGGCTACAAAGCAGGGATCTTGAGATGGGGCAAATCCTAGAGGAGGAAAAAGCAGTGAGAAAAGAAGGTACATGTACTTCATATATTTGAGTATATATTTTCTGGAAACATATAATAGAGTTTAAGAAAAACTTTTGAATTGAAGGAGAAATACATCAAGGTCAATTCTAGTATGTTCAGAATTATCCCAGCAAAACATAGGAATTGAAATAAGAGAGAAAAAAAAAAACAGGAAAAAAGTTTTCAAATTTCTCACTGAAATGATACAAGATGAGAGATAAATGAGAGAAACAAAAGAGAAAATATTGTTATGAAGTAGATAGGAAAGAATTTAAAGATAACTAGAAAACTATACTGTGTTGTAGCTATTAAAAATATTTTAAAAGAGAATAACTTTTTTAAGTTTTCAAGAGTAAAAAGAAGATGAAGAGTAAATATGATCAAATTGGTAAAAGCAGGAGTAAAGAAAAATAATTTAATTTCAAAGAGATAGATCAGGGGAGATCCCTCATTCCACTATGCTTCTCAAAGGAAAACTATCTAACTAATCCACAAAGAGTAGATTTAAAAAATTGGTTCTAATACACATTCTTTTTACATTTTGATATCTCTGAAATGAGTATATCATCATAATTAAAGATAAAAATTACAATTAATAATAGAAAAGAAAAACATACTTGATTATAATTAAAACTAATAAACTTTTTAAAGTAGATTCAATATACCTCCTGTTATAATATAATAGAAATTTTGAAAATAAGTAATAAAAGTTAACTATAATTCCTATGATATTAAAAAAATCTTAGATCAAACAATAAGTACAAAATTATTAATTATTTAGAAACCAATGAATAGAATACTTTGTTAAAGAAAACATGAAATCCAAAGAAAGTAGTGTATTAGGAACATGATTTAAAATGTCTGTATTTATAGAAAGAAAAGAAAAAATAGATTTTTATTAGCTTATTTATCTAATAAAATAAATCAAATATTTGCAATTTTTATAACAAAAAAAAAGAGAGCAAATATAGAAGAGAAATGAGAAAGGAGATAAAAAGCCATTAGCAAAAAATATATACATCTAATTTTAAAAAATGAAAACTTGGAGAAATTGCATAGTTGCCCATCAACATATTGTCTAAATATCAAAACTGAGGTTAGAAGAAGCAGAGAATTTGAGTAAACTAATTATCACTGTAAAAATTAGAAAGGTGGTTAAAGTTAACATTAGAGAAGACTAAGGAAGATGGTTTTAGAGTTGAATTCTACCTAATCTTTAAAAACAAATGATCCCAAAATTATTTATATTATTGAAGGTAGAAAACTTTACATATGACTTACAAAACTGGCTTTAAAAACAAAACTGGATAGGAAAAACAAACACAATACTATAGATCAATCTCCTTTATTAAAGATATAAAAATTCTAAGTGATTCTAAGTAACGTTTAAGTGAAATCTTATAGTGTATTACAAAAATAGTACACTAAACAAAACAAGGTTTATTATAAAGAATGTAAATATGGTTCAATATCAAGAAATCTATATAATCAATTGCATCAATAAATTAATAGAGAAAAACATCAAGAGACAATGAAATACATTTATTAAATCTTACACCATTGCTAATAAAAATGTAATAAAAATAAATAAAAGAGAAGCACTTAAATGTAATAGACTATCAAAAATTGAAGAAAAATATCTAAAATGGTGATCATTAAAATAATTTTAATTAAAATTTAAAAATATACTATAATTCCTACTGTGATATTACTAAATATCATTGCCTTTGAGACTTTAAGAAATGCAGTATGACAAAATATAAATGACAATTATTTGAAAAGAAAAAATAGTTTTCTTCCCTTTTCTTTGTAATATTATTGCATACTTAGATAATCAAAAAAATCTCTAGAAATTCTGAAAACAATTTCATAATATGGAGATATACAAGCTAAGTACCCAAAGTTAATAGCTTTTGTAGTCTCTAGGCATTTATTAATGCCTAAAAGTGAAAAAGAAGACCAAAAGATAACCAAAGAAACTAAAATACTAGAGGTTATAGAAATATATTTAGAAATATATTTCACAAGAAAATAACAATATGTACATTGAAAAACTATGTTGGCTGAAGGACAAAAAGAATTTGAATAAACAAAAAAAGTATGTCCTTGAATGGGAAAAGCTAATATCTTAAAGGTATCAATTCCCACACTTATTTTTAAGTTTAATAAAGTTCCAATGAACAATTCACGACTCAATTGAAAATACATAAGATGATTAAAGTTCCCAGTGAATAATAAGTGTCTTATCAAAGATAAAATTATGAAGAAATTGAGAGGAAACTTGCTTACCAGATATCAGAACATATTATATGTCTACCATTCAATATGGTGTTAGTATAAAAACAAATAAATATATCAGGCAAATATAGAATTCAGAATTAGATCGTTGATAGAAAAAAAACATATATATGAAAAATGTGGAAGAAAAGGATAAACTGCTACAACTTGTTTTATAAAGAAATGATAAATTAATTCCATGCCCTAGCATATGTAAGAATTCAAAATAGATGGAAAACTTAAATGTACAAAGTAATATAATAAAATGACATTTTCTTGCAGACAACCTAAATCCCTACACATGCAGGGAGTACCAGAGATCTCTCTAAGACTCCATACTCCAGTTGTTATTAAAATAAAAAAGACCTATTTTATATACTGACTATAGAAAAAATATAAAATTTACATGACAAAATTGTAGCTAATTGTAGATGTGGCAAAAATATTAATTTTCTCTTGATGCTAAGGTTTCATTTTGCTATTACAATAAAACCCTTACTAGTGACAAGAAAAAGATACAAAATAGAACAATGGACTTGAAGAGTAAATATAAGATAATGGTGAGATAAGAAAATATTATAAAATACTGCAAAATTCATAACCAGTGCTGATGTCAGGAAAAGGTTACTCATATATAATGCAGCAAAAAAATGTAAAGAGCTATAGATTCCCTATTAAAATTTATATGTCTACACTTTGATTTAAAAATTCCTCTCCTATGTACTTATTCTGTAGGAAGTTAAACAAAAAGCAGGAGGATATATAAAAGAATATTTCTTTCATTATTGCTCATAGTGGCCAAGAATTAAAACCATCAATAAAGGAACATTGAATAAATGGGGATGCATACACACTATGGAATATTAAGTAGACCCTACCAAAAAAAAAAAAAATGAGAAAAGCAATGAGAAGAAAGTAAATTTGATATGATCCAACTTTTTCTTAAACAACTGGACCCAAGATTACAGATGAGATTAAATATCTATATTAGTTATGATTAAATTTTGTATCCTAATGTCCTTAGGAGGAGATGGAAACTGTGATACTGATATAAGGGAAGGCCTTACATCTTCCCCCAAAAAATCCAAATTAACAATAACAGCATATATATCATGGCTCCAGCTGTACACCATTCTCACAGAATACAACAGTGATGGCCTCCTTACGTAAAAATTAGTTTATTTGTATGTGTGTGTATATGTGTGTATACGTGTGTGTGTGTGTGTGTGTGTGTGTGTGTGTGTGTGTGTTGCAAAGCACATATAGTCATTAAAAAGTTATGTTGGTTATCTTTACCTTATTTCAGGGTTGGAGATTCCATATGACCTTTATATTTTTTCTTATTTAATATATAGTATTTGATTCTTTTTTAAATGAGTGTCTACTATTTACATGTTATGCAAAAAAAGCAAAAAAAAAGCAAAAAACTATTTTAATTTGGAAGTGGGAAAGAAATAACAGCTATTAGAGTTAAATATCCAATATTTAATTCTTTCTTTTTGCATCTATCAATTTACTTTCAATCCTTCTTAAAGATGCTTTTGTTTTTCGCATTCTGGAGTTCAAAATTATGACATCTAACCCACATCCTTTTAATGGTCTCCTAAACATAATTTTGTCTTCAAAAATGATTGTTGGCACTATTTTCAATGTTAAGTTCAGTATTCTTCGCATCTAGTAGAACAAACTCCCTGCTGGTACCCCTTCTACTAAAACCTCTAGACTAGCCATGAATCAATATAAGGGGATAACTTAATCGTCGATCTAAATTTAAATTTTCAATTTTGGAGCTCCTGATCTAAATGCTAAAGAGAAAATACCATTGATTAGATTAGTTTTGGAAAAATATGCAATTTTAGGTTAACCTTCACTGTTTAGAGCCATATCCCTATGAGTTATTACATCCCTATTGCTAAACAAACAAACAAACAAACAAACCATTAAATTTAAAGTGAGTATTTTCATGCAATTAAGGACTTCAAAGAGTTCATTTACTTGCCTCTTTTTGTTGTTGTTTAATAGCACACTTGTGGCCAGTTTTATTGTTCAAAACATCTTCACGAGACATTACTTTAAACAGAAAATTGATTGTGGTATGGTTATCTAAGTTATCAAGCCATTAGATCAGTTTTCAAATTCTGCACAGAGAACACTGCTTTAGCAAAATTAAATAGAGAAAATTGTCACAAAACATGAAGTGATAATTTATTTTGTAAAACAAAAAGTGTATAACTGCTCTCTAATCACTAGCCTTTGAGGCATTTACAGTTAAATTAAAATTATCATTAGCTGTTAAGTGTGTTTGCTTTGATTAGTTATTTTATGAGGTTTTAGGCAGAAGTAATTTTGTGGTATTGTTATTAATGAATTTAATGTTAAGTAGGAAGAAAACCTTTTGTTATCTGACAAGCATCAACTCTGAAGTTATCAATTTAAATTTGGTCAAAAGTCAGAGGGATCTCTTTAATATATTTACCAGGTATGAAAATGATTATATTAAAAGGAAACAGTATCTTCAAAGCTAGTGAAATGGAAAAAAAAATAAAGCTTTAGTCTTTTAATTACCATAGCCCAATAATATAGTTACATAGGGGAAAGTATAGACAATCCTATTTAAAACATATTTTATCATTCTGTTAATTTGGACCAATAACTTAGCCTACCTGAACTTAAGGCTCTTCATGTATAAAAGGGGATATTAACTCCCTTTTGAAGAACAGTTTTAGGGATTAAGTAAAATACTGGGTGTCAAGTATCACAGTGTCTGGTACATCCACTCAGTAAGAGTTAATCTCCTTTCCTTTCCACACAATCCAGTGTATCTAAAAATATTAGACAAACAATTCCAAGCATGTATCCCCCAAACCTAAGGGATTTAGCATATTTATGTTATTACTGCACTTGAATTTTTGAGAAATAGTATGAGTTTATGAGTTTCTTATTTTCAACAGAAAGTGACAGGAAGAAAGTATATCTTTAGTAGGTTATTAAAATTTTTATTCTTTTCAAATATGATCTTTTTATGTTTTCTGAGGGCACTTACAAATTTATGTTTTATTTACCACCCAAATTCAGCAATTAAACTGAATTGCTCCATGGGTCCAACTGTTAAGGGCTATATGGAGGAAGTTGAAAAGAACAAAGAAAAGAGATTTAGATGGTGCCAAGGCTGGACCATTGCACTCTACCACCACTAATGCCATGTTTTACGTATACAACTGTGACTCCCACAAAATATTGATATTGTATCAACCGTTTATAATTTATTCTAAAAATATTTACAGCATGAGATATTAAGTCCAAACAATTGCCATGATATAGGTAAGCACATGGATGTTTGCATATGGCAACGAGCTAAAATGTTGGCCCAATAACATTCTTTCTCTTGGAGTCATCTAACCTCTCTGAAAGCTGTGGCATGCTTAATTATAACATAGGAATAATAATGCCCACTGCCTAAAGTTGGAAACATGAAAATATGAAGAAAAAAATAATGCACTATTTATATTACCAGTATTCTCCCTTACTTATTGGTGAAAGAATCGCATGATCCGGAAATGACCAAAAAGAGATAACGGAAAGGGATGTCTCAACATTTCATCATGAAAGATGAATTACTATTTATATTTAAAGGATGGATTTGGATACTAAAGGTTTCTGAAAGTGTCATGCAACCATCACTTATTTGCCCTTGGCCAGGATAAAATTAATGACAGGCAGAAACCACTTTATAGCCCTACTGGCATTCATTCTGATACAATTGCTTTTTTGAGTGAGAACTGTTGGGGAGAGGCTCTCCATCATAAACCTTATACACATTTTATAGTCAGCTGTTTCTCCTAAAGGTTTTTTTAAGCTTTCTCTTTAGAAAAGCACAAGCATTTAAGGTGTTACAGTAGCACACTGATTGATGTTCATGTAAAAATGTGTTATTGGGAGGCATACTTAGTGAAGCTGATTCACATACTGTCTACTACTGTGGGGTAGAGTTTGCTCTGGTAGAACTCAAGAATCACATTGCAGAAATCTCAAGTTATTAAATATCTGAGCCACAAATGCAATTTTAATGAAAAAAAAAACAGATTTGGAATAGACAGCAGCACCCTCACAATAACAGTTATTTTTCTTCTAGGAATGTTTGATAATAATGGTTTCTAAAGGTTGCAAGTGCAGACCTATAAAACTTAAATATCACTGAGATAATCCACCCTTTGATTAGTAAATCCATCATCACCAGCTCAAGTCCAGTGATTCTTATATAAATTTATTAATTTTATCACCCATTTTCATAATGGAGCATAAAATTGAAACAAGATAGTGAAAAGGCACCAAATCAAAATAAATTGCAGAACACTTCACAAAAGAGTGTGATAAGCAAAAGAAAACTACATCAACCCAGATCTAGCACCTCAGATGAAGTAGTTGCTCTAACACCTGACACAAGGACACAAGGCAGCCTTAGTTATCCAATCAAGATCATGCTCCGATGCATTCTGTATGTTGCAAACAAGATTCATTAACAAATGCTCAATTCACGCTTTCACTTGAATACTCAAGTCATACTTTAAAATTTTATTTTGTAGAAGAAATGCTTTTCTTGCCTAGACTTCATTGATGTTCTGTATATGAGTTGTTGGACTCAAAAATAAAAATGACACCTTAGACATGCCAGGCATTTCCTACAATTTTCTGGCAAAATTCTTTTAAAAGATTTAATTTTGTTAACCTCTGGATAAAAAGAGTCAACCCTGATTGCCTTAATACTTCAATTCTAAAGTTTTAAATAAAACTATGGCAAATGTAATACTGTTAGTTAAGTGACATCTTTTAATCCAAAACTTTTTTCTAGTAAATTAATAGAGATATAGTACTTGGTGATTATAATTATGATTGTGATTCTCTAAAAAATCTTGATAACTATTTGGAATCAACCAAGGAAAAAAATAAATTTTATCAATTTTAATGTTTTGAGAATTAATAATTCACAGAAGATTTTGGTTTGGTAACTCTTCAAGAAACTACACTGTCTAACTATAAAGCAAAAATTTACTCTAATTTCCAAAATGGTTAGTTCATTTCTTCTTCCAGTTCACCATGGAAAACAACTAGAATTTGCTTAGCCATCAACATAAGGACAAGAAAACCAGGCTACTATTGCACTAGTGGCAATTATTCCTTTTTTTCTTCTCCTAACTAGTCAAATTTATTTGTTTTAATTTTATTTATTTATTTGTTTGTTTAACTCCCTTCACTCATTTTACACACATCCCCACCCCCGACCTCTGGTAAACACCAATGTGTTCTCTGTATCTATGAGTTTTAGGGTTTACTTTTTTTTTTACATTTCTTATATAAATAAGATTGTACAATATGTGTATATTTGTCTTTCTCTGTTTTACTTATTTCACTTGTCATATGCTTTCAAAGTCCATTCATGTTGTTGCAAAAGTCAAGACTGTCTTATTTTTTATGGCTGAATAATATTCCAGAGAGAGAGAGAGAGAGAGAGAGAGAGAGAGAGAGAGAGAGAGAGAGAGCGCGTGTGTGTGTATGTGTGTATGTGTACACACATGTGTATCATATTTTTTAATCTATTTATTCATTGATGGACATTTAGTTTGTTTCCATATCTTGACTATTGTAAATAATACCGGTTTTGTCTTTTCAAGATTTTGTTTTGATTTTCTTTGAGTAAATACCCAGAAGTGAAATTGCTGGATTATATGGTAGTCATATTTTTTAAATTTTTGAGAAAATCCCACACTGTTTTCCATAGCAATTTCTACTAGCAATTATTCTAAACAGTTATTCACATGAGTAAAAAATGAACAGAAGTAAGATTTTGTATTCTGCTGATATTGTACTTTATAGACATAAAATACAAATTGATTTAAGTAATATTGGGCAAAATAATCACATAAATAGTACTGTATTTTATGTTAATTACCTTTTAATAATTTGGGTACTCTTGGTCTTGCCTTAATGTTTGTCAATTCCAGAAGGAAATTTTATCCTCAAAACTAATACGTAACAAAAGAAGCTCTCATATCAGTGTGTTATAGAGCAGAAATAGCTTTGTGGACAACATTTGCTAGTGACTGCATATATTGGAGATTTAGAAACAATGATTTTAGATCACTTGGAAGTATTTAAAATATAAAACTATAATACATCTGTATTTGTTGAATTGAAAAGGAGTTATAGTCAAATGATTATGTTACTTTTTTAATCGGCATAAGAATCAAAATTCAATGAGTATTTTCTAAAATTTGAATTATTTTAGCTTATGTATTTTTCCTTAGTTCTATTTTTTATAAATTCAAATTATGGTAAAATACTTGATTTTAAGAAATAGTTTGCACAAATTAAGATATGCCTCATTTACCTGCAAGACTTTATATTTTGGAAAAAAAATTGCAAACCTCTTCTAATTATAATAGGCGACCTTGGTTCTCCACTTTATTTTATTTTCCCAAGAATTCTGTGAACTCATTTTAAAGATTAGGTATCTGTGACACAGAGTTTAACTGTCAATTTTACCTGAGTATGCAAGTTGTAGAGCTGGGATTAGAACCCATGCTGTGCATTTGCAGGTACAACACCTACCAGTTAAAAACCTTGTGCCTTCCCTTTAATCTTTTATTATATTTTGTATATTTTTTACATATAGAAAAGTAGAAAAAATTTTATTTTATCTACTACTCTGATTTCATAGATAATGACATTTTGTATCAGACTCTCCTTTTTTTGTATTGTTTTTATTTTGTTGTTTTCTTTTTGGAAGTAGAATACAATAAACGGAACTAAAGCAAGTGGCAGGAGGACTTGTTTGCCTCTTGCTTTTTGTCTCCACAGCCACAGTCCTCTGCTAGTTCCTCAAACCCTCACTCCTGGACTACATCAACAACCTCCCAGGCATCTCCCTTGCTCTAGTCTGTCTTTGATCCAGTGGATTGCTTATACAACTGGTATGATAATGTTCTCCAAACACTGCATTCTTCCTGTCATCCTCCTTTTCAAGAATATACAAAGCTTCATTGTTATCTATTTTAACAACAACAAAAAATAACACTCAAAGCCCTGGTCACTAAGGATCTTTTTTTTAAAACTTTTTCCCAGATAGAGCCTTCTTTCCTATACATTCTTGTGTCACCTTACACCTTATGACCCCCACCCCCACCCCCGTGGCTTCCTATGTTTCTGTTGTGATTTTGAGCAACTCCTACTCTTAACAGTTTTGCCAACTCTATTACAAATCTGTTTCTTCCAGGCAGTATAGTCCATGTAATTACCTTGTTTATTTTCTGGGCGTGACTTTACTATCTCAGATTTTGTTTCTAAAAATACCATTTAATGTTTTCCTTGGTTCTGATACCTCTTAGTTCAAGATGGTGGCCTAAGAACATTCATATTCTTTGTGGCTCTTATGAAACATCATTGAAATAAAAATAAAGGTGTATAAATGTGAATAAACCCACAATAGAAACCAAATATAAGTGAAAGCCAACCATAGACTAATGGTATTAATACAATTCTGAAAGATAAAAAACAGACATGGGTGTGGTGACAGATGAAACAAAACAGAAATAATACAAGTCAGAATAAACAGAATCAGTTTAAAAGGTGATATCCAGGGCTATTTTACTGGAGGCTCTATGAAAAGCTACCAGAATCAGCAGGTACATACAAGGGGCACTAGCCAGTGAGACAAAAAAAATGATGTCATGTTTGACAACATCCATGATGTGTGGGTCCTAAGATCCCATAAATGATCTTGAGCTTGAAATTTACACCACAAGAAGAAAACTGAAGGACTATACTCTAAAATAAGCGAACTAAACTTCCTATAGATAGCTAGGATTCTAGTGTGACTTTTAAATCATTGAACATGTCAGAGTAAAGGACTTCTTATTCTGATTTGAAGTGTCTCTGTCTAATGTCATATTCTAGAGGAAAATAAGTGACTGATATAGTCATCATGTGCCCAAAGAGTCAGAGAATTTATAGCCATAAAATATAAACGGACTTTTATGAATTTTTAAATCATAAGAAAAATTCTTAGAAATTAAAATATGGCTGCCAGGAATTTCAAATGGCATAGTAGAGGACTGCGCTCGCATATGCTGGGCCACTGCACGTTGTGTGCATATGGCGGCTGTGCTGGCTGCAGCGCACCGCCTGGGTGTCTGAGTGATCCTTGGGCCAGGATGATTGACAGCTTACGGGGAGGAGCAGCACAATTAGCTGGAGGCTCTGGAATCCATCTATGCCAACTCCTTTAAAGTATTATCCGAAAATCCAACCAGCTTCACCAGGACGGTAACATCTGAGACTGGAGAAAATGATGAAACTGTCCAGACTACCCTCAAGTTTACATACAGTGAAAAACATCCAGATGAAGCCCCCATTTACGAAATATTCTCCCAGGAAAATCAAGAAGATGATATCTCAAGCATTTCAAAATTATTAGCATTACAGGCAGAAGAAACCTTGGTATGGTAGTGATCTTTAGTGACAGCCGTGCAAGAAAAAAATAAATGAAATAGATCAAATAAAGACTAGAAGAGAAGTAAAGAAAGAAAAAGAAGCAGAAGTTGAAACGCAATTATTTCATGGCATGCCTGTTAACTGTTGAGAATTTCTTAAGTTGGAAAGCCACCTACGATGCAGAACTCTTGGAAATTAAAAATAAATGAATGAAAGAACAAGCAAGAAAAAAGTAAGTGGGAAATAGCTATTTGAAACAGTTTATAACCTTGACACCTCTTATATCAGTGGTTAGAGAGGATGCCAGAAACAACATGGAGGTAGATGAGTCTTTGTTCCCGGAAATGGACTTGGATTTGGAGGATGATGAGGATGATCTAGACTGCAATCTGACTGATCCAGAGAGTGACTTGACCTGAGAATGGACTGTCTGTGTCTGCAGAGAGACTTGACGGCCACAGCATCTGTGGCTATGCTGAGAGGGTGTTGGTTTTCCTTTTTTTTCTAAGAAAAAAAATAATTTTCAGAAGAATATACTTCTGATAGCTTTCATCACTGAACTTAATAAACTGACCTTAAAATTTAGTAAGGAAAATAGCACAGTAGTGATCAGAGATACTAATGAAACTGTTTCCCAGATTTTAAACCCAAAATTTCAGGCTTAAAACATAAAAGGAATTTGAGTGTCGCAAGGAAAAGTTACATGAAAATGGAATTGAGAAGAGCATACAAGAAATGAGTTAAAAGTCTTCAGATTAGAAGGCTACTAGATGGTGAAACAAAATTATAAACAAAATCCGTTCTTAGAATTATTTTTGTGAAATTTTATATCCCCAAAGATAAAGATAAGATTCTAAAAGTTTTCTGTATGTAAAATAACTAAGTTTTCTTAGAAATAATATTTAAATGGGTAACTCAGTTCTCATCGGCCACACTTGATGCTACACGGTAATGAAGTAATGCTTCCATGGGAAGAGAAGTTTCTGTTTTGTGGTTCTCATTTGAGTCTCAGTCTTAGTTATCTTATACAGATTATGGCACCATACATATGGTTGATATTTATTGACTTGTCCAAAAGATGTGAAGATGAATAAGACCCTCCAGCCAGAAAGAACCATTTAGCTCTTCTACTGATTACATCATAGTATTTGTTTAGTAGGATCTGAAATAGTGCTCTCTTCAGCATTACCAGTTTCCTCCCATTTTGACAACTTTTTAAAAATTTAGCAATGCACCTTTTGTATTTTCCTCTTTCAGCGCGTAGAGATTAACTTCATTATTTTTAATAGCTTTTTTGAAATATAATTTCTATGCCATATAATTTACTCACTTAAAGTATACAATTCAATGATTTTTAATATAATTAATCACAAATACATGCAACCATCACTATGGTCAGTTTTAGAACATTTTATCGCCTCAAAAAGAAGCCCTGTACCATTTTGACCTGATACCTTTAGCATATTGCAGAGTCCAATACTGAGGCTTTTTGTTCAGAGCTGTTACCGTACACTTACTTCTCTCCATCCCAACCCTAAGCAAACACTTACTCTTTTCTGTCTCTATAGGTTTCCTTTTTGAGGACTTCATATGCATAGGACCATATAATAGGTGGACTTTTGGTGACTGGCTTCTTTCATTAAGCATAATATTTTCAAGATTGATTCCAGTTTTAGCATGTATCAATGCTTTCTTTTTTATAGCTACATAATACATTGTATGACATGTAATTTTTTTGTTTATACAGTCACCTGTTGATGATCATTTAGATTATTTCTACCTTTGAGATGTTATGGCTATAAACAATTTGTCTGGACATATGCTTTCATTGTTCTTTGTATATATCTAGAAATGGAATGGCTGGGTCATGTGGTAATTCTACATTTAATTATTTGAGAAACTGTCAGTCTATTTGCTAAAGCAATTGTGCCATTTTACATTCCCACCAGCAGTCAGAGTGTGGGGGTTCTTATCGACAGTTGTTTTTACTTGACCTTTTGGGTTTAGCCACCTTATTCAGTGCCAAGTGATATCTCATAGGGTTTTTTCATTTTTTCTAATGACTAACGATATCAAGCATCTTTCCTGTGTTTATTGATTATTTGTACATCTTCCTTGGAGAAATGTCTATTAATATCTTTTGTCCATTTTTAAAATTAGGTTATTTATCTTTTTATTATTGAGTTGCAAAAGTTTATATATTCTGACTGTTATCATTAGATGGACATTATCCAGCTTACAAAGGCCTACAGAGGACAATATAAGGCTTTTTGTGCAAAGCTGTTTTCTTACATCCTTTACTATCAATTTATAGTGTGTGTGACTGTAAAATCTCTATTATCTTAGCCTATTTAATAAGAAGTTCAGCAGATCTTTGATATTCATAAAGGACATATTTTGAAACTTTCTTGAATCCATAAGTTTCCATATGCAGAGATGTTTGATTCTTGACTCTTTTTCAAATCACATTTCAACATGGAATCTTGCAATTGTTGGACATATCATTAGGACATATCAAAGGTTAATTATCTGTCAATAAATTGTTATTCATGACTAGATGAGAAAACATACTAGTTGGATAATCGCTGACATTTGTATTATCTTAAAAATTTATGTAGAAGATATTTGGTAGACTCATTCATGTCATATATCAGATTAAAGAATGAATTATCAAAACCTTTTCTTGTGGCTATCATCAAGACTTTTGTAGACCTGTAAGTATTATTTTACTTCCAGCTGACTTTTTTTTTGTGGTCACTTTTCACTGACACACACATATGTACACACACATGCACACACACGTGTACTATAACTAAAGTTATTTTATTTATGCACATTGATGATAATAGAATCAAAACAGTACATGGAGATACGGATGTCAGCTGATCAGATTTACTTACTCACGCTTACCCACTAAGTAATTTGCTTATGTATGGCGGTCTTAGAAGATGTACAATTCAAATTTTTCAATTAACAAAATTACTAATCACTTCACTTTATATCACGGGCCTTTGAATTTTCTCTAGCATGTCAAAATTATGGGTGTTAAATCCTCAATTTAAGGAGCTCCTGAATTAAAGTCAGGAATTGTGAGCAAAAACACTGCCTGACTTTACATCACTCAGAGACATTTAGTAAGTGAAACTTATCCAAGAAAGAGTGATTAAGATAGTAAGAATCTCAAGATAAGAGAAATAGTTGAAGGACCTGGGATAAAATGATGCAAAGATATTTGATAACTATCCTCAAATAATAAAAGTACTTCCATTGAAGTACTTTCTCAGAATTAAAATTGAACATTCCTGGAATGAGATCTTATAATAGGTAGTGAATTCTATAAACTGAGTCAAGGTTGGTTGATCCCTTCATCAGATAATGGTGGTGGTGCTGATGAAGTGTTAGAATAGATATCCTTCCAAGTTTTTCTCATACCACAGATTCTAGTCTGTGTTTATACATGCTCTAAAACATTTAGGGCTTAATTTAATAATTACCAGAGGGCTGAATGTTATCCTTTAGTAATAACATTAAAATATTACTGTAGCAAGAAATGTTAAAATTTGTAATCTAATCTTAGGACCCTTTCTGACTTGATGTTATTGGCAGCAGGGAGGAGGGCAGTTCTGCTATTTGTCATTCGAGAAAAGCAAAATTGAGCTATAATCGTCTTAAAGTGTTTCTGCAAAGTATAATTTTCTCATGATGTTCACATATAATTAAATCGATTTTGTAAAATATATAGTATATGTTAGCTGTATCAACAAATGAAATGATATTCTAGCACAACATGCAGTCTTGCATATAAATATACACTTCAAACTTCCAAACTCTTTAAATACTGTAATTCACTAAAACTCATCTTACAAAAACTTAAAATTTTATTTCAAATTATGCTTTTTTGTATAAAATAATCACTCTCTAATTTCACATTGTTTTATTTGCTTCACATATACAGAGTACTACATTACTAACAAATATTTAAGGACTGATTTTTTTGGAGTGGGGAGTCAGAAATTTATTGTATGTAGAGTAAGTAATTTAAAAACAATAATGATCTTTAAAGAAGTTTTTTCTTAGAATCCTATGGTTACACTCCTAAAAACGGACCATCAGTATTATATTGGTACTTTCAAGAATGTGGATACCATATTTTCAGAAAAATAAGTCCCCCTAGTGATCTATCTGCAAATTATGTATGACAAATGGTGAAGAAGAACAAATGAAAAGTGAATTTTTACATTAAAATCCTTGGTACTATACTTATGTAATTATAGAAACTCAGAAGAGTCATAAAATATCTCTGAATTTTAGTTTCCTGAACTCTGATATGAATATAATAGTATTCTTCATATAAGGTTGTTGTAATTATCAGATTTTATATATGATAAATATAGAATATAAGAAAAAATAATATATAAGAATATAACTCTTAAAGTGCTAGACAAGATTTCAGGAGCTTGATCAATGGTTGCTATTATTGTAGTAGCTATCATTATTACTATTATTAGTATTTGTTAAAGAAACTTTGCGATACAAGTTGATTGCCTCTATCAACTGCTCTACCTCAGCCCACTACATTTCAACAAGATATTAAAGGTGTCAGAGAAAAATTCATATTGATTATCCCATTTTCTTTATCTTGCAAATAGGATGGTTTGAAAATGAATTTGATATAACTAAAAAAACAATAACCTGGTTACTTACTCAGCTCTTGAAGTTTAACACCAATATGAAAAGAAGTAAAATGTATACAAGTCTATATTTCTTTTAGAAACTCAGCTATTCTCCCATCCCAAATTCTGGTATTGCTTCTCACCTAAAAAGTTCAAGTTTCTAATATACAAGAAATAGGACTACATTATTTTCAATATGTTATTTTTGCTAATAAAAAAAATAATATATAAAATTGCTGAATTTTGTACATATAATGTGTAATACCATATGGCTCTAATTCTTAATAATCTTACAAACTATTATGAAGAAAAACACACTTTGTTCTCTGTTGGAAGTAGGTAAGAAATGCCTTTTTTTCCTAATTAAGGTTTAGTTATGCCAGATAAATTTTTAAAATTTAACTCACTTTTTTTTATACTTCTTATTTTCTTTATATTTTCATATACAAACTTCCCTTTTTTTGCTTTTTTTTGGTCAAATTTTTGTCCTACAGTTATTTCTATAGTTTATAATGTACATCCTTTTATAATGTACATCCCTGCTGTATCATCTGCATCTCACAGAGAAACCAGGTTAGTTATATGGCAACAAACTAAGACATCACTCTTGGGCAGAGTTTTCATGCTACGCATATCTCATAGCCCCACTCATTGTTGGTTGTCTTTGGGTGTCTATTCCTGACCTAATAGTGCCTGGATGATAGAGTTGGCATGACACAAAGCAGTGAGACTCATGGCTGCATTTTTCTTAGAAAGCACCATGGATATGGTACACCTATCTAGCCTAGATATCAATTAGTATAGACTTCAAATCTTCTTGGGTATAGAGCCAGCTCACTTATTTCTTTTCTCACACATATTCTCTGCAAATATTATACCAGTTTATCCAAATAGAGCTGCCTAACATAAATAAATATAGAAAATGGGATAGCAACTAATAATAATATTTATTATAAAACTAGCAAACATTTGTCCATCACTTACTTTCCAGTACTATGTTGTATATTGATAGCCACTATCTCATTTAATCCTCGAAACAACCATAAGACATAGATATTATCATAAAATGCATTCTGCAGATGAGTAAACTGAGGTTCAAAATATGTTCATTGTCCACAGAACTAAAAAGCAGAGCAGGGACCTGAACAGTCTGTTCAATGTCAGATTGCAATTCAAACTACCACACAGTGGTTTTCAATGTATAATCTACAAACTATGTGCATCAGAATTATGCTAGAGATCTGCATTATAAGGAATATCCCCCATTATCCTTAAAGAATTATACATTGTGTTATACTTCCAGTTTACGGGGAGACAAATAATGACCCCAGTATTGTCATTCATGAGTAAAGGCACAGTGAAGACATAATATAGTACCTCTATTTAAAGACTTAGAAAGTGGACTGTCTAAAGTACTTTTCATGAAAAATGCACATGATGACAAATTTCAGTCACCAGAGAGATGAATCAAATAAAGAACCCAAGACCGAGGAAGTAGGAGTGTGGAAAATTATTGGCTATGTAGTGGATTGCTCTTTGTGTGCATGTGACTTAACCTCTCTGTCACAGCTCCTAGGCCAAAGAGTTATCATGAAATTTAAGTAAGATTATTACAATATGCCTAGCAAAATAAGAAGAAGTTTAAAAATGAAAGCTTTGTTTTATAGACTTATCTTTTAAAACATAAAATAATGTATTCCAGGATAATCCAGATTTCAAGAAGGTGCAGTACTTGAGAGAATTCTCATCTGTGTGACTCGAGTGTATAGAATGATGAACCAGAATTCACATCAGGCCTAGAATTTACAGAGAAGTGTTTGTGTTGAGTTGAATAATTGTTACTTAAATTTCTCTAAACAAATATGTTTTTTGGGAAAAAGAAAGGCAGAATGGTATCTTGAGTAGTGGTCTCACTGATTCCCCATAAGGCACTTTCATGGGAAAGCCTTCAAGAACATTTCCCCTCCGATTTCGCAGAGATAGTCTCACTATTATGCCACCATGGGGACTGCAAGTCTCTAACCCAGAGGCCAGTCATACAAAGCAGCAGCAACAACAGCAAGAAAGGCTAACAGAAGCCAGAGGCTTTTTTCAAAGAGCAGACAGGAGAGATGAAGAGTAGATTACTGATTCTAGAGTACATGTTAGATAGTGCCTGTAGTCTTCTGAAGTAGAGGTCAAGGTCCTACTGTTATACAGGTAGGGGTTAATGAGCTAGCAAATTAGGATATTAATATTAATGGGGCATCCTTAGTACCCACAGGCTAATGAAGTCTGGGGTCATTTGGGTTATATTAACATCAAACAAAGTGGAATTTCAGGCCGAAGGCATTTACCAGGATAAAGACAGCAATTTTATTGATTAAAGATAAAACATATAGTTACTACCTGAGGTGAATAACATAACATCCAAAAATATAAAGCTAAACACTACTAAAATTATAAGGAGCAATTCAAAATATAATAAGAGGGTTTCTCAGTCTTTGATAGACGAAACGGGAAAATATTAAATCATTTTAGAGACTTTAAATAATATAATTAATGAAAATTAGAAAGTTAATATATAAATTTTATTTACATATAATTTATATATAAATTAATTATATATAATGTTGGTACTTTAAAAAAAACACAAATTCCAACAAAAGAGAAAATCTGTAAAGCAGAAAAGACATAGGCTATATTCTACAAGAAATTTAATTTCATATAAAATTAGTAAAAAGGGTTAAGCATTTCCTAAGCATTTGGAGAAGGAGTATTATAAAGTAACAATGGTGAGAAGAGTATGTATTAACAACTTTAAAGAAACATATGCAGTAGTGGATAAATACCTTTAAAGTTTTTTAGTATTTAGATAATTAAAAAAAAATTTTTAATTTATTTTCTATATTGAGAAGAAAATCATAAAATGTACAAAATATTGGAAAAGAAATCAATTAATAGTGCTAAAAATTAATGATTTAAAACAAATAAAAGAGAATAACTGATAAATAAGTCCTGGAGTGCATTTTTTGAAAATAATAAGCAGATAAGGTAAATGTGTAATATTATAGGAAACAGAGAAAACACATATAGAAAAATATAAATTAGTAGATAAGAGATTTTTAATTATAAAAGATAAGAATATAAAACTTTATTCTAATAAATAATAAAGTCTCATATTAAAATGCATTATTTTAATTCTAAGAAATCAACTAAGATTGAGAAGAACTTTAATAAATCATGACTATATTGTTACTTCAAAAAATAAGTCTTGTTTTAGAATTAACTTTAAAAGATATTAAATTGAAATTACCTTATTAATTTCAACATATGTTTATTAATACTCTAATGTGTCCTAGTATATACTATTTATAAAATGATTTCAATATAAATATTATAATTTCTATTTATTTTTCACTTACGAGAATTTTCAGAACAATGTTACAATGTTAAGTGCAGGCCAATTCCATTGATAAAAATATGCACAAAACTAAAATAGAAACTAGAACTCATTACTATGCTAAAAAATGTAATAAATATAAGTCATGGCTAAGTGGGATTTATAATGAGTGCAAGGAGACATTATATTATAAATTATTACATTAAAAAATTTTAATGTGATAATCTACTTTGTTAGAACATCATATTTCCTTAATCTAGTAAATAATATATTTTAAATTGAGTCTATTATAGAATTAAATCTAGGTTTAGTCCCATTAAAGTTAGAGAGTAACAAATTTTTTGATGCTCTGTCTTCAAAAATAAAATGTGAAAGAAGTTATAAAAGTAAAATGTAAAAATATATAAATGGAAAAATATAACACAAGAAACTATTAAATTGGAAGAAAAAAAATATACATGGTGGAGGCTTTTCCAAGGAAACAGAATAGACAGGCTTTAAAAAAGAAAAAATAAATAGAGTTGGTTATTTAAAAATGGGTAAATGCTATGAACAGGCAATTCACAAAAGAAATGAAAACATTCAGTAGACATATGTAAAGATGTTCAAACTAACTAGTAATCAAAAAACAAATAAAATTAATAGGCAGGTATTTTTATTTATCAAATAGAAAATGTTTGGAAATATAGAAAACCTGGGTGGTCAAGGTGGCAAGAAAATAGGCGTTGAGTACGCTGTAGATGAGAACAAGAACTGGAAGTTATTTTGGCGGGAAAATTTCAACATGAACCAAAATCTTAAAATATAAATTTGAACTTAAAAGTTCTCCTATAGCTGAGAAAGTTATATTCTCAGAATTTATTCTATGAGAAAACTCAAGAATGTAAGTAGACATTAGTCAAGAAAGATTTTCTTAATTTCTTAAGATGTAGGGAGAGTTTGGTTGTGTTGGCTGCAATGTTCTAACCACAGCCCTTTCTGACTACACCACACCACTTCCACTGAAGACCTACCTGAATCAGCCTTTCATTCCATCATCAAATGGGAATGATGCTGTTTACCACCACCTTTCTTCTTCCTCATTCAGCGATAAGGATTTCATTGTCTTGATCCATTGCTAGCGGCTGGCATTCTATGGAATAGTATATTATTGTACAAATAATGACAGCTAATGTTGATTGAATAATTACTGTATACTAGACATCATTCTAATGTGCCTTTTGTGTATTATCTTTCTTATACTGAAAACAATCATAGGAAGTAAATATTTTTATTATTCTTGTTTTAAAGATGGGAAACTAAGACATAGTTAAGTCAGTAACTGGCCCAGGATCACCCAGAGGCTATAATATGCCACTATATGCAGCCTCTCACAACACTGACAAAGCATTATCACTATATGGATACAGTTTATAAAGAGATCAAAACTTTCCCAGGTCAATGTTCTCAATGATGTCGTAAATTTAACCTAAAGCCCTGAAGAAAACTCTTCAGAAGCACATGTGTCTCCATCTAATTCTGAATAGAATTCAAACACATGCTTTAGGAGTAGAAGAGGATGAAAAGACAAAAGTCATCTGTGAAGATTGAGTAGGGAAAATAAAACTGAATAGCAGAGGGAGAAATCAAAGGACAGAGGTGTGAAAGAAACAAGAGAAGGTCTTCTCAGGATTGACCGTAGGTTCCCAAACTCTAGATGAAGTGTCAAAAATAATTTCACTCCTCGCAGCCCTCCAAGCAGGGAGGTAAGGAAGTATTAGTTTTCTGCTCTCATGTTTCTGATCCCCATAAATGTTCTCAATACTTGTAGTTACAGAGGAGAAGAATGACTCTTTTTATAGTTCTTTCACATAAAGGGATTGAGGCTGACCTCTGTGAATTAAACTTTAAACCACCATCACATGGATGAAAATGGAGATATACAATCACCATGAAGAAACTGAATAGGCCAGCAAGATTTTACAGATGCAATTCCTAAAGTGTATTTCTTGAAACATGTGTCCTATAAAAAGTCCATCAGAGGAAAATCAAAGCCTCCCTGTCCATATTGTGGGAATTCACAGGGAGACTTTGGAGAGTCCTGTATGACTAACATATTTGATTCAGTGTTTCCTGCATTTAATTATTAATGTTTCTGCTTTTAGAACCTAGAAAGCCTTGCTAATTTATGCCCACAGAAAGAAAAGATTATAGAGCCTGGGTCATACTTAATACTCTAACGTAAGTTGACACTTCCCAAGATGTCACAACATAGTAGAATGAACATGGGTTCTGGAAGCAGTTAAAACAGAATTCCTGATCTTGGTTCTCTCATCTACTAAATTCTTTAACCTATGTGAGCTTCTCTTTAGTTACCTGTAAAATGGCTTAATAATACTATTTGTGTCTTTATAAAGTCTGTACTTATACTAAAATCACTAGTGTCCTATGAGACAGGTATAAGCTGTTTTGCTGATATTGCAGTATCTGGCAAGTTATTTTTGGAATCTAACAATTGAATTGCATGTTGCAATTGAGCCTTGGTCTGGGTGCACGTGTGTAAGGATAGGGAGTAGTGTTGCCTATGCCAGATTTTCATGACCCCTTTTCATGCCAATACTTCCAAAACCTGTGTTTTTTGTAATGTGCATATTACTACACACAGGGCCAGATTCCTATCTTCCCTATGTATATCATGCCAAGTATAGGGCAGGGGGTGTTGGGGCTGTATGGGAAACTTTATTTTTTCCTTATGATTTTAATTTTGATCTGTGCATGAATGCCAGATTTAATTTTTAGATCCATTCTTTCTTATTTCTTTTCTAACTGTACTTCCACAAAGCCATTTTTTAAAAAAATCTTTAGACATATAAAGCCATATGAGTTTAATTCTATACTTTATTTGGTTGACTATAGTACAAGGTGGTAGAAGAGGTAAATTAACAAATACATACACTGGGAAAACACTAAAGCAAGATCACATAACTTTTAATGTAGCTTTTCATCTCTCCTTCCATTACTGTAATGGAAATTCCTTTAGAGATGTTAGTTTAGTTTATTTAGATTATGTCATTAAAGAGTTTGAAGATAGTTCTAGTTTCACTTAAACATACAGCAATGTTTATAAAACTTCTTTGGGCCTTAAAGAAATAGCTGATGCATTTCCAGGACAGCCAATTTGGAATTAAAGGCAGATCAAACTCCTCACACCATTTAAGCAGATGATTCTCTGGATGGGCAGACTGACTAGTGAGAAGAGGGCAGCCACGTTGGTTCTTTTTTTTTTTTTTAACTCTGATAGTTAAAAATAGTAGTTTTTTTGTTTGTTTGTTTGTTTTTAGATCACAGAGTGTATCTAAAACAAATAATCAATTTAACCCCCTTAAATCCTTCTTGGAACAATAAACAAAGGGTCTTAACCATATCCTGGTAGGAAGTCAATTTCTTCTTGAGAGTATCTGAGTCTTTTGTAAGGAACAAGAACTTTTTAAGGTCCCGAGGATACCATTTAGCAAATTATTGTAGCAGTTCCCTTAGTGATACTCGAGGACCGGAAAGATTTAATGAGCCTTCCAAAGTGCCAAAGTTACTTTTAGGGAGTAACATATAACTGCAGGAATTTAGCTAAGCACACTGGAAATTTCCTTTGGATGGCTTCGTAGATCAAGGGCAGATAAAGAATGCATTCTAAACAGACAAAAGACTTCTCCATGAGATAAGCTTTATTTTATCCTATCAGGTAGCATTGCTAACAATATTATATTTAAGATAGAATATAATAGATGTAGCAAAATGCCTTTGAAGTGCTTACTGTTTGTCTATATTTATTCTGTTAAGATCGATAAAAATATAAACATCTTTCAGGGTTTGAGAGATGCTATTGGATCTAATTGTTAGTTTCTGTTAAGAGTGTTTAAGTCAGAATAAAGTAGTTTGGGTCATTTTATTCATATACCACTGTGATTTGGTGACACCAAAGGTGAATCTGAATTACAGTATCTCTGGACTACAGGCATATTAGAATATAGACAAGACTTTCTCTCTCCTTATGTCCAGATTTCAAAATAGAATTTAAGGAACTTGGAATAATTTTCAGCACTGAGGCCAAAAAAGGCAGGTCTTTTAAACAGAGGGTCAGAAAACTTATACCTATTTAAGATCACTGGTATTATTTACAAATGCAAGAGGACATATGTATATATTTCAAGGTATAGATATCCTCAAAAGAAGAATGCCTTAAAATTGTTCTAATTAAATATTAATTGTAGATGATTAAGACATTTTGGCTTCTTTAGAAAAGAGTAACATCAAACATCTTAAAAGTATGATTGTATTCTACCGTAGATATTCTATTTAAATTTGTTTCTTCGTGATTATTATCTCATCTTAAGGACATCTTAAAATATAGTTTGCAGAAAGGTGCTAGTTATTTTTCAAAGGTTTCCTTTAAAGACAAGGTAATCTTAGAATTACATATTAGAGATAACTACATATACTCTGTAATTATTTTGCCATGCCATAAGCCAGTCTTCTCAGGCATTTCAAGTTTCTTCAGCAAACAAAGATCTGATGGTAAGAAAATGATGACAATATTTAATATTTCCATTGTTTTTCTTTTGATTGCAACTCCTCTTGTTTTTTTTTTTTAATTTTGGGAGGTTGGGGGACATAAATTCACAGAAGGAAAAGACTGAATGTAGTCATGAAGGGAATAAGACACCACGTGAACCTGATGGAACTATTACTCTGCTCCATACCTTTGTGCTGACCTAGTACAAGTTCTTGGCTTATCCCAATCTGAAGACAGAGCCTGTGGTATGAAGATTTTGTATGATGCCAATAAAAATATGTAACAGTAGAACTGGACCAATAAACCTCTTTTTCTGTTAAGATGGTACTAGACTTATTGGAGTAATCACTTCATAAAGTATTTAAATGTGTAATCCCTATTTTGTAATCCGAAACTGTTATATTGCACATCAACTATAATTGGAAAATAAATTTTAAAAGGTATTTTTAAACACTTGTTTCCAGAGATTAGAGCATCTGAAAGCTGCTGTTTTCTCAAAATGTGAATTTAAAAATATTCTTCAATGATATAACTCTTAATTTTAAAATCCTCTCGCTCTTATCTCAAAATTCCTCTAATCTGGTGGTTCCCAAATTTAACCACACATTAAAATCACCTAGAGGACTTTAAAACATCCTGATGCCCAGGTTGCATTTCAAGCAATTAAGCTAGAATGTCTGGGAGTGAAAACTAAACATTAGAATTTTTTAAAGAACTTTTCCATAATCCCAAACTGAAACTCTACATATTAAACAATAACTCCCCATTCCCTATACCTTGCAGTTCCTGATATCATCGTTTTCTTCTGTTCCTATGAAGTCAACTACTCTAGCTACCTCATGTTAGTGAGATTATACAATATTTGTCCTTCTGTGTCTAGTTTATTTTACTTAGCATAACGTCTTCAAGGCTGTACATGCTGTAGCATGTGTCAGAACTTCTTTCCTTTTTAAAGCTGAATAATATTCCACAGTATGTTTACACTACATTTTGGTTTTCATTTATTAATGGACATTTGGTTGTTTCCAGTTTTTGGCTATTATGAATAATACCGCTACAAACGTGTGTCTGGATATCTGTTTTAGTTCTTGCTTTTGATTTTTTGGGGTACCTATCTAGATGTGGAATTGCTGGATCATTTGGTAAAATTATCTTTAATTTTTCTGAGAAACTATATTATTTTCTATAACAGTTGCACCATTTTACATCCATGCCAGTTGTTAGTGCGCAAGGGTTCCAATTTCTCCACATCCTCGCAAATATTTGGTTTCTGTTTGTTTGTTTTACTAATAGCTTTCCTAATGGATATAAAGTAGTGTAATGATTTTTTGATATTCAATATATTTATTCCTTCCTTTTTTTCCAGATCATCACCACTTCACGTTTCAATTCTTCACTTCTATAGCTTAGAATCATGTTATTCAAAGTGTGGCTTCTGGGACTCCAGAATAAACATCATCTGAGAGACTGCAAGAAATGAGGATTTGGGGTCACCACTCCAGACTTACAGAATCAGAATTGACATTTTAACAAGATCTTCAGGTGACTCATAAGCACATGATAGTTTAAGAAGCATATCAGTTCAGTTACTCTTGACATCATCTTCAAGATCTTCCCATCTATGTCTTTCTGCTATACTCACATCAAAACCCTGGACTTTCATACTGCTGAACATTGTTATATAAAATCATACAACCTGGAGGGTTGTTGTTTTGACAAGGTGAGGAGATTTTCAATCATGCATGAACCCTCACCACCACCTTTGCAATGCCCCTTATAAATTCCATTCCACTTTACCAAGAAAAAAAGTAACAATTCTAATTTGCAATTCTCCCTTCTTCTGTGTTTCTCAAACCATCTTTCTCTTTTCTGAAAGAATTTGCATTTAGTTATAATCTTTACTGTTGATATCATCTGCAAGGCTCATGGTTCTGAAAAGACTGCAGATAACACACAAGCAAATGGTTGTGTTCTTCTGGAATTTAGCTACACTCACCTCAAGGTTTCTGAATTGACACCTAACTCTCAGCCTTTCTAAGAAGTTATTCCTAATCATGCTCTCTCCTCAAATCAGTTTAGGGTTTTATCTTCTTAGCCCCATAATGATAGAGCATGCCTTTATTAGAGCGCTTAACAAGCTACATTGTCATTGTTTCCACACTTGTCTCCAAAATCTAGACAATGAAGAAACCGAAAGTATTCCTAGCACCCAAACCCAATTCTGGTACATGGTAGATATACCATGTTTGTTGAATGGCTGAATCAAGGAAATCCAAATTCTGAAATGCTCTAACGTTCTGGCCAATGGCAGGGCACTGGTAGCAGTGGTCTCTGTCTTTACGTGGGTTGCCCTGCAGATACTTCTTGGATCTTGCAACATGAAAAATTTCTGTGTAACTGGAAGGTATGTTTTCTGTGGCAGAGAACTATTGTATAAGCTTTAACTTCCTAGAACCACAGTTTTCTTTCATGTGTATTAATTTCAAGATTATTTTCTATTAAATAAAGGGGAAAAGTCTAATATATTTGTAATTTTAATTAGCATGTCAAATATTTGGGAGATTTATAGCTACTAAGTAAAATTTGTTCTCTGATCTGAATTTGAATCAATTTTTTTAGCATTTCCAAGACCAGTGCTTCTTAGACCTTAATATGCAACTAGATTATCTGGGGATCTTGTTAAAATAAAAATTATGATTTAAATTCTGTATCTGTAGGACTGGGTTGGGTAAAAGTTTCTCCTTTTCTAACATGCTTTCAAGGGATACCAATCAGCTGGGCTTGGATCCACCCTTTGAAATGCAATATCCAAGACCATCCCCTCAGTTGTAAAACCTCTAATTTTTAAATGTGTAAATTATATAATTTCATGATTAATCACAGGAAGTTATGAGATATCAGTGATGGTTGTTTAAAATTAAAAATCAATTCTCAAGCTAATTGTTCTTTTTCTGATAAATTAGTATTTATCACAAGTTAGAAAAGACTGGTAAAAGAACACCAAAGATAATATTTTTCAGTTTCTTTTAATACTGAAAGCAATTTCAAACTATGAAAGATTAGTTCAGAGTGATTTATGACTTCAGACTTGAAGTAGTAAAATACAACTTTAGGATGAAGAGAATCATGTCATGGGACACAGAACAAGGTCTTTATGTCTTGCAGTGTGAGTTAAAATGTAAAGCATGACTGTAGAGTTGCTTATTTCATTAGGCATCATGCATGAGGATGTATTGGAGGCAGCCTGGAGCAGGGGACAGGGGGAAGTACAGGAGCACAGATGAGCATTTCTGAGGAGTACTGCCTAGGACCACTCATGGTAGGACATATGGAAGGTGTCTTTGGTATTGAGCAGTGTCAGGGCCCTGCTCTTGACGGAGGGTGACTAGGACTGGCTCCGGGAGTGTGGCTAGGTAAATTGGTCCTGATTTTAAGCAGGAGTACAGGTGCAATCTTAGAAAGGAAGGCACAATGATATTTACTGAGCTGGACAGTAGAAGACCCAAAGGGAAGTTAGGACAGTCCTGAATCAGTCATTCTTAGAACCATCTGGGCTACATTTAAAGCACCTCACTGCCAGGGCCCCACCCTCACAGGTTCTGATGTAATTGGCCTGTGTTAAGGCTTGGGCATCAGTAATTTTAAGTTTTCCAGGTGGTTTTAATGTGCAGCATGGAAGGGAACCATAGCTTTAAGCACTCCCAGGATAAACACCCCCTTTCTCAGGTGCCTCAAAATGCCTTTCCCCACAGCTAGGCCATGTAATTCCAATTTGCAGGCTTAGACTCCCTCCCTCTCTAGAATAGTGGTTGTCAAACTGCCGCAGATGCCAGAATCACCTGGAGAGCTTGATAAAACATAGATTGGTGGGGCCTCATCCCCACAGGTTTTAATACCTTGGTCTGGGGTGGGGCTGAAATCTGCATTTCTAACAAGCTCCTAGTATTGATAATCCAGGAGCCCACCTTGAAGATCTAGGACAAGGTTCATTTTTCTCATCTTAATCTCAGCATGACCTCAACTTTGGTGTTACATCTAAATCTTACTGATCCCAAATCCAGTTATGGAATCTGGATGTGGGTTTTATTGTAATTACACAGTCCTCATTCTGTGTGCTGGTTTTGATGCCCAGCTTCTACTAGTGTTTCATTTCTTCCTAACTTGGAAGTCCAACTATGGCACTTCCTAATTCAAAAGTAGAAACCTCGGGCATCCCAAAGACACTAAGCAATGGGTGAAGTAATATTAGATTTGTCACTTTAAAAAACTGCCACTGATTTTTTGTTGAGGATGGGTCAGAGAAGAATAGCAAGTGAGGAGAGTAAAAAGAAGACTGTGGAAGACAAAGACCAGGAAAGGGCAGTGGCATTGGGATGGCGGAAAGGGAGCAATTCACAAAGTATTAAGGAAATTGTTTGACACAATTTACTGTATGATGATTGAATGCTAAATTAAGAGAGAAAGAATCAAGGATAGTTCATCACAATCCATGATTTATCAGTAAGACAAGTAATAAGTTAAAACTTATCATCATTAGTTATAACTTGATATATTTTAGACGGTATAGTAATTTTCACTAACTGATTTAATGTAAAAGTTATGTGTTCATTATATCTTTCACAGGAGTCAAGGTGATAGTATGAGGTGTCTAAAATTGAACCTGTTTCACTTTTATCTTTTATAAAGGAACAGGTAAAAGCACAGATGGTTATCTAAGATTCCTCAGTGTTTTTCACCAGGAGCTATTATCAATTTATAGTAAGTTAGATTTCTTGGGGGAAGTGCATTAATTCTTCCATGACATAAAGGAACTTCTATGTAGCTGAGATTAGTCTATCAGACCTCAGAGGAGGAAAGCTCAGAATTTCAGCAGTGCATGCCAGAAGACTAGGAGCATTTTCCTGGACAATGCGATTTCTCATTTTTAGCAGTCCCTTCTAGCACAATTTCAGATTGTCTCATTCTCCTTCTTGGAAATGAACCCACTAAAATGGCAAATATGCTTAGTGAGCCAAAGAAAACATTTGAAGTTGAATTTTATGCCTTTGATTTTTCTCTTTGTTTTAATTGCTAAATGACTTCTTTGTCTTTAAACATGAGGTTGGCATTAAATTAATAGAGTGATCTAATCAAGTCCCCTTGATTTACTGTTCAGAAAATGCTAAGAAATGAATACTCAGTATTCTAGCTAAATTTTCTCATGGCATGAATCACTGCAATTTCCTTTGCATTTTCTGGCTAGAAAAATAATACAGAACCAATAACAACTGAAGATGAAGTGTCAACAAAAACAGGAGCTATGAAGTATATATGGCTTTATGGAGCTGCCTGGAAATTAAAGTTGTTTGTATAACTCAGAAGAAATCTGATCTGGTGTTCCCCAAATTCTTTAAAATATTCATTTAGAAAACAGAAGATGTACTCTGCATCTTGAAACACTTTCTGTCTTATAAGACTACATCTCCTCCAAACTGTGATATAAGATAAAGCTACATGAGTGCAAAAGGAATAACAGTTGGTAGAAATATAACAAGATAAAATGTACAAGACAGAAATATCCACTGTAAAATCTCAGATGTACAAAGTGATTTGTAACTTCTGTAGTTATCGTTACATCTTGAGTTTTAACTTTTTATATTTCCTCAGGATTACAAATTAGACTGTTGGAAAAACATTGTTAATATTAGGAAAATTCATGCTTTTAGAAAAATTTTAAGTACGTGCAAACTGGGAAGACATAGAAGAGAGAAAAGAAGCTATTTCCATTTTTTCCTTTAATTAAAGATAATTCCATAAAACTTGGAAATTACCAATGTAAAAGATCTATATGGCTTTTGAACCAAGGTTTCTCTAATTTAAAAAGTTCTATTTGTGATGCTATCAGAAATATCCAGGATAAACAAGACATTCCATTTACATGGCAACCTCACTATAGGAATTCTAAACTTTTACAGAAAAACCTATTATATGAAAAATAAGCTTCAAATGTTTTACATGAGAGAGGTTAAACATTTGTTCAGCTTTTCTCTGCATGGAGTATTTGCAAAAGAAAATGGAAAATAAGCTAGAATCAGAGCAAGTCAAGACGTAGTCACATTGGTTTTACCTGCAATAAGAGCATAATGACCAGAAAGACCATGCAGATAAACTTGGCACTGCAGCAAGGATCATATCTTTATTCTGCAGTTCCAAAGGGCACAATTTTGGTCTAGAGCTGAACATAGAAAGCTCTAATAATGCTTGAAACTCTCAAAAGAACTTGTGGTGGAGAATTACTATAAAATAAGTGAAAACAGCTCTGATGATTCGATCTTGTCTTTTAGAATAATTTAATTGATAATTCTCTTCAGGAAACAAATATTAAGAAAATCTGGTATCTCAGAGCAATAATTATAGACTTGCCAAAGTACAGAATGAGACCTGGGTCTTTCCAAGTGAGTATATAGATATTTCATAAGGCAAAACTAATGGACACAGCTGGAGATCAGGAGACAAATTATGATATTTATACAAATTTAGCATGATAATGAAGACTGGACATTCATGTATGTTCTGAAGCAAAGCTATCCCTGTGAAATAATAATAATAGTTTATCAAAAGATACGTAAATATTTAGGATTGGAAAGTACAAAGAAGGTCATCATTTGATTTACAGTTTTTTTCTTTAAAGTGAGCTGCCCCTTATGCAACAGGTTATAATATTCTATGAAATAATACTGAGCCATACTCACCTTGGATACATCTTGACTTACCCTGTTACCCATTTTTAGCATTTTTGCTTCTACTAGCAAAATACTATTTGTCTTCACATTTTTTAGCACGCCTCCCTTAACATTTTCTTCCAGATTTCATTCATTTCTTACAATAGCACTATAATAATTCTTCTATAGTTGAAGGTCACTTCAGTTGCCTTTCTGCTGAGCATTTTTATTTCCAAGTTTCTTAGGATTTTGCTGGTCTACTAGGACCAAGCACTATGAACTCCACACCATGTACTGTTATCTATATAATTAAATAAGATTGTGTCAACTGACAGATGTGAAGATGATGATGATGATGATGATGATGATTTAGCTTCATATTTACATAATTATATTTTAACTCTATATGCTTTCCCATCTCTCACCTCTTTTCAAACTTTATGAAAATCTAGTAAGATAACCAGATATCTATTATTATCTATTATTATCTCCATCTTCTTTTGAATATTGAATATTGAAGAATATTAAAGAATATTGAAGTTTTTTGATTTTCAGTCACTCACACTAAGTTAGTGTTACAGCTGGGACTAGGACCAATATAGTAGAAATTGAAAATCAAGGAAATATTCTAGACAAGAAAGATATTTACAAATTCACACATCTTTCTGAATTCTCTCTAATAACTCTGCAGGATTTATATATGTGTGTTGGGGCAAGTGTGTTGGACCTGAAATATAAATCTACCTCAGGTCTTATGCCATGAACTAAATAATTTTGGCATGTGCCTAAAGGTTCTGTGCCTTTATAGAATAAAATATTAAGGGCAGTGGAAATGAAAATCTCACAGTAGGGAACTATTAAGAAAAAAAAAGAATATGGAGTAGATCCACTTTAAAATAATTTTCATTCATTTTAGGGATATTTTTTATAATCGATAAAGAAAGAAATCAAGTATAAGTCTTAAACTCAGTACAGAATAATTTTGGCAATAATACTATAACATACTCTGTCCCTTTGTACACAATATTCTGAGGTATTAAAACTAGATACTTTCTACTCTGCTAAGACTGATTTTTTTTTTTTATACAACTAACTAAAAATGCCTTAGAATTAGTTATTGCTCTTTAGATACTAAATAATGAACATCCCAGCAGGGCAGTTTTGTGAGTTACATATGATGGCATAACCATACATCAAAGCAATTCAAGTTAAGGGACAAGTATTACTTCCTGGGACCGAACATTCTCTTAAGATTATAGATAAAGAACATTCTCTTAAGAAAGGAATAAAAGCTGACTTGACTTTGAGCAATGGTGGAAATTTCCTTTTGAGGATTTAAACACACTCACGATTTTATGTCTTTCTTTTCTTTTCAGGCCTTTGATCTTTCCTTCATAGTTATTTTAATGTGTCTGAGTATCTGTGTATATGTTATGTTCCTCATCTTCTTGAGAGGAATTTGCTATGGATGTTTTTCACTAATAGATGAGATAAATATTATATCTGTCATGTAGTGAAAATATGGTGCTTGTCACTATCAGAAAGGTACAGAGCAGCAGAACTATTGAAAGTATAAGATAAAGAGGATGCTTGAGCACTTAGGAGTTTGTTTCTTAGGTTGAATTGAGAAATATTATTTTTCTCTCAGCAGATGATATACTTATTTGAAAAAGTGACCATTCCTTGTAATAAACTTACTAGTGTTTGCTAGAGAGAGAGTGGACTGTCCCAATGACAGCTTTATTTAATGACAGAACGGCATTTGCGACAGGGATATTAGGCCACTTACCAGAAATATGTCAATTGATTTGTTTTTGGGAGTAGTGTTGGGGTCATATGTAAAGTCGTATGCACTTTTAAAGGCTTGTTAACTATTCCACTTACTATTTAAGTTGCTAAAAATCATAAGTCAGTAACTAGTTTTCTAAAAGAGTTAGTGTAATGTGAGCAATAGGTTAGAGAATGTCTGATCTGCAGTCCTCTTTCACATTCTGGAGCTGCTCCTGATGGAATGCATAATGAAATCCTACCGTCTTTGTTTTTCTCTTATGCCCCGCCCTAGCAGCCAGGCCAGAAGAGCAAATTTCCTGGTATCTATGTGACCTGAGCAGCTATGGGTAGAGGATAGGGGTGCCGCCTGGCCCACAGGACAGCATTATCACATTCAACTGAATTAACTATGCCACAGGCCCAGATTTACTTCAATGTGTGAGCAAAGCTTTCCTGTTACTGGTCTACACAAGGAAACTAAAGCTGAGAGAGTTAAGAGACCCAAAACTCCTGTTCCTACATCTATATGGCCTCAGCTGATCATACCCACTTAAAAAAAAAAAAAAAAAGCATAGCAGTATTAAAGAACAGATCTCCAGAAACACTAGAAAAATTCCCCAACCTTTTGTTTTGTGTTCCAATGCTAATTTAACAGGTATGCATGTGTCTAGGCCATGACCCTAAATTTCTTACTGTAATTAACTTAAACTCTAGTCTGGCTACATACAAAGTACTCCACTAGAATGAAAAACATGAGTGGAGGACAGATGGGTGGATATAGAGGGAGGGATTATCATTGAAAATTCTTTCTATACCCTTTATACTTTTCAGTAAAACTGCCGGTGAACTCACAATCACACATGTCTTTGAAACTATTGAGGGCTTTCTGTTTGCTACATATAAGCAGAACCCAAAGCTTTAATGTCTGACTCAATTTTCTGCAGACTATTCATGAATACTCAACATGACTGCAATAAATTATAAAGCCTCCAGGTTCATGTGAATGCATGCATCTTAGGGCACCTTTTCTTATAGGCAAAACCCACGGTAGGTCTGTATTGAAGTACATTCTCTGTAATGTGTTTCCATTGAAAGGGAAAGAAAAGCTTGCATAAGATGTAAAACTGTATATAATGATTGGCACAGATATTGTAAATCAGTGAATTATATTCATTACATGGTGTGTATGCATGCTATGTAGTTTGGTGCTGTTGTGTATTACTATATGCTTTCTTGTCAAACTATTCACACTCATAAGTGTTCATTTCTAATCCTGTTCCATTAACATCCCTGAGTGTTGGTCATACCTTCAAAAACAGTTGTCTTTAGAAAGCTAATTTAGAATACTTCTGGCCATAAACTTTAAATATTTCCCCAAAAAAACTATTTGAGAAGCAAACATGGTTCTAATTCTCTATAACTATTTATCTTTTAGTCGTGCAAAGTATTTCCTGTGGGTAGTTTATACGCCTATCCAGGTGAAGGGGGTTGCCAGTGTTATGCCAAAAAATAAACTTTAAAAAGGCTCTCTCAAAGCAGTGTTAGAAAACTATTCATTTGACCTTTAGTGACAAAGCTTATGCCTTGCAAATTGATTAATACAGATACAATATCAAATCATTTTTCATACAATTTTTTAATGTTTGTTAAGTGCTGGAGCAGTATGTAAACAGAGTATTTGGCATTTTTATTAGGCTGCGGAACTCAGTCATTTCCTTTGCAACAACATCTCATAAACTATTTTGACAGTCTAATAAACTATAAAAAGCTGTGGTAAAAACTGGCTCTGAATGTTATAACCGTACAAAATGGAAAGAGCAAGAGAAAACATCTATCACTGGGATTATTATCACTGTTGCCATGGCAACCTGGTTGCAATGGCAATATCTCCACGGTTCTGCTGTTTGTTATCATCTTTCTTGATTTTACATCATTGAAATTGTAGTAATTACACTGTGCCTGATGAAAAATGCATGCTGTCATGGCAACTAAGTCAAATATTCTTAATCATTTCACCTCTTCAATCTAAAATGTAATTGTTTGTCAGTAAAATAGGTTATACAGAAAGCTTCTATGGACTTATGATTGCCTTAAGTGTTTTGAGAAAAATAGTGCTTTAGGCTCAAGACCCTAAGCTAAGCTAATAGCCTCAGATGGTAAACAATGACTCATTATAATAAGTAAGCAGCATTAATTGTAGAGTGGCTTCTTCAGTATGGTCAAATTATAAACCATGGTGACTATAATATAGTACTTAAAATCAAAGACACAAGAGAATATTTTCAATCATCCTAATATCAGTAAATTATTTGAATCAGATGTTATGTTCATTTTGGTATGCCCTGCTTGGATTTTAAGAGCCAAAATCTTTTGAGGAATATACTTTAGAATGTTTTCTTGGTACTGTGTATAATTAAGGCACAAAGAGAGAATCCTTGCTGCAAATATAAAAGAATAAATAAATAAGATATAAAAAATGATTTTATTACTAGAGCAACTAATTACAATATACATCTATCAGCTATTCCTTAAACTAATATGTTTTATATAGTATTTTCAAAAGAACATGATATTTTTGGTCATATCTACTTATGTATCTGAGTAATATGCATGTACTTTAGAATATAATAGAAGAATCAGTATAAGAAGTTGTGCTATAAGATGCCAAATTTATTCTCTTCAGTGAGAATTCATAAAAATATTATTAAATTTCAATAGTAACAAGAAAACTATAGTACACATTTTCATAAATATCTCTTTTATATCCTTAGAAGGATGAAAATTTTGCTTGAGTAGGAAGAAAAAAAATTAAGTTTAAGAAATCTTTTGTTTTGATAATAACAGAATTTGTATATCTCAGTTTATATTTCTCTCATTTAATTTTTGATGTAATGATGCTATAAATAAGAGCAGGAAAATAAATTAGTTTATGCTTTTTTAAGAATTTAGGAATTTTTTAAATATGATCTTTATTTGTATCTTTATGCATGTGAAGTTCACATTTGGAAACACAGGGTAAACTAAACATTATACCCCTTAGGGTTTAGACTCATGAGAAAATTTTACTGTACATAGAAAATTATATACCTCTATTTCAAATATAACTAATCATAATTCTTCTTTCTCTATACATATATTTCTCCTTTTTGTTAGCATGTCATTACTTTAACATGAGAAACAGGTACTACCTAGCAGTAAGATGATTAATCCATTTCTTCCAAAAGCAGAAGACATCTCTGCTATATTGTAAAGCCTGGATTTTGTCAACACCGGGATAGGGGTCAGAAAATGAAATGCAAGTATTTTCAGAGCTTCAGTAACAATGTGTTTATAACGATGATAGTAATTTGATTGTGATGCTGACTGTTTGCTTTATCTTTAATGGATTTAATTATAAAATTGCTTTAAAACTTATTCATTGCATCTACATGAACACAAAATATTACACAAATAAAATGAATATAAAAACACTGAAATGCAAAAATGCTTGTTAATAATAACGTTACCTAAGAGTCAGCTCTTTTAATAAAAATATCAGAAAAGCGCATTTAAAGAATAGACTGAACACGTTACTCCTACCTACTATAAGTTAAAAATTATGCAGCCAGTGACACATTAACAGACAGAAAATAAAAAATAGGCAATGTCAAATTTTCAGGATGTAAATAATTTATCATCAAAACTTTTGAAGTTCTTTAGAATTAGAAATTAATAAAAATATGATATGAATCTATCTTTAGCCTTGAGACACCAAAACTGTGAGATACATAGGAAGAGAATCCTTGTATTGGTAATATTTTTTAATACCATGATCAGTTTCCCAAAACAATTATTTTAAATTCTAGCTTCCTCAGAAAGGTGTCTATAGGTGGGATGGAGGCTGTTACTAAAATAGTGGCCATAGTTGTAGTCATGTCCCCTGTCACCACCTCCCCTGGTCCCCCAGAGATATGATTAATACTAGACTGAGAGAGTGTAAAAATATATATGAAGAGAAAAAGTTCATGGCTCTATATAAGTTAGGGTTTTTCTTTGCCTTTCCTTGGCTTTCCTCTCAGCTTAAGCCATCCTTGATAATTGATTAATTTTCTATTTTCTAATTAAAATTCCTATGAGAAATGGATTGGCTTGTCTTACTCTTGTTTGGGCCAAATTTCCTCCTTCAGACCTTCATTAGCTGCTGGCCTGACTGTGGCCACTTAGTAGCTCTTTTCCTGAGACCCTGAATCTCCAGGTCATTCAAGTCTGGCCAGGTAGAGATGAGATCACCTGAGACAGGGCAGGATGCCACAGGGCTGATCCCTCGGCAGGAAAATGAGCATTTATTTTGTTGTCAACTATGAGTTGTGCACGAATGAGGTGCCAGTCACCCTTTAGGGGCACTTGGGGTTTCATTCGCCCACAAAGAGCCCCAGACCTCTGTTCCCATTTTCCTCTGAAGAAGTCATCTCATAGCAGGCACCACTTTTGACATAACATGTACACTTCTCTACCCACCTCATATTGGTGGGGACAAACTCAGTTAAAATAAACAATCATGTTGCAAACTCTGAAGTGGTATAGGAACATGAGTGATAATTATTGTTTAATATCCCCTCCCCTTCAGGAAATTTTCTCCTCTATTTTCACTGTCAGTTGTGAGCTCAGGGAACTCAAATTAATTTAAAGATTAGACTGAATAAAACATAATTAGAAAGGTAAAGGTTCAGGGAGAAACAACAACAAAAAATGCCTTCCAGACATTAATATAAATGATGCTTATGTTATCTACCATTTTTACATGAACTACATCAGTGTTCCATTCTTTGGCATGAATAATCGAAGCTAATTAAAGTTACACAAGAGATCAAACTGCATAAAAGGAAACAATAAGAAATTAGGGATATTAGAAGCAAATTCTGAAGACTTCTCTGTAAAAAGCTAATTTTAAAATACAAATTAAACACGACTTTTTAGTTTTGTATTAAACAGATATATTTGACTGAATAAATTTTATTCTAAAAATATAGATGTACCCTAAATTTCAGCTGTATCTCAGACCTGGAGTGTTTCTAAATGTTTCTTTTAAATATACAACTGCAGTAATATTATGTAGGATAGAAGGTTTAGGACCTGAATAATTTAAATTTTGTTGCTCAATCTGTGTGTGTGTTTTAACAACTTTTATGTGATGATAAATTTTAGGTATATTTTATTCACTAGAAGCCTCTTATACCTAGGAAAAAGTCCTAAAGATGAAATTCTCTCTTTATAAATTCCAGGAGAGTTCCTTTAAAATTCTGATTGGTCAATATTTTTATTGTTTATTATTTTCCTGGGAAATAGACTATTAAATTAGAATTAAAGCTCACCACATTGGAGAAAATTTTATATTTGGAAATCAGATTATTCACATTCTTATGACATCTTCTCAAAAAGTTACCTGAAACCTGAAGAAAACATGTTGCCTTTGTTAATCACAAGTTAAATATTAAATATTTCTTATAGCCTCCAAGGCAAAAATACTATTAAGGTATTGAAAATCTGAGTAACCTTTCTGTCCCACATTTAAACTTCATTGATGGAGCTTTTAGGTCAGAATGAAACTTCCAGATTCAGTAATGTGAATTTCTTTTCATTGTATAACCTTCTTAGAACTGCCTGAAGGCTCAGACTAATACTTCTAATAAACGACAACCTTTTAAAATATACAGACTCACTCCAGCATTTGAACTAAGAATGCTTGAGAAGGCAAAAATCTCATTTTTTCTTTAATTTTTTACCATGTTTAGGTATAGAAGTCTCTAATTAAGAACTAAAAAAAAGTCTATAACTTAAAAAATATAAATTTTAGAAACTGTTATACTCTTTTATTTGTAAGAGTTACTAAAGCATAACTCATAAATAAGCAAACCAAGTCAGTATTAGCATGTTAGGTATTATTTTTAATCAATTTCCATGTTTTTGCCATTAAATGGAGCTAAAATTGTCAGGTCATCAAATTATGTCAGTGAGGCACAAGGACCATGGCTTCATTCAGTAATGGCATTGAGTAAATGAGAGGATCAATATTCGTGACCTCATGGTTCATCTCCTAACAGATATGAAGGTGTTATATGAATACTCATAAAGAATCAGAGAAGGACTTTAAAATACAAGCTAAAAGCTGAGAGAAACAAATCCATGTTAGCCATCTCCTAATGCATTTTATTTAGAATAATATTAGAATATTACTGAATGTCTTATTCTCAGTGGCCACCTACTGTATGGAAGATCAAAGTCAGACTCTCAAATTTAGAGCACAGATGGAGAAGACAGAGAAATACAATCCAAAGCATTTTTCTTAAAAAACAAAACAAAATTTCATTTCTCTGATTCATGAAATCTTCTTAAAAAAAAAAAACTATTCTACCCAGGTGATGAGTGAATAAAAATTTATTGTGAATGAGTGATATAATGCATAAGAAATATCTTCTTGGATTAGGCCTTCTATTAAGTGTAAAGAAACAAAAACTCAACAGTGTTGCAGTCATCTTGAATATCACCGTGGGTTCTTTTGAGGAAAACCAAAAAATGGGTATGGAAGCAATGATTCTCTTGAAAGATGATATATTTCTAAACTCCAAGATATTAGTACATTACTTTTCCTTCTTCAACTGTTTTTATAAACATCTCAAAACTGTTGTCTCAGTAAGATTTTTGAGTTTTAAGTGACTAGTAACACCCCTCAAACTAGTTTCAGTGAAAAAGAAGACACTTGTTGGCAGATTATAGGCACAGCTGGCTCTAGGGCACAAGTATGTGTGCAGGGCTGGTTACTCTCCCTCTTGCCTTTAATATTAGTTCTGTCTGGTGGCAAGATGGCTGCCAGTTTTAGTACCATTTCCTTTCAGTTTCAACTCCAGCAGGAAAGAGTGAGCCCCTTTAGTGGAACCTCTAGAAAAAAGCCCTGAAATTTATTCTGCTTATCACGCTTGAGATGATACAATTACTATGGTGAAAGAAATGTGCTACACTTTGATTTTGGGCTGGATGACGTATTCTTATCTCTGGATTCTGGAATGGTCCACAAAAGCACAGGAAGCATGTATCCTCAAATGAAAAATCAGGATATGTGGCTAGAAGAAGAGGGAATAGGTGAGGAAGAGACTGTCAACAGAGCCACTATGTTATCAATCAACTGTCTTCCATATCACTTAAAAATTATTACACATTTCCTTTTCTTTTGATTCCTTGTTTTCTGCAAAATACTAGCTCTTGTTTAATGATTGTAATCAGTGAGTGATGCAATCACATGTTTTGGTACCATAATCTGTGATTTAATGCAGCAAGTTAACTATAACAGGATGGGGCATAATAGTGAGACCAGAGGAAGGAAAGGTAGCATGCTTGGCAGCCCGTGGGTGTGCAGGATTCTCAAAGGTAATAATAGAATGGCTGTGAGTAGCTTCAAATTACTTTTTCTTTCTAATCGGCAATTAGTTCTAATTAACTTTAATTAATATTCAATGTTTTCTTTAACAAATGGAACCCTGATGAGATCACATCTGTTAATACCACTCAGTTTCTATTTTGGTGTTCTACAATTTTCCATTATGACTATAGCAAATAGAACTTCAGACAAAAAAGTGATCACTATTTAGCTAGGATGGAAAGGTGTCCCACTTTAAAGTCATTGTGCTTTAAATGTGATTTTTGCAAAAACTAAGATCTATGAAATTGAATTTTGCTCTACAATCTTAAGAGATAGGATCAGAAATTAGAAGTTACAGCCACCTTTATGTGACCTCAGTGAAAATTATTTTCAAGAGTTGCAAGCTGTGTAAAATTCTTTTTTTAGTATGTTGGACATAGAGAACCAGAAAGTAGAGTGTAGAATATAATGCATAGAAAGATGCATAAAGATTTTTCCATCCAGTTATTTCAGAGATAATGCTAACATTCAGAGAGAATTTTTGGCCTCCCAATTTTTTTTTCTTTAGCTTTTCACTCCAGCTAGTGTTTTGGTTTGTGCTTTGGATAAACTTTATTATCTTATATTTTTTATTTGTGAGCAAGCTGTTAGTAAACATGTGGATGCATGTTCTTTTAGATTATGTCAGTTTTACCTTTGCTGATTAGAATAATTTTTCAAATATACTTCTGCAGTTGCCCAATATTAAATAAAACTGTAATCATTGCTCATCATGATATGTGGATTAAGTAGAATTACTGGGCTCTATCAAATAATTTCTCAATTTCAAGCAGAAGTTAAAGTGGGTCAATCACAGATGCTTCTGGCTAATTTTTGGTTTGAACAACCCCTTTAATTTTCCTTGATAAGAGGCCAAGATTCAAAACTTTAGTTTAGAGAAGCAAAATTCATGTGGGCTGACTATTTTTAATGTTGGCTGCAGAATGAGATCTAAGAAACTGGTCTATTTGAGAGAGATTTTGGACTTTGTAGAGTAATAATTAAGATGGCTATATTTGGGTAAATGGGTTGTAGTTAGTTCTTTTTTGGTTGAAAATAAAAAGTAATTTGCCAAACCCCAAATTCTCTTTCTTACATTGATCTTCTATTGCTCAAGATACTTTCGAAATGTGAATAAAGCTTTTCTTTAGCAAACTAACCACCATAATTATAATAAACAGATGAAATCTTATGACTTAACAAAAATAATATTTGATTATTTTTTGAGAATTGAACTTCGTTCGTTCTTGAATACATATTTTTAGAACAGTATATTATGCTGGGGAATATTATATGCTAGGAGAGACTTGTTTTGATAAGATATTTGATAAAATAACAACATGTAATTATTAATAAAGTTTCTTGGACTTTACTACACATTGAATTTATTATTATTATTTTGCATAGGGCACTTATGAAGAAATAGAGAAGAACCAATCATTCCCAAATTCTAAGAATGCCATTCATTTCATTCTTTCAATCGCTTAAGTTCATTTTAAATCCTGAATCCTGATTTTCTGTTGGTGAGGATTCTGGAAAATAATGCTCTGGCATCTTAGGTTGAAAATGTCAAACAATATTTTAAAGAAAACCTTTTTTCTTTCATATGGAAGAAGGTAGCTGAGGTTTTCAGCATCACTACTTTACAACAAAGGATATGAATCTATTATTGTCAATAACTTGATAGGTATTGATTGTGATTCTTTTTGAGTGACCCATAAAGAGAAAGTTGACATAACATATTTTAAGAAGACTTTAAAACCACTATAAAATAGTACACATAGCCTTTATTGCAAATAAGCTAAAAGTACAAAAATCAGTTCTTGCGAAATCTGTAAAGTAGAAAGCATTTACACATTGAACATATTTTTTGCAAATGTTAAAATCTCCTATATTATTAAGAATTGGCTAAAATAAATCAGTTAGGAAAGAGAAAAAGGTGTTCTTATTAATTGCTTAAACAAAATACAATATAATTATGATTGCAATGGAATTCCAAAAGAAAATGCAATACCACAACATTTTAAATTGAATTATAAAATCCAAAATAAATGTAAAAAAATTAAAATTATAAATTAAATAAAGATTAAAATCAAAATTCAAAAGAAAATTCATTTGATTTCTCCTTACAATTATGCTCTGAGGATTTCTCAGATTCTCAGATGGAAATAATCAAACTAAAATAAAATCCTAGAAGGATGTTCATTGCAGAAGAATCTACAATAGCAAAAAAAAAAAAAGAAAAGGAAAACAACCCAATTAACAATATCAATATTGTTAAATTATGATATCTCATTTCAGTAAATTATTATGAACTCAGCAAAATGTTTAAACTATTAAAAATTATATGTGCCCTACGTTGCTATATATGTGGGAAAAAATTAGGATCTTGATTTAGATGGAAGCGGAAAATTTTAAGGAAAAATTATAGGTGCATATTGTTTTAAAATATTTTTTTCATAAAGTCTTTACTTCTATAAAATTACTAATCTTGAAACACTTATTGGTGATCTTCAATATAATGCATCAAAGCTCTGTATATTATCTAGAAAGTATAGAACTCAGAAATTCAGAATTTTCTAATTTACATTGTGATAATATTCTATAAGATTATTATAAATCAGTTTGAAACATGCCAAAAATATTTTTCCTTGTGAAATCATATTATTAATAATTAGAAATATTGTCATTTACCATGAACAGTAAAAGGAACACTATTGCAAAAGCAGTGATTAAAACAAACTTTAAAATAAGAGGTGATTTTTTTTCCTCTTTAAAAGTTGTCTTATATAACTTAATTGGCTGATGGAAATGTCTATGACAAAATGATGACTGAAGAAAACTTTTGGAGTCTCTCAAAGAGATTAAATTTTCTCTTTAAAGATTTATTTTCTCTTTAAAAAGTTTGTTTTCCCCTTTATTAATACAAATACATGTTGAAGAGGTTATTTTACATTTCAGAATAATCATAACTAGTGACTTCTTCTGGAGTGGAATTTACAAAAGTTTTAAATGTCAAAACCTACCATCATTGTTCCTATTTGCCAGGTTAGGTGCTTCTCAGATCAGCCAGTCTTGTTTTGGGATTTGGCAGAGAGGCAATTTGAAATCCATCTTTATTGGAAAGAAATATTAAATTAAAATGTTTTGATTCAAGAAAGTCCTCTCACACCCTAGAGACATGCCACCAGCAAATGTCCTTGGTCAAAGCCTGGTTAGGGATCATGTACCAACTTGCTACTTTCTTTGCTTACAGCTTTTTCCATTGGACTTTTTTTTTTCTTTTGCAAACAATCTCTAATTTATGGTATGTGAACAGGAAAATCGGGATTTATGTTCAGGTTCTCAGTAACAACTCTTTTGTAATTGAGGGAGAACCATATTACAAATTGTATATCCTGGATTTGTTCACATTTTGTTAGGTAAACATAGATAAGCATTGATAAAGTGATTTGTGCTCTTTTGTGCTCTATAAATCTAAGGTATTATATATTTTGAATTAAAATAAAATCATATATTATTTTGGTTAATAGGTCACCTGATATAACAGAAATTATAAAACCTGTATCCCTGTTCTTGGCCACTGAATAAATAATAATACAACACTTTTAAATTAGATTGATTATGAAAAACATTCCTTCAAACTTTAAAAGTAAAATGCAGGCATGAGTTTTATTTGTCTTGGCAAGACAAATAAGGAATTATAACTATGTTCATTAAAAACACTGTGTCACTCTGCAATGTTATTTATACTGCTTTAGAAATGGATTTTAAGCAGTGCAAATACTGTGTGACTTCTTAGACTTTCTGCAATTCTGTATTTTAGAAAAAGGGGTAATGACCTTTTTCCAAACTTATCAAAAACACTGATTTCTAAAGTAGCTGATTAATAGTAAGTAGATGGCTTTCACCAGAGTAGATTTCCGTTGCTGTTAATTTGTTGAGTCTCTCCTTGTCACATGATGGTTTTCATGATTTTCTTCACATTTCATATACACACATACATGGATATCACAGGTAGAGACAATCATAATTGGAAAACCACATGCTCACAAAGAAAGAGATTACATCTGGATTACTTCTGTGCAAGGTTTGCACTCCTAATCACATTACTGCCCTCATTGATAAGATAAAATAAAATATAAAATAAAGCAAAATGAAATAAAATAGAATGATGTAATTCTTTAAAACTGAGAAAGGAACCGAATATATTTCAAAACTGCCTTTTACTCCCTTCGTTGTCATTTTTAGTGAAAAACGTTGTATAAATGACAAGCAAAAAAGGAACAGAAATACGTCAGCATCGTATCTTCCCTATACCCAAAGTCTGTGAGAATTCTTTCAACTAGGTATTTTAATGAGCAGCCCCATCCCTCTGTCCCACCAGGGCTTGGTAATCATAGAGAACCTCTGTCTCTTTATCTCATATATCAGAGGACCATCATTTTTTCTCCTCAAAATAAAATATCAACTCTGTTTATCATTACATGGGTTTGAAGCCAAGACAGAGTCAAGCTGTAAAAGTCAGAAAAAGAAAAGACATTTAGGACTTTCCTTAGATGAATTTCCTGTTAAGTTAGTTTCTACTTTCATTTGTCTTAAAAGCAAATAACATCAATTTTGCCCATCAGATACCTAGTTCACAACCCAGTAGATCATTCTCCTGTGAGCTTTGCCAGATGGCCTTAAATTTATTTTTTTTTCCAGCCTTGACTCCCTACTCTCACCTTTCTGTGGGGACAAATTCTGGGTGCTGCTGCTAAAGCCATAAAAGGAATCTTTGAGGCTAGATTTATTTTCTCCATGGTACTATCAGCAAGGGCCATTTAATCATCCTTTGGATATATCCTACGACTCATAAACATGGGCAAGGAAGGTGTGTTAATTGATCTCGATTACCTGCTCAGGGATTAGCATGTCCCCTCTGCACAAAACAAATTTATAATCTATTATGGGTAAAATGTTTTGCTAGGTCTTTTATTAGAATATTTTGATCTACTACCTTAGCACTTGGTTCTTGGCATAGGCTTGGGCTCAACTATGGTAAATGGTCAAAGGAAAATCTTAATATCCTCCCCACAAGCTGGATGGTTTGTTGAGACCTCCCAATATAAATCAATGTTATCTTGCTAGAGTTACTGTGACAACAAAAAGAAAACACACTATCATTACTTTACTGTGGAATATTCCTTTTGTGTGTATAAATTATAAATATTACTTTTTCACCCCACCTTCGGTTTTTAAAATGTGGTTTCACATTTCATTTAATGCTAAATGGTTCATTACATAGAGTAGCAACTCAGTTCTCTTATTACAGTGTTATCTTTCACTTTGTCAAAATATGTCTACTTGATAAGAAATCTGACAGAAGTTGCTTATGATGGGATCACTAACAGCCATCAGTTTCTCTCTAGCAAATGAAACTGTAACCATGGTGACGGCCTTTTTTTGCCAGAATGAAAATGAGACAGCACTCTGCTGCAGCCATTAGCAGAATACACAAATGTCCCTCAAGGCAAACATCTAAAGCAAATGGACTGCAAAGGAAGGAGCACTAATTTCTATTTATTTAGGATTTGTAAACCTAACAGAGCAAGATATTAACAAAGGAACAAACAAAGAAAGCTTAAAAAAGCCCTGCTGTTTGTGTTTTTCTTTTGGTTTATGACACTCTTTGTTTCAAATCTGAAATACTCTGGTCTGATTTTGCTACTCTACTGTTGAATAATACCAACAATGTGGCTTTTACGCTACACTTGGATATATCATGGGTTTTCATCCCCACCCTCTCCCTGGTAATGCCCCTTGCATGAAAGGGAAAAGAGGACTTAATCAATCAAGTAGAAAAAGTACTTTAAATGATAAGGAGTTTCTTCTATTTTTTAAAAAATGTGCATTTTAGAGAAAACTATCAAAAACGAAATACAAGTTGTCCTTTTTCATATACTTTAATTTTCCAAGAGGCATGTTCATTCTGATAAGGTGCATGGAAGCTGATAATAAGTCTATTCTAACACTATCAGCAATCAGCCACAGGCTGTCAAAGACCTTTCAAGTGTCAGACCCTTCTCACTGTCTTCTTATTCACCATTAGACCCATCTCACCAGAAACTGCTTAGGGCATGCAGATCTTCTTCTGACAGATGTGGTTTAGATAAAATTTCTTCAGCCATCTATGATTTGAGAAAGTGATTTTCTTTAACTCTCTTACATCAAAACCAAAACATTAGTTTAAAACTGCTTCTAGGTCCCTGTCTCTCTCATTCTCTTTAACTCCTTCTCTCTCTCTCTCCTTCCTCTCTTCCCTCCTTTCTTCCCTCTCCAACTATTCTAATGATTAAGTGAAACTAATATTTTTCCCAGAGCTTGATCCAGTTTATTTTCTATAAATGTTCACTTAATTTTAAATTTATCTTTTAATCCAAAAGACAAATGACTTCAGTAGCAGTCTATGAAGCCTGCTGGAAGCCTCAAGGAGGCCCATTTATGGATACATTGTTTTGGAATACTTGCAGCCCCCCAGACAGGCATAAAAATATCAACTTCAGGCACTTTCTTCAGAAAGTCTGAGTTAGAAGATTTTGAAGCCCAGTAATGAGGTCAGTCTACAGAACTGTTGCTATATTCATACAATTAATCTGTCAGTGACTACAGTGTAGATACTCTGCACACTCCTCTCTCCAATACTCTCCACCCCATTGTTTGCTTGGGCAGATATCAATGATCTGTTAATTTAGTTTTCTCAACAACTTTCAGCATCTTCCTCCAAGTACTGTGGAGTGAAGCTGAGTTGTGCTGGGCATAGAAACTTGTCCCTGCCAGATATTCAACTCATTCTTTAGCTTTCAAACTGGTAGACATCTGAGAGACACCCTCCATATCACCAAAACTGATGGAATCAACAGGAAAGAGATTTAGACATTGATTTTGAATCTGGGAACCAAGTTCAATTTGCAGTGTTTTTTTGGGGGATCATTCTTTCATAATCACTGAGTCTGTTCTTTGTGGTATAGTGAAAGCAAAAAATACCTCAAAAAACAAAAAAAAATCACTTTAACTCACAATGATAACATTAGCTAATTTATATCTCCAGCAACTTATTTTAAAAACTTTTTCATTAAAATGTGTTTATTAATTCACCAAATATATATTGAGTGCCTAATTTACATAAGACACAGTCTAGATACCAGCATATGAGATGCGATGTGATTTGTATATAAAGAAATACAAGTGCCATAATAATAGTCGATATTTATTATATTGCCAGGCAGTGTGAGGTGGTTGGAGCACCATCTAGGAGCCTATAGCACTAAACCAGAAGAGAAGCAATAAAATTTGTCCTTGGATAATGAAATGGGGATATAAAAGAATTGAAATCTAGAAATATCTGAACAGCTAGAATAAACGGACTTTATAAGTAAGGGAAAGGAGAGAGTCAGATATCTCTCTGAGATTTGGTATTTACAACTGGAACATAAAATATAATTTATTATATATAATTTGTTCCAGGAGTGTCCAACATAGTGCAATGGTAAAGGGCCCGTGTTTGATGTACCTAGCAGAACGTGTGAATAACATCCATGCTTCTCGGCTTCCTTACTTGTTAAAATGTGACTATAGTAGTTCCTGGTAATTCGGGATTATTTAATAAATGTTAGCTATTTTGTTTTTGTTGTTCATAGAGAGATGTAACCAGTTTTAAAATATACTAATCATATTGTGGGCTTTTCATAATGACTTTTGATTAATTTATAATTGCCTAATAAGCTCTACTCAAAGTTATAATAAGGAGCTTTTGCCAGAGAGTATGTCAGTAAATTGCTTTCTTCATTGACACAGGAAATTGGCAGAACTGAGCAGTGGGCTCAGAGACTTACTATATACATTCCTCACCTCCCTGTCAACTGGGCACAGTGTGTTGGCCTCAGCGACAGTGAAATTTGCAGGGTCCACACTGCATATCACTGATCTTAACATGCAATCAAGGAAATTAAAAGCAGAAAATTAAGCAATGTCTAAAAGATGTACCCAGGGACCCAAATGCTCACTTTAGATCTTTGACATTCTCTTGAGAGAAACAATCTCACTGTTACCTTATTTGTCCTCCCCCGATTCCAACCCCTAGAGCTTGAGGGACTTTTATTTTATGTTCTAGTTGAGTGCTTGGCCACTGAGTCTCAGTTACATCTCAGCTAAATGAGAGAAGTTTAAGTCATTTTGGTCAGCTCTGTGAGCATTTCTAGCATTTAGGTTTACTATGAATCAACATAGGAGGAAAATCAATTTTCAAGTAATTCCTTGTATTTTGTATTATTTCAAGGGTAACATTCAATTACCTGATATTTGTTTGAATCTACTACCATATAGTCTTTAAACTCAACTGTGGATAAAAGGTGTCTCAAGATGTGAGACAATAGGCTTTTCAGTCTACCATTCATTGTCCTTTATTGAAGCTTGAGGTCCCTTTTGAAATTTCCCTGCAATAGATAACTTTGTAAGAGAGGTGAATGAAAACTCAAATGATTCTAAAGTTTTAAATGTATAAGTTCAAACTCCTGAGAGCATGGCCTACCCTTTCTCTTTTATTGTTCTGCTTTCATGCAAGAATCTTCTTGAAGATCTTTGTCTGGAGAGTTCTGCTTCCCACAGGCAGACACACATTGAGTTCTCAAACCATCAGTGTTGTCTATCACACTTTCCAGTTCTCTTTATTTAACTTGCCCCACTTTTTAGCAAAAACTACTTCCTCATGATGCAATCTGAAGATCTAACATACATAGTTATAAATGACAGTAGACAGAATTTGTAGAAAAACTTGCTTTTTCAAAAGTGACTAAATAACTAAAAAGATGAATTATGATTCCAAAATTTGATTTTATGACTACTTTATGAAAGAACTATCTCACTTCCTCACTGAATTCTTAAATGAATAAAATACTCAGTTCTTGCCATGTCCTTTCTCACTTTAAGCACTGACTATTATGTAATCAGAGTTCATCTTATTAATAATATCATTGAAGTGTCAATTTTTAGTCTTTGGGCATAATATGCATTTGCCATTTATTGTATGAGATCAACCACAAGTACACTAATCCTTAAATTAAACATTTTTCTATGAAGTTTACATTTGGGAAAATATCTTTTGCTCTCTTTTTTTTTCAAGAAAAAATTTTATGCTTAAGAAAATAGGTTGCTTAATGACAATTGCCTTCCATAAAAATTCCTTAATGTATTGCAGTGGTTTTTTGAACATTTGCTGTGAACTAGACAGTATGCAAACACTATCCTATTTAATCCTCACAATTTTATAAGGAAGCTGGCATTACAACTAATTTAAAATGAAACCTCATAATAAAAGCAAGTTCAAAATCTCAAAGTTCATGGTAGAACTGGGATTAAAATCTTTATTGTCAAAGCAATTTCTGCTCCATATTGCTGTTTCTAAAATTCACCATTGAGTTTCCTCTGTCATGCCTTTGTTCATGCTGATGTCTCTCCCTAGAATGGTTTACCTTATATTTCTTTTCTTAAGACTTTTTTCATCCTATATCAAATGCCAAATCTTCTGAAACTTCCAGAAGAAATTGTTCTTTCTTCCTCTTTTTTTCTTTCTTTTCTTTTTTTTTCAACTTCAGAACACCATATTTGTATTATTTCATTGGCATTTTTTCACACTAAGCATTATACTCTAGTCTTCTCTATTATCTTTCTCTTCTTCTTAATTTATGGTAAGTATTCTGAAAAGTGCCCTGGCATCTTATCAGGATAAAGTGTACGAGCTCAGAAACAATGTGATCTCTTTCTATCTCTAGAAACTAAATGAATATAAATTTTAAAAAAAGAAAGAAAAAACCAGAAAAATCTCCAAGGATCATAGGTAGTGAAGTTTCTGTATAACCGAAGCTATGTTGTGACCTTACCAGTTTCTTTATAATTTAGTATTTTATCATTTCAAATACAAATTTTACAGATTTCCAGTGTCCAGATGAGTAGGCAGACAGTCAACCCCCATACACCATATAATCTTTCTCAATCTCCTATGTTTCTGAACTATTATAAGAGTCTACCATACCCAGAATCCACTGTACAGGAGATCTTTAATGATGAGGAATTAGTAATATTTTTGAATTGTAGACAAGGTAAAATTTTTCAAACCAATTATGTTTGGTTTGAAACATATCTCCTATGAGACCCTATTTTAAGGGACCAAGAGGGAGTCCAAGCATTTTTCAGAACATGTGAGAGTCAGAGATAGCTGGTCTAAGGAAAGTAACAATACATTAAAATTTAAGCCAAGGACATAAAACACAGGGAATGTTCTGGAACTACAAACTGGAAATAAGAATGCCTTATACATGAATTGATGCTAGCTTTTAATATACCTCTAAACAATTCATAAGGTTCATGACAATAGCTGACTCCTATTATAGTTTTCTTTTACCCGATTCTTTTAAAAAATGCTATTATAAGGTTTTAGGAAACAGTGTGTGGAAGAGAAATGCTTGATTTAAAGTATTGTAATGGGTAACATGCTCAGATAGAGAGCAACTGAAAGTTACAAATGAATTCTATTGGGATTATCAAAAACAAGAACATTTCCGCTATTATAATTCTAATATGTCCAGCTCTTTTATGTTAAGTGGCTGAATATATAGACTTATTAATAAAATATAAACATGTGTTAAAACCATAATGTACCATTTATCATTTAAACTTTTTCATGCATTCTATTCAACAGATATGACCCATAAAATTAGAAGAAATACTGCAGTGGTCTTTAGTATAAATAAAATATTTTGTATACAGCTTAACTGTACACATTTTGCATACCACGTAGACATCTGTGAGCAGAAAGATTGGATGGCAGTGACCTCTTATGTCTTCTTAACCATGGAAAGTTTAATAGAGGTGGAGGTGGGTTGGAATTTGTCTTTGGGCACCAGGAGTATACCCAAATATAGGGGAACATAGATCTGAATTAGAGCAGGGAAAATAGACTGTTGAAATCATGCAAGCAGTGTCTGGCCAATGGAAAATGAGAACTAAGAAGAGGCTAAAATTTGGCCAATAGACTTGAAGATTCCAAATTTCCTCTGACTTAGAAGAATCTAAAATGCTATAAGAAGAGAGAACGTAGGCTCTAAGATCTGTCTTATGTTCAACTTCCTGAAAACTTTGGCTCACTTAGTCTTAACTGAGATCATGAAAATTCTCTTTGTAAATATTCCTAACAATGAACCAATGTTCAAAGGTACAAGGAAACAATGCACAATGTACAAAGGCACTAAAAGGTCATGAGTCTTAATATTAGAAAAAAGTCAGTAATTATAAAGAGAAAATAAGAGTAAAAAGAGAATATTCACTAGTAAGAAATATAAACTAAATATAGATAACTTTTATAATTGTGACTTAATTTACTTGAAGGATAAATTTCTAAGTTGCCAAGCAAAACTCAAAATATTAGAAAATATTTTAATAAATATGACCTGCATTGAAACATACTCATGTTTCTAATACCATTTGCCTAAAACTTTATATCCAGTATAAATACCAGCCTGAAATAACAATCACTTGATTTACATTTTTATGGGTTTCAGGTATTTATTGAGTAGCCTTCATTTATTTCAAAAGCTGGAAGCTTGGTATTGCTTTTAGGTGAGTTGAAATGTGATTTGACAAAGAAGGAAGTTCTCAACTTAACTATGGTCTATTTTGAATTTAATGGCTTATTTTATTAATAATTTCCTGGTATAGGCACACTTGATTGTTCTTTAAAAAGCACAAGTTCCTAATTGGACAGTTAATCTTATTTTTGCATGGCTAGCAATTTAGTATAGTAGGAGCCTTAGCAAAAGCTCACTGAGTGAATTAGATGAGGTGTTTGCCTTCCATCTTCTCTGTGCCCATCATCTCTAGCTGAGAGGTCTTGACATGTACATTGTCAAGCCAACTTTACAGCTCAAAACAATGGACACTGATTTTAGAAACACATGGAAAGTTGATTGTCCCAAAAGCATAACAAAGGTACATACAGTACTATCATTATAGACTTGTTTACCTCACTCATTTTAGTCACTTTTGAAAAAGCAAGTTTTTCTACAAATTTCTAATTTTCTCATTTTCAATGAGGAACCTGAGGAACACGTAGATTAAAACAGTGCTGTGTAAATGTCTAAAGAACAGACATGTTAAATTGGGAAGAGCAGTGACAATTTTTGACAAATTTTCATTGGCCTATGGAAAAATAAAAGTCTTAATAGTGTGAACTTTTACAAAGTTAAATTTATTTATTTATTTTAAATTTTTATATTATTTTATGTTAAAGAGTTCACATTAAATAAAATAATAGTGAAATAAATGATAGAATTTTGTTTTAATATTCTTATGAAACAACATATAAAATAATGAATCACTTGTTTGTTACTTCATTCCATGTAAAAACATTTAATCTATGACCTCAAACATCTAGGAACCAATGAATTAAGCATCTTAAGAAAAAATTTTCTAGATGAATTAGCATCTAGGCTAGAGTAATAATACAGGTTTCCCAGCTCTTGATTCAGTATTCTCTTCAGTATATCTCAAAGTAATTTTTAAAAGAATTTCATTTATAGGATTGAGGAATGTAAATCAAGTATTCCTGTGTTTTCTCTTAGTCACATTTTAGGCATTCTCTTTTTTAATACTAATTTCTCAAGTTAAGAAGAGTAAAAGAAAACTGATTTGAAAACTTTAAGTGCATTGATATGCTACCTCATAGCTAGTCTTAGAATATTTTATAGAGTGAGCAGTGAATATAATAAAAAATCAAAGAAAAAATTACAGTTACCTCTGTATTTTATTTATCCCTTTACTTCTGGATAACCTAAATTATAAGCCATAGAATTTTTGGGCCAAATATATGTTTCATGGACATGGATTGTGTATATATTTACATATAGGTAATATAGACACACACATATATTATATTGCATATAATATACAATTATGTATTATATTATGTCAATATAATATAACAAAAATATAATTAATATAATATATACAAAATGAACAATGAATATTTTGTTTCAAAATTTACTTTCTCCATTAACTGTTTAAAATTGGAAACTTATTTTTAGGAAGAAATAATGTTATTAATAATTCAGTCCTCGGGCTTGTTTACAAAATCTATTTTTAATCTGCAATGTAGATGGATCATACCATCCTAGATTCTGGTCCCAAGTAAAGAGAGTCATTGTTCATAATAATAATAAAAAAAAACAGAAAAATGTTTAAATTTCAAAGTTTTAACATATATGTGTTTATGTATGTACATAATTATAGATACATTCTCTATGAAACGTATTGTTATCCATTTCTTTCTTTCAGTGCGGTTAAGGAGTTCCTTGTGGACTGTGGTCTTCAGGCTGAGGTATGAGCTAGGAAACCTACGTTTGTGCAGGACTGATTCAGTAGCCCTCTCTTATGAAAGACAGGAGGCGCAGTCATTACTTCACCCTCAAGAGTAATATTCCAACTTGACAGAACCCATGTGATGATGGAATTCTGTAATAGTTTTCTTGGCTTTCGCAACCCTGATTCTTTCCATTGACACAGTGTCACAGTCAATGACTCTGTTGCCACCACTCCTGAGTAATGAAAGAATTGCTTCCCTTTTCCACTCCCCTCAAATAACATACTTGCCCTCGTTCTCTGATTCGCCCCTCCCCTGAAAGTCCAAGGGTCCCTATCCTTAAGGGTAGGTTGTCAGCTCTTTTCAGTCATTCCTGGTTCTGCCGCTGCATAACCAGGGGCTGTGGGGGAAGGGAGTGATCCAGATGGAGAAAAAATGAGATTTTATAATGATGCCATAGGAATAAAAATAATTATAAGAGGCTACTATGAACATACACATGCCACCAAATTGGATAATCTAGAAGAAACAGATAAAATCTCTGAAATTTGCACCCTACCAAGACTGAATCATGAAATAATAGAAAATCTGGCTGCTACATTTCCTCTGTAGGTTATAATGCTAACAGAGTGGCCTCCGCCTTCCTAGTTTTGAGTGACATTATAAATGTGCATTTAATTGCCTTCATCTCAATGAGTTCCTGCTATTAGGAAAAGGTTGTGTTTCAATCAATGAGAAAATTAATCATCAAGTATCCTAAGAATATTTTTTTGAAAATTTAAGAAATGATTAACTTACTGTGTATAAGTATATGAAAAAAATACATTTGGCAGAAAATGTAATTTCATCAATAGGCAGTCCTTCAAAATTTACATAAAACAAGCACCAGTTTGACCACTGAGTCAACTTTTATTGTTTTATTTTTTTAAGATACATTTCTATTTTCATAATGTGAAGTTTAGATGACTACAACAGTTTATAGACAAGAAACATTTTAGATAACGAAAGTTCTAAACACTGATGAAACCTGCCTATGTGCGAAATGTAGTCATATATATCTAAGAAAAATTGAGAAGGTAGTCCAAATATTCTGAGATGTAACAAAGCAGCAAGTTTGCTGATTAAATCAGGCTTGCGCTCCTGCTCTACAAATCCCAGGTCACTAGAGAGTAATTCAATTGAAAAGTTTTAGTCATGGTATTAGTTTGCTTACCAGTTTCATGAGTACTTTGTGTTAGACTATTATTTGAGGACTTAACAAACGTCTCAGATCATATTCCTTACAAACGTCAGAGGTCTGCACTATACGGAGACAACAGAGAGGTGCCTCTCAAGAGCCCAGTAATGAGAGAACAGGTTACTTTCTGAGAACGAGATGGGACCCTAGCCTAATAGATTGCAACAAAAATATTAAAAGTCAACCCTAGCATGTAAGGTTTGATAATAATGATGAGAAGAGATCTTTGATGAAACATAGACCATACTTAAACAAATCTTATTTGGGGAGATTAGTCCGCTGACCTGATGATGTTCGATTTCACTATTGTGAAAACAAATGCATTCAACCCATGTTTTTCAAAATTTAGCTGGCATTAAAATCACATGGAAGAGATGTTAAAACACAGATTCCTGGGCCCCACCACCTGAGTTCCTGGCTCAGGAGATCCAGATTGAGGCTGGAGAATTTACATTTTAAACCATTTTCCAGGTGATGCTGATGCTCTTGCTCCTAGAACCTCACTTTAATAATCATCACGTGAAACCAGCAGGACTTGCTGCTACCAAACATTTAAATCAAATGATCATATCCTTCACTTGTGTATCCTTTGTTCTCCACAAACCTGAAGAACACGTCCCGCCCTGAAGAAAGTGTGCTGAAGAGATCAATGTAAGTCTTCACTCAGCATTTATGTTTAGTACTGTAAATTGATTGTTGTTCTGGATTTATTTTTTTAATTTTAATTTTAATTTAATTTAATTTATTTATTTTTTATTTTTTATTTTTTAGGCAAGGCAACCCTTGATCAACCTCGCAGATTGCAAGGACCTTGTCTGTTTACAATCTCTTATTTTTTATTTTTTATGCCTATACCACCTGGTCTTCCCAGGTGGTCTCCTATCCAAGTACTAACCAGGCCTGGCCCTGCTTAGATGGGATTCGGCTTGTTCAGGGTAGCATGGCCATAGATAGGTTGTTGTTCTGGATTTATACTCCAGCCTTCTGTGAGCAGGTACACATCCAAGTTTTATTTGGCCTTGGTTTATACAATTTGTTAGGAAAGATTCTTTAAGAAAAAAAATATAAAATTTTAAAATACAATATTTGGTATGAAAGTGAGTATCTAGAAAATAAATCACAACAAATTATAAAGTGATGAAAGCTTACAAATACCACAAACATCTCAACATCCAGGAAATGAATGGTCTGGCGCTGCCTCTGTACACCTGGAACCTGGCTCTTCCCCACCAGCCACACTCCTGTGCCAGTGCCATAGCACAAGTTCACATGGGGCTATGACCTCTGGCCCTGAAGTTTCATGATAAAGCCAGTGCAGGTGGTAGTTAGAATATCACTAGAAATTATTCCTTCTTGGATAGCTAGCAGTAACAGTGTAGAAGTGATGATAAGACACTAAATATAACCCACTCTACCCAAACTAAATATATCCCCTACTTTTCATTAGCAGGATACTCAAAATGCCTGGACCACTGAATACCACTTTAATGCTACTGGGGACATTCAAATGAAAAACACAGCAGTCTTAACCAATGCAAGTAAAATGGCCTATTTTTGTCAATTTTACTAATATGAATGATCATGTGAACCCAGTATTAGAATGCCTCCCATGGGCTTAGAAGGATCCATGCTACTTAGGGATCCTGAAGTTTGAGCTTGGTTAGACTCAGAAAATCCCCAGTGAGAAAAAGGAAGAATGTCAGAATCTGATCAGATCTAGAACCCTAAAGATTTCTGGTGACTAAGTTTATAGAACCGAGGGCTCGAGATTAACCAGCATGGATTCAACAAGATAAAAACCATATCTACAGCCCATTAGTGGCACACCCTGCATCACCATGTTTATAGAAATTCCACCAATCTTCGACATTTGTAACAGGACACATTTCAGTTTTTCTCTTTTCTTCCACATCTGTCTGTCTTCTCTTCGACAAGTGTGAGAAAAAGTGACAGGAAGGAGCATAAAGTTTTCAAAAGATGAAAAGTAGCTTCTGAAACTGATCTTCATGACAATAAGAAGGTCAGAAGAAAGGCAAGTGGTGTAGTGGACCACATGGGTCTAGATGTTGCTCTTCACCAGCTGTGATAACCTCTACCATGTTACCAACCCTCTGCAGCTGAGTTTACTCAATTATAGAATAGCAATAAGAATATTACCACCTTAGAAGGTTGTCCTAAGGAATAAATAAGTTAATGTTAAAGCATGTTGAATAGTGCCTAGCCCACAGTAACCACTCAATAAAAGTTAGTCATTATTCGATAAGTAAAAGGCATTTTAAAATGTGATTTACAAAGCACTAGCAGAGACTTTGAATTTATTTCCATTCTCCTCTTTAAATACTAAAATTAGCATCCTTCCAAGTCCAGTTCCTGGGTAACTGCTGTCGCTATTCTAGGCCATCTGTGATCCTCAATAGCACCGCGCTTGGCGTTTCCAATCCACGGCTAGATCACGTTACAACTCCTAGTGATCTGTTGTCTGTTTATTTGTAGAATTGGTCACAATTTGTTCTTTTTGTATAAATTGTCTACATTGGCTCCTAAACTCTGCTATCGTCTACTGGGGCGCCAGCATTTGGATGGGTGTTATAACACCACATTTTTTCTTCATTTCAAGTCCTAAAAATAGGGTGCAACTGACTAACGTTTTCAGCCTTCACAGCAAGATATGGTTTGTCAGGAAATGGTGTGGGAGTAGTTCTCATATGCACTGAAGGTGCAAAGTGCAAAACAAAAATAACTCAACAAGAGTTTAACAGCCCTTCTTTATGTACGTTATTTACAAAGGCCACAATCTGGAGCTCTAGGCGGAGCTTTAGGAAGCTCTGGAGACCCTTCTGGAATGGAAAAAAAATGCCAATATGGATTACACAAAAGGGAATGTGAGATGAAAAAAGACAAGGTTTAATCTGTTAGCTCTGCCCTCTTCATCAGTATTTTGTCTGCTCAAGCATCAATAGGACTTTGAGTTTAGTCAAACTTGGAAGAACTCTTCAGTAATATAATGCATAAAGAAAGAGGGAGAAACTTCTAAAGCACTGCTGCTTTCATTTTATATGTAAAATTTTCCCCATCATGTCTAGTGGGTTGCTACTTTTCTTCCAGTAGGTGTCTTATTTTCTTATATGATGTATGACATGTTACATTAGTAAATTTTAATTGAATTTTTACTTTCTGTGCCTTTGTAATGTTTAGTAGAAAATATTTTATGAGATACTTTAGAATTATTATTCCTCCCCTTTCACAGAAATTCTAAATATTGTCAAAATGTAGGAAAAAAAAAACAGTTGTCTTCATTAATATCACTGCAATAAAGGGGAAAAAAGCAATGGTGTTTGGTGCATGCTTTTTTTCCAGCTCTAATAAATATCACATTCTTGATTAGGCTAAAAAAATCTCAGATGCGCATAGTTAAATAATTTTGCTGATTTTTTTATTAAAGAAAAATTTTGTTGTATAGCTTGCTGTTAGTCTTTCATTATCAACTTAGCAGAAAACTATTACACATCTCAATGCATTGGAGATGAATTATTTATTTTCATACCAATGAAATACTGTCACAAACTCCACTTTGTTTGAGAAAACAAAAAACAAACAAAAAAAAGATTTAGAGTAGCTTTTCTTTATCATAGCTTGCAATGTACTTTTAGAGTTAATAGACTCACAAATGAATAACCAAAAAGATTTCTTCCTTTGCATGTGTTGAGTTACTTTCTCATCAAAAGTTTTTCAGTTTTATTGTATGGAAAACTTTCTCTTTGTACTTAAAAATCAGAGAGAGAAAAACACACACTATTTTATTTGAGGAGCAAAGAAGATGATGGATTAAAGCAGATGTAGAGAGTTTGCAGTTATATAAGACTATTAGGGACTGTGTTTGTTCTGGTTCTTATAATTTGTCCATGTCCTGCTTTATATAACTCAATCCATTGTGAGTCAAACATGAAATAAGTGAATACAGTATTCCATATTTCACTCTGTCAGCAAATTAAAAGAAGTGTAGAACAAACACAATAGTCATCATGGTTCTTGAATAGAGAATGAATATTTTTCAAATCCCAGGGAACTGTAAAAAATAGAAGGTTAGGGAAATTTTTTCTAACAATGAGCAGATGTGTTTGTTACTGTTGATGGACAAGCTAATCCATTTACTTCAATTAATAACAAGAGTGAGGACATCAATACATAAACTTGTCTAATGCCTTGATTTTATTCCAATTTGACAGGTAATCGTGGGGCTGGGAAAATGTCACAACAATTTAGTACTGCCTCACTGGCTTTAACTAGTTCAATGACAGTGAGAATGCATCTTGCTAAGATTCCTTGTGATTCATAATGATGCTCCATTTGTTAACTCACAGAGGGTTTAAAATCTGTGACAATTAATGGTTTAAAATTAAATTCTTTCCTGGGTTATTCATCTGGGCCCTAAGTAAAAACAAAATATTTAGGAAAAGTATGAAAATGTGGAAACTTTCTTTAGGAGCCTGTCTTTTCATACTGAGTCATAAATGAAACCATCTATGTTTGACAAAGAAAAGCCATTTTATCACGCGACTGAGCCGCTAACCCCTTCCCATGATCTAAAAGATGTTTTCTACCATCTAACAAATTTTGTCAGTGAAACTCTAGTGATAAGCCTATGATTTCACAAATTTTAGCATATGAGAGGAAATTATGCCTCCAGCAAACTTGACAATGGATATCGAAATGTAATAATATCAGTAAATCTATTCAGTGTTCGCTGACCCAGTAAATAAATGCTTTCCTTTTAACAGTGAAGCTTGAATGATTAATAACTGTATGAGAAGGGAGGGGGAAATTGGCAATTTCTGTCTTAGAGGAAAAATAAAAGCCCATTTACACTGTTCCAGTGGCAATGAAGCTAGTGGCGGTAGCAGACTCACACACTCCATGGTGGTGGGACAGATCCAGAGAATGTTCAGAGCATGTAACAGATCACATGCATCTTCAGGGCAGGAAGAGCTCTATGTTCATCTCTGTACCTCCACGGCTTCTAACACAATGCTTTTTACACATAAGGAACTCAACAAATGTTTTCTAGTAAGCGACATTCTTCTAGACCACTCCCTACAGCACAGTGATCCAAGTGTCTTAAAAATAGATGCATAAAACTTCAGGTTTGTAGGAAGCTTGCAGGACAGCCTTACATAGCTTTCTCCAAAACTTACCTGCTCACCACTGTGCAGTCCTCACTTAATTCTGTACATTATCGCCTCTGTGAGGCCCTCCCCAACCCTGAACACTCCAAAAATGAATCATATGTTCTTCTCTTCTCCTTGACCATGGTACTTTTATATAACTTCAAAATAGCACATATTATTTTATATATTAACATTTTTTTGTTTGTCTCTGCAACTGCGTTTGGGACCTGCAGTTACTTTTTTCTTATTTATCCTTAAACTATTTGATCCTAGAAACTAGCAATTCTCTAGTGCTAAGTAAATTCTCAATAAATATTTGAATATCATTGAATTGTTGATGCCAATCTAAATCCTTTTGGACGATCCTATCACAGTAGGACTACCATTCATTCACAAAGAGAAAGGATAAAATAGAGTGAAAACAAGTATTATGGATTAAATTGTGTCCTCTCAATAAAAACTCATATGTTGAAATCTTAACTTCTAGTACCTCAGACAATGACCTTATTTGGAGATACAGTATCTACAAAAGTAATCAAGTTAAAATGAAGTCATTAGGATGAACCCTAGTCAATATGACCAGTGTCCTTATAAGAAGGGAAAATCTGATCAAAGGCAACTCGACAGGGAGGATGACGCAAAGACCCATAGGGAAGCTGGCCATATCTAAGACTAGGAGAGAGGCCTGGAACAGAGTCTTCCATCACAGTTCACAGTCAATACCTTGATCTGAGACTCATAGCCTCCAGAACGATGAGACAATACATTTCTATTGTTTAAAGTATTCAGTTTGTGGTACTTTGTTATAGCAGTCCTGGCAAACTAATACAAGTACCCAATTTCTCTTACCCATTATAAAGGAAAGCTAGACAGAAAGTAGTTTGTAATGGCATTGTGGCATTGTTGGTGAAGATAGATAATATGACTCATATATGACCTCTTCAAAATATCATAAAATGGAAAAGCTTGCATTCTTCCCTCCTTTATAAAAGCATCATCTTCATGCTATTACTATCTTGCACTAACTCAGTGTTCAAAATGCTTTGTGTAATATGAAAATGGATCTTCAAGTAGGATGGGAAATTACATTTGCTATAATCAATCAGCCTGCTCTGAAAAACAGATTATTAAAAATGTCTTCATTTGGTTACCTGGGTAAAAATATAAATGGAAAATAACAATTCTAAATGCAGTGCAAGTATTGATAATGTGATACTAGAGGAACTGAATTCATTCCTAACATTAATATATTTTTAAGTATTATTAATGCCTGCAATAATACAGTTTTGTTACACTAACTATAATTTCTTTAAGCTTATCAACACAAGGACTATAAATTAAACTCATGAGGCTGCCATTTTCTGAAATTAAAATAGAGACAAAGAAACAGAGAGGTATCTTTTCTGAGATAGTGTATGAAGTGCAAGTGGGGAAAACAAAGTATAAAAATGATTCTTTTATATTTTTTCATTTAAAGAAATTGAGATAATATACTTGAGAAGGCAAGATTAGTCTTTGGTCAGTTATATAATTCTGTTTTTCAAGGTTTTAACCTGATTCCAGCTTCAGAGAGTTGAAACTTTTCTTCTTTCAGAAAAAATCCAACTCCCATTCTATGGAAAAAAAAACTCAAGAGTAAGAAAATATAGTGAGCTGTATCAGTGACACAATAAAATTCTTGGCTTTAAAATAGCTCACACAAACTTACAATTATAAACTGAAAGAACCACTAGAATCTAGGTCATATTTTGCTAAATAAAATATCCCTGAATCATAAGCCCTGATCAACATCACCAAACAAGGAACCGATATGCCAATAGGTGTTTTCAATCATTCATTATAGTTGTTTTTTACTGCCAGACAAGCCATTGCTCAGCAAACGTAAAGTAGAAAAATTAAAGATCATTTAAAAGAACCTTTGTAAATGGCTATAACTGTCAGAGATTCAAATGTAAAAATATTAAAGCATTTATTCAATGAAAAGTAAAATAATCAAACATTGTCTTGTTATCTAGCTTTCTGCCTCCAAAAATACATTCTCATTAATTCAGTAAATAATAATTGACCATTAAATTATTTTAGTATATTTTTGGTCACATGTCTTATTTACATATGTATGTAATTATACCACATACATTTTTATTTTATTCTGGATCCAAATTCCTATTTTCATTTCTGAACATAAATACACTTTGCCTTAAATATTAAAACTATTTTAAACTACTTTTGTGTATTTCAGAAGTCAATTTAAATCTATTTTGAATAAATAAATAATAAACTATTCTGTTTCTCATAATTTAATTCGAAATAATGGATAAAGGATCGCAAGAAACTAATTTGGAAAGAGTGTACAGTCTGATATCATTAATAATTTCCTTTAAGAACTTTCTAAACCTTCCTCAAGTGATTTTTCTGGCCTAAGTTTATGTCTGTAAAGAGGATAATAATACTACCCTGCAGGTTAAACTAACAGCAGCTGTGATAATTAAACAGTGACTTAGAGAAATAACTCAACCAGATAGCATAAACGTTTATTTTCTCCTCTTTCTTTTGTCACACTTATCTCTCGACAGCACCTCGGCAGTGGATCAATAACAACATTGTCATCCTCACTCCTATACTGGATTGATGGAGATATACCATATGGCAGTGTAGACAGGAGTCTCTGACTTTGGCCTCCATACTGCTCAGAAATCTTTCTACAAGTCCTCTACCAGCTACCTCTCCTCTGCTTCTGTGGTTTTCTAAGCCTATGCTTCTCTTCTCCAAACTATCCTTTTCTCTATCTTCCACTCTCAGAAGATGATCTCCTTTCGACTTCCATGAAAAAATCAAGACCATTAGAAAATAAGTTTAAATGTCTTAGCCAATACCTACAGGTAAATGTACACATGTATGCATTTTTTTCACTGCGTCGAGTCCCCCAGACTGACTCATTTTAGACTTGATAATTTGTAAAAGTATTTAGAGGACTTGGGAAAGCTGTTATACTCATGGTTATAGTTCATTATGGTAAAATGATAAAGATAAAAATCAGCACAGAGAAAAGGTATATCAGGTGAAGTCCAGGAGAAATCAGGCACAAATTTCCAGTTGTCCCTTTCCACGGAGTCACTAAAGACACTCTTAATTCTACTAGAAATGATGTGTGACAACACATGAAAAGCATTGCCAACCAGGGAGCCTTGGTGTCCAGAGTTTTTGTTTTGGGTCAGTCACATAGGCCTGCAGCACCTGTGTGACTAACCTTAGCTACTCAGACACCAGCTCCACCCACCAAGAGCAAAAGCAGGTATTTACAGAAATCATATTGTCGGGATAAACTTATCTTCTCAAAATGACACAGTATAGCCTCAGTCTTCAAGTACACAAAAACTCTCTTACCAGGCAGGATACTCTAAGATCTTAGAGGTTATCTTCCAGGAGCTGGCAAAGGGCTACTGCTGAAGGTCTTTATTTTGAATGTGCAGGATTTGAACAACTCAGGTCTGCTTAAGTTACCCTTTCCTTCCAATCTTCCTTCTGTCCCAGTTGTCATTTCTCTGTTCAAGTATAATATTTATTCTTATAATCCTAATTCCTTAAAATACTAATCCTTTATACATATTCATGTACCGTATTTCATCATTCTTTCTCCTCTTTTTTCAATCTCTCTTTATATCAAGCCCAATATGCTTAATCTCTCCTACTAAAAAAATAAGTGCAGACTCTCAGTTTTACCAGGATACACTAACCTCATTCTTCCCAGGTAGGGTGAAAGAGTATAGGAAAAGATGTATCACACAAACATTAACTTTTTAAAAACTAGCATTGGCTATGAAACTAAACATGCAACTACCATATGACCCAGAAAATTCATTCTGGAACATTTATCCCAAAGAAATGAAAATTTAGGTTTACAAAACAAACAAACAAACAAACAAACAAAAACAAAACAAAAGCAAAAAAGACCTATGCACATAAATGTTTATAGCAGCTTAATTCATAATAGCCAAAAACTGAAAAAGCTCAGATGGAGATGAATGGTTATATAAACTGTGCTGCAGTCAGACCAAGGAATACTAATCAGCAATGAAAAACAATGAACTATGTATCTACCTAACAACCTGATAAATCTCCACAGAGGTATGCTGAGTGAATAAAAAGCAATTCCAAAATATCTCATATTGTATGATATTATTTACATTATATTTTGAAATAAAAAACTTATACAAATGGATAACAGACTAGTGGCTGGCAGGGCTGGCAGTGTAGGAATTAATTAGGTGTGGCAACAACAGCTATCCTTGTGACGGAAGTGTTCTATAGTCTGACCATGTCAAAATCCTGGTTGTAATAATAGACTAGGAGACTACAGGCTTCAAGGAGGATTCCGTTGGTGGAATTGGATAAAGAATACCCAGGATCTCTGTTTTATTTCTTACAATTCCATGTGAATATACCATTTTCTCACATAAAAAGTTTAGTTAAAAATTAATGACAGTAAAATATATCTTCATTGATCTTATATTTCCTAGATGCTCTCCTAAGTGTACATTTACTGTGCCTACTTCCTCTATGCCCATTCATCCCTTGATCCATAGTTCCCAAGCTATTACGGCCACTGATTCACTGAAACCACTCTCGCTAACATTATCAGTGGCCTCCATATTGCCAGACTAAAGACATTCATCAGTCTTTATTCACCTGGACACTTTAGTCCATTAGCAACCACTCCAGAGGAAAATTTTGATTTCCATGACATTACATATTTTTTTCCTTCATGTGCTACTCTCAAAATCTTAACATTCCACAGAGTTCCATCCACTTTGCCTTGATTTTCACAACCTCTACACGATTTATAGAATGACCTTGCCTACACTTGTGACTTTACCTACTGTTCCCAGACTGATGAATCTCAAATTCATATCTTTTCCATAAGTCTGTTGAGCCGCCTAACAGATATTTCCATTTCTCAGCTCTACGCGTCCCAACTACATATTTCACCTAATCTTATCCTTTTTTTTACACTTCAAACAGCTATCCAGTTCTCCCCTAAATCCAGTCACTCCTAACTCAGAAACCCATAGTATGTATATACTCCATCTCATTCACCTTCACCTAAAATCAATTCACACTTACAGTATATTTTCGGTATATTTTTTATTCCCTGGTACCTCTGAAATCTATATCTTCCTTTCAATTATCACTGCTGCTCTTTGTTCTAGCTTTCAGAATTTATTGTCTAGATCACTTAATAACTTCTTTAAATAACCCCTCAGGAAAAATCTGGTTTTCTTAAATTTTCCTCCAAGCTATAAACAATGATTTACAAAAACACACATTTGATCCCATCATACCATAACCTTAAACATTTACATAATTTCCTTCAGTTTCAAGATAAACTTCACAATTCTTAGCTCATAACCTCACTCAACTGCCCATTATGTACCATTCCAGACTGACTTGTGAAATGCCTGCCTGGCTGCTGCATCCTCCCACTGCATTGAGTCTACAGTGTTGGCTTCTTGATAATAAATTTTCTGTACCAGGCTTGGACCCCCATGCGATGTTACAAATACGCAACTTTGCTTGGCCCCCTTGCCCTCCTAGACTGTTGAACTTGAGAAGGTTAAAACCTGAGAGCTTTAATTTAACACCCTAGATGACGGCTTTCCACAGGCTCCTCCCACATCGAGCAGCCCATGGCTTCCACCTAAGCACACTCAAAACACATTTTTAAGATAACTAGCCCTAGAATTACTCATTTGTAAATTCAGGGTGTTCATTTAGAGATACATAAGAATTTTCATGTCTAAATACAGTGTGTGTGTGTGTGTGTGTGTGTGTGTGTGTGCGTGTGTGTATACATACATACATATATATATATATATATATATATATATATATATATATATATATATAATGGTGGCAGGAAGTAAATGTGTAATGAATCACATGGCATATATTTATTCAATATTGAATTATTACTATCTCTATGTCTATCTGGCATCATTCATACATATGCACATACACACACATACACATATATATGTACAAGTATATAATTTTAACTATTTGAAAGGCTATAAATCATTTGTGATTTTTTATGAATACTTGCTAAATATAGCACATTTCATATTTTTTTATTAAAATTGACTGCATTTGGGAGAACTAAGGAAGAATTTCACCTTAAAGATCGGTCTCTGGGTTTTAAAAAAAATTTTGTTCCAGAAATCATTTATGTAAATTAAAAAATAAACAAGTTAGTTTTGCAAAATTTGTTTTCTATTTGCACTATCACATATAATTATATCTGAATTGATGTTTAATCTTATTTATTAAAACACATGTAGAAAAAATGCTAATTACCTAAAAAGTACTGATGTATTTCTCTAATAAATTTTGATGTGGGAGTGAAAGTGAAAAATTATGCATTTCAAAGAAAATTTTGATACTTACTGAAAAATATATAACTACAAAAATTAATTTGTAATGACTGTGAGTATATAAAGAAGCAATGTATTTTAATTTTTATTGTAAAGAAATTCATCATATGTAGATCTTTATTAAAATTTATGAAATGTGACCTAGATCTTAAATAAGATCTATTATTTCTAAGAATGTTATTTTAATAAAATATTAGCTGTGCTTCTTTTTCTGGGTACATTGGGCAAGTTATTTTATATAGAAAATTGATGAGGACATTAGAGTTAAAGAAATATTTTAACTCTAATTTTTATATAATTTTAAAAACTGTGGCAAATTATGGTATAAGTGGAAAAGCATAAGAAAATGAAATAGAAACATTTAAAATATATAGTTTGCTATAGTTCCACCCAATGTAATGCATCGCACAAATATGTATTAATGCCATGGAATAATGAGAAAAGGCTAAGGACATAGGGTGATAAAAACTCACTTAATTTCACAGGGCTTAACCTTTACCAAATTAAATCAGATTAATTCACTTTAGGAGACTTCTTAATGCTAAGTAATAGTCTTAAGACTGTAAAAGGCAAAGAAATTTAACATTTAATGATGCATTTAATTTCCCATTCATAAGCATAGTTTCTATTATTTGCAAGTTAGGTAAGAGGTAAAAAACAGATAAGATATAGAAATGGAAAAAAAAGAGAGATGTGTTCTTGCAGCAAAGGACTGACTTTCTAGGAAATAAGCCTAAGAATTAGTGAGAAGCAATAAAAAGATGCATAATCCAGGAGCCCTGCTGAGGTTGCTAAGGTTCTGGATAATCAAATAATTATTAATGGGTAATCAATGCTGCTCATCCTTAGCTTCTTTTGTCTTTTTTCTGGCTTTATAAGAACTTCACCTTATACTTTATTAAGACCACTACTGAGATTCATTAAATACTTGGTATATTACTGGGTATTGGTTGTACAAATGTCAACTGACTTCATGTTCCCTGTAGTTTGCCTTGACTGACAAGATTATAAAATCTCTAAAGGATATTTAACGTATTGTTATCATCATTAAAAGTGACCTTTTAGATATTTTTCTATACTGATATCTGAACTTCAGGTGGGGCTCTTTTTGAAGAGGGTCTTTGAGTTCAGTGAACAATGGCAAAGCCACAGTTGCTGCACGTAGATGCAGCTCCACGTTTCTTTTCCTTCCAAATTTTCCAGTTTTTAGTTGTACAGGATTTAACAGGAGCAGGGAGAGCGAAATATATATCTGTAACCAAATAGAGCATGGGTTCAAGGCCAATTATCAATAAATCACTTATGTTTTTAAAATTTTTGCATTCCATAAGTACATTTTCCAAAAGTCTTGACTTTAAAAAATGTTACAGGCATATGATAATTTTCCTACTTTTAAGACTAATGAATAGATTTTGGAGAAGTGTTTTTTTAAACTGAACATTATAACCTGCTGTGTAAATATAATCATTTAAGAGAATCCTAACTAGCACTTTTATTAATATATAAATTAAAATTTTACTTCTTTTTTTAAAAAAATCACAAAATAACCAAACCAATAGCTATAGTACTCACAACAAATACATACAAATACAAAATAGTCATGGAAACCCAGATATTAAAATTTCATAGAAGTTGGTCATGGACAATATTATGCAAATAAATTTCAGAACGTGGAAGAAATAGATAATGTTCTAGAAAAAAAATGTTTCCTAAACTTGACCTTAGTAAAGATAGAACAGTTTAAAAAACCAATGTTCATAGAAGAAATTATGAAAATTACAAAAGAAATACCTGACACCTTCCTCCAAGAAAATAAAAAAAAAAAACAGTGGTTTGGTAGGGGAATTTTAACAATCTGTCATAGAGCAGATAACTACAACAATATTTAAGTTGTTCCAGATCATAGGGAAAAGAAGGGAAGCTTTTTAACTCTTTACATGAAGCAAGTATAACATTAATTTTTAAAACCTGATAAAAATACGATAAAAGGGATAACCATACAGCAATTTTACTCATGAATATTGCAGTAAAAATCCTATATAAAATATTAGCAAAAAGCAAATTGAAAAATAACCCTGTGGGATTAATTTCAGGAGTGCAAAGATGGTTTAATATTAGAAAATCCATAACCAAATTTACCATATTAAAAGCTTTAAGTCTTCTTAGAGAAATGGCCAAATCCAAGGCTGAGACAGAGCAAATGTAAAGTGAAGCAGAATAGAAAGTAGCCAAAGATTAACGAAGACATGTCAAAAGGGTATGTGAGGTAGCTTATCCAAACTCCCACTGGCCAAATTTGGAACAATTTGAGGAACAAAATAATGACAGTGATATACTAGAACATACTGAATAAAAACAAATCCATGAGTTCATAGTGATATTAATAGGATGTATTTTTAAATGAGCAAGAGGATTAATCTTTTCCATACCAAAGAATGTCAGATAATAAATGCAGAAGTAATGATAAGATTAAAGGAGCACCAGTTTGCAACATACCGTGTAAATGGTTTGGGAAAAAGTTATTGACAAATGTTAAAACCACAAGGTGAAAGATTGTTGGAAACAGGATATTCACACTATTTCAGTGTAACCTTCCACAGATTACTTATTCATTACAAAAGGAAAAATGTATCATTATAATGGAAAGATCTGGCACTCATCGTCTTAAACAAGCCATCAGATTTAACCTCATCAATGAGACAAACTAACATTGTATTTGCAATGAGAAGTACACATCATTGCCTATGCAGTATTTTTGGCACAGTGTTTGGCTTTGAGGGTCCAACATAGACAATGAAGAATAGGAAGGACAATGAAATAACGAATTTTCAAACAACCTTCCTGTAAGGTTTTCTTTCTCCAAAAGAAAAATTTTAAAACAAGAAAGCTAGATTGATCTAAGAATTAGAAATTTGCGTGGAATGGGGGTAACTTAGAACTCCTCCGGGATCTGGCACTTGATCATTCTTCATGAATAGATTAATGCTTGGCCACCCTAAGAGCTGACATTATCACTTTGTTCAGCATCAAGATTCAAATGTGGCACTCATGTTTCCACCCTTCTCAGCTGCGTGTCTAGTCTGTTCAGTAAAGGAGGTTTTCTGAATCTTCCTACTGACTAGAAGAAAAGTCCTCTGTCAACCTGGACTAATCTGGGAGAAAGTCTGTTATAATGTTTAAATGAGACAATATATATAAAGTGCTTAGGATACCACCTGCCACATAGAAAGGGATGAAAAAATAATTTCTTGCCTCTTATGAGCGTCTATATTTCTTCTTGTCAATATTTTACCTATTTTAAAGAATCAACTTCCTTCCTTCTAGCATTACTTCAGAGTGAACTGAGTAAATAAAAATCTCTCTTCTAGGGAGAAGTTAGTCATTTTAGAAAGGAAAAATTTTTAATTATGTGTTGGTGGAATTATCCTACTCTTCACTGTGAGGATAAAGTCATCTCTCTTGTTCTTTTTCTTTCCCTGCTATAGAATGGTTTAAAAAGAAAGAAATATAGAGAAGCAAAAATAAAAAGAACCTTACGTGTCTTTGTAGAATCCTCTCCTGTGACTTTATGCTGAGCTGGATGCCAATTATAGATTGCTTTCTTCTCTGCATTTTCATAGTATTTTGTGTATAATATTATAGCATTTATTTTCATTACCTTGTAATTAGTTGTTTACTTGTTGGACTATACAACTGGCTTCTTGAGGTCAGGAAGCATACCTTATTTATGGTTTGTGCTGGCACCCAGAATGATGGCTAGCCTAAGGTAGGCACTCGATAACTATCCATAGAGAAGATATCAACTCCCTTTTCCCTTGTTCCAGTTTCTCTCCGCTTCGGCTTCTCATCTTTCTCTGCATCAGATTTACTTATGTCTTCACTGTCCTATGAGGCCACTGTTATTAAAGACAGGTCTATCTTTTATATGATTTTTTCTTTTCAATATGACTCTATAGAAGTAATGGTCCATAATGTGTCTGCTTTATCTTTGCCAAGTTATCTCACCTTTAAAAATTTACTATTATACACAAAGGGTCTCAGTCATTAATGACTGAGGTTCTTTGTTAGGAGATAGAATAAATCGTGACTTTCTAGGTCTGTGATATTTGTAGTAAGTTACATTCAGAGCACTTCAAGCCCTGTTTAATTCAGAGTCATTGAAATCTGATTACTAATTTTGAAGAAACAATATTTCATTATTTCCAAATGTTCATCTAAATATATGACTTTTTTATTGCTTTGGAAGACTGAATCGTCTTCCCCCAAAGTATCAGATATATATAGCCCTTTAAATGAACTCTTCAGAACTCTTACAGAGGGATGAGTTTGACAGAATTATTTGCCAGGACATAGATGCAATGTAAAACTTATTATTATTATCTTTTTGGTGAAGGTTATAGTCAAACTACATTAGCTGAATTGATGTTTCTGTCTCAATTATTCTCTTACAAAATTATGGAGACTTGATTTTCTTTCTTTTGGAGAAGTTAAAAAATTGCTAAAACTAAGTCAATTTTCTCTTGAATCTTTTTCAAGTTATTATTATATATCATTGATTTTTATATTTCTTTTAGAGCTAAGACATAAAGAACATATAGCTAGCTATCCAGCAACACTTATAAAAGGTTTCTAAAACATTTTGCTTTCTAAAACATTCCCAATTGCTTTAATAAAAAGAGACATTTGGAAGATTGCAATGCTTCCAAAATGGTCTACTTTTTCTTTGCTATATCTTAAAATCTCTATCATTTTTATAGATCGAAAGATTAGTGTTCAGAAAGTTATAAGATGTTCAGAACAGCATAAAACACACAAAGTGAAGTCCATTTCTATGAAGCAAATAGTTTTAATTGCTGAAATAGAGGTTTTAATCACAATATTTATACAACATTTATATATATCTGAGATGTATTTTCAAAAGCAGCATTCAATTTCTGTGAGGATTCAAAGCTGAATTCTTATATATTTCTGCAAATGGGACAACTTGGTTTTATGTATAATGTTGTCACTAATCTTGAATCATGCTAATTTAGGAACCAGATTAACCCATTAGACTTGCCCAGTTAAATATTTCTAATAGCTCAGAGCAAGAATGAACCTAAAATATTATTTCAACATACAGAAGATAGTTATGTGCTAGATTTCTGTGGGTTCCGATATACCACATATTAAGTTTAGGAAAACCTTACAAAGCAACAACAAAAAAATTACATCTCACAAAAAGCCAATGAGGATGATGTATTACTTAAATTTTTCCATGTATTTAAAATTTCTATCATTATGTATTTAGCCATCCTAATGGAAAATTTCTACATTTATACATATTGGTATGAAATTGCACACCCTTAAAACTTATATAAACTATATAATTTTGCCTTATGTTGGCAAATGAGATAATCATTATTATTTAACTGATTCACTCTAAAAATAGGATGTCTAAATATTAAAAAAGACTTCCAACTAGCAAAAATACATTATTAAAAGCTTCCTTTAATATCTTTGTCCACAAAGGCTCTGCTGTGTGTCATATAAAGGATGATGAAAAGACATGACTCCCCTCCAGGAAGCTGACAGTCTGCATAAGACAAAGTTGGTATAAACAATTCTAAGAGCTAAATGTACATATATTCTACTTATTGCCATGATTTGAGTAGTACCTAAGGCCTATACCACCTGAAAATATCATCCCAGTCCCTGAAAGTTTAATTTTGAGTTAAGGCATTATGCACATTAAAATGTTTTTCTTATGTGTAAGTAAAGAGAGAAGAGGCAAAAAGAGTTGAAGGGTAGCAGAATACACCACCCCCAAAATAGGTCTCTTTGGCATATAGATTATTTTTAAGCTGAAGACCAGTGAAAGTGGAAAAGCTCTAAAAACAGGGTACAAATCTTTTTGTAACAGGAAGTTTCCATTTGTGAAGATGCATGTATCTCTCTTGCCAGGAAGAAGAGAACTCACCGGGGGAGCAGGTGCTGCTCACACCCTCACAACAAACCTTACTAAAAACCCTTGTTTACCGAGTTTCCTGGCCACCTTCCGATAACTTGACCTCTTCTCCCAAAAGCCCAAAACCCTTTTCCTTTTTTTTAAGCCTAAGCAGATATATAAACTCAAATTTTAACCACTCATTTGAATTACTCACCTCTGAGTATTCCCATGTGCAAATGAGATGCACATACAAATCAATCGGTTTTCTCCACTGTGGACCTAAGACCCTGTAAACATCAAGATTATCATAAAGTATCTACAAATCTGAACATGAAACACACACCGAATAAATAACAGACATCCACATACATTTTATGAAGGTAGTATGTGGTTAACAGAATCAACTTTATGTGTAATACCACTGAATTAATAGAATCTTTTAGGTTTTATATTTTTTAAGAGTCATTACCAGTGAAGAGGTTCAGAACAGTCTTCTCCATGATGTGCTACTTTGGCATGTAGATTATTTTGAGCTGAAGGCAACTGAGTCCCTGCTGGATCATGAGAAATACTTGTCTCTGCCTTAAAAAATTTAAATTTGGAGACTTGTCCATAAAGAGTTATTACCAAAAATAACTTTTTACAACCTACCTATAGGACAGGAAAAACATCTGATGACCAAACATCTGCTCTTATCGTCTTGTGAGTGACCTCTCTCCCCTCTGGGGACTCAGGCACCTTACCTCATCCTTAGTTCACAATGTCACATATGCCCACTTTCTTGTTCTGTTCTGGAACCTCTCATGTATGTGGGGTCTCTAACTTTGTCATGTATGTGGGGTTCCCATAAGTATGTATATAATTAAATTTGGTTATTTTAACTTGTTAATCTGTCTCATGTCCACCTGGTTATTATACCAACTGAAAGAACCCAGAAGGGCAGAAGGAGATTTCTTCCACCCCAACAGCAGAAACACATATACTTTCATGTGAAAGTATAGAATAGGTTTATGGAGAAAGAGAAGTACTCATTCTCACAACATTATGAAGTCATGATCTAGTGTAAACTACTTAAGACAAAAATTTCTCAGAGTTAGATTGTTGGAAATAAATATAAAATCTGATGATAAATAACCCAAATTGATGAGGATTGCTATAGACAGGTAAAAAATACTACTTTAAAAATTGCTCTCCATCCATTTAGACTATCGATATGAAAAAAAGTACACATTGAACTTTTATCATAGTCTAAAAATTTGACTGGGGCAGTGTAAAGAAAAATGTAATCTGAAATGACTTCCAGTTCTTTGTGTTACTAGAGCTACATAGACCCAAGATAGACAACTGTCATATGCAGAAAGCCCTGAGTCTTTAGTTAAAACTATTTAGTGAAGCCCCTGGTTAGGTTAGATGAGTAATTACATTGATGAACAAAATAAAATAAAATAACAAGAATTTTGGAGTTTTCTGGAACCTGAGAGATGAGGAACATACCAGGATAGAGAAGCAAGACTCATTTACATATAATTGGGTCTGAAGGGTTTAATAAAAGTTTACTTGTGGGATGAATTGTTAAGAAAATCAATATAAAATATTTAATTGGAAATTGTTTGCTCTTCTCATCTAGCATACTCTTTAGTTATTCTCATATCTATAGTAAAAATCTGTTTTTACTATAACAGATAACTTTCTATTACTGATGTTTTTGGAAATGAATAGAAATGTGAGTGTCCACCCTTGAGACAATGTGAGGTGGAATCAGGATAACAGCTGCAGGAGGTGAGATAGAAAGTGGCTCTGTTAACTGAATGAGGAGTAAAATTTGAAGGCAACAGAGCCTTCAAATAGCAGGACATAAATCACCCTTAAAATATTTAGAAATATAATGGTGTTCTTCTGGTGGATGTAATGAAACCTTAAGCATTTTGATTAGACATTTAAGTAAATGGTGGGTACCACATAGTGGAAGATTTAAGACAATTGAATTTAAAAACTGTTATTCGCTTTGCTCGAATATATGCATTACATAGTGAGGAAAGAACTTGGCAGGGTAAGGTGGGAGAATGGAAGGAGACAGCAGACCAAGAAGAGAAATAATGGGGCATTCATGTGCAGAGAGCTGAAGAAAAGATAAAATGCGTTTGTGTTTTACTTCCTCTCTAAGTCATCAAAAGTATCTCTGGTAAGTTTTGTCAGAATGTTTTTTCATAGAATTGATTTTTTTTTTCTTCCTAGATGAAGAAAGAGCTTGGACACTTATACAAAGAAGTATAAGTGAGTAATCAAGTGAACTTGGGCAACTACTGCTCCCAGCTACCACAGAGGGCAAGGAGTATATAAAAAGCAAGAATAATTAGGAAAGAATTTTTATTCATTCTTATTGCAAATGAGTCTTTGTTCTAGCAAAATCAAATTAAGATGTGGCCTGTGCTTTTCAAAAGAAATTTAAATAAATAATTCTTGACTATAAACAAGCAAAATTCAAAGAAATAGAAACTTGGTTTTTGACAGAGTTGTGTTTATTGAAAGTCATATGCTTTTATACAAAACACCTTAAGGACCAGTGATTACACATATCAAATAATATGACATTTGTTATTTAAGCTGAAGTTTTAAAATGAATATTTACTGCAACCAATGAATAGTACAAATTAAGATATACATGTGCAGAACAAAGATTGAGGTATGATTTTTACAATATTAAGCACATTTTTAAACAAAAATCTCTCAACATGGAATATATTTTTACTACTTATACGAATCAATATGGACAGAAAGTTGAGTGTTAAATTTAAAACATACTATTCATATCTAGAAACTCTTTGCTGCATCTGGTACTTAAAATTTAGTGTCATTTAAGAGTATGTCTCAAATTTTTATAAACAAAGATGCATTGAACAGCATCAATCAATGAAATTTTCAGGGTATGTTCAGATGCATTCAATGTTCCTATAAAAATGGAAACCATTAACTTCTGATCATACCATAGCTCTCTTCCATGACACCTCCTGTCTGAGTCAAAGAAGGTGTACATCTTAAGTTTCTTGTCCCTAGTATATCTTTAAGTGTGCCTGCTCTAAACCTTTTAAATACAAATGAACACAAAATACAGGCATATTTCTCATTATGCAAGCAGACTTCCACATACAAATTCTAAAGGAAAGCACAGAACAGCTGCATTCCACTTTTTTTTTTTTTGGCATGAATAGGGCCTTTAATATCAATACTGAAATGGAAGTGATTAGTACTATTTACTGAATTTTAAAGCACCTTAGGATGTTCAGCCAGACAGTTTATTTGATTGGCTGAACATGCGGACACCTCATTTTATGAAAAATATATTGGCACAGGCAAAGAAAAAGCTATCTGGCTGCATCATAGACATTTTCAGAGAATTTGAACTGATACTTCTGCTCTCAAAAATGATGCTCATAAAGAATAACGTGCTCTGCTTAGCATTATATGGTCTCCTTTACCTAATCACACTCCTTACTCTAAAATTGGTAGCATTGAGCATGTTCATTTAGATTTGGTCCAGCTTGCAAAAAGCTTTTATTAGTAATGCTTTGCAGTATAGTATTCAATATAGAAATTATCCATTTAGAGTGTAGTGTATTGGTAGTATAGGATCGATATAGAAAATACATTGCACTTCTAATATACTGGAAAAGGAGAATCTGAAATTAAAATTAATAAAATAATTTCATTTTAAATTGTGCTTAGAAGAATGAAATACCTAAGCATAAGTTTAACAAAATAAGTACAAGACTTAAATACTAAAATATATAAAACGTTATTGAAAGATATTAAAGAAGACCTAAATAAACTAAAAAAATTCCATGTTCACATGTTGAAAGACTTGTTGAAAAATTAATAATATTCCCCCAAACTGATCTACAGATTCAAGACAATCTTTATCAAAATATCAACTGGTTTAGATGCAGAAATTGACAAACTGAATATCTAATTTATACATGACTGCAAGGAACCCAGAATAGCCAAAATAATCTTGCAAAAAAAATATGTTTGGAGAACTTACACTGCTACATGACTACAGTAATGAAGGTAGATGTCAGTCAGGACAGCGGTACTGGCATGAGAAGAGATTTATTAATCAAAAGATTAGAACTGAGAATCCAAAAATAAACATTTACGTTTACTGTTAATTTTTACAAGGGTGCCAAGATAACTCAATGGACAAAGAAGAGTCGTTTCAACAAATGGTTCAAGAAACTAGATATCCACATGCAAAAAGACTGAAGCTGGACCACTACCTCAGGCCATATACAAAACATTAACTCAGATTGGATCAAAGAACTAAATGTAAGAGGTTAAACTAAAAAAAGATCTCAGAAGAAAACATAAGCAAAAATATTCATGACCATGATTATAATCATGGATTCTTAGATATGATTAATACCAGAAGCAACAAAAAAAAATAGAAAAATTATGGTTTATAAAAATTTTTAATTTATACTTCAAAGAAGATTATCATGAAAGACAACCAACAAAAAATATAAAAAAATTACAGTTTGTAAATTTTTTTAAATTTATACTTCAAAGAAGATTATCATGAAAGACAACCAACATATTGGAAAAACAAAATCTGAAAATCATATATGTACCCAGAATATACAAAGAATTATTACAACTCAACAATAAAAAATAAAATAATTCAATTAAAAATCAGCAAGTATTTGAATAAACATTTCCCCAAAATAATATACAAAGAGCCAATAAGCACATGAAAAGATATTCAATATCATTAATCATCAGAGAAATGCATATTAAACCAAAAATGTAGTAATACTTCAGCTATAATAAGAAAAATAGCAATAACAACTGTTGGTGAGAATATAGAGAATTTTAAAACCTGTACCTTCCTAGTGGGAATAAAATAATGGAAATCAGTTTGGCAGTTTCTCAAAAAAAGTAAAACATAGGATTACTATATGACTCAGGAATTTTATCTCCAAGTGTATATCCAGGGAGTTGAAAATATATCTTCATACAAAACCTTTACACACAAAGTTCATAGCAACATTATTGATGAGTCCCCAAAATGTAAACAATCCAAATCAGATAAATTATACACACACACACACACACACACACACACACACACACACACAATGGAATATTATTCATCCATAAAATGAATAAATTTCTGATACATGCTGCAACATGTATATACTTAAGAGAAAACAAAAATAAGATATAAAAGGCCACACACTTTGTGATTTAATTCATATGAAATAGCCAGAATCATCAAACCCATGAGAGAGAAAGTAAATTACTTGTTGCCATGGAGTGGGGATATAAAAAAAAAAGATAGTTAATGGATATAAAGTTACTTTTGAAGGTGACAAAATATTATGTAATTAGATAGTGGTGATGGTTACACAACTTTATAAGTATACTAACATCTACTGAACTATACACTGTAAAAGAGTGAATTTTAGGTTATGTAAATTATATTATTAATAAATATATATATTTAAAGTAAAATATTTAAAAAGAGCACAAATTCAGGTATAATTTTTGTAAAATTATTTAACTGTTAAATTAAAAATATTTAAGTATTATGAGAAAATGATAATGTTAACATTATATGCCGAAAAAACTAACAAGATGGAAGGAGAATGGGTTGGTGTACATTGAACAATTATGTTAATATCTTTGTTGTGCATTTTATGACTACAGATTTTATTATAAAAATTTATAATTGAACAATATAGACCAAACTCTAGCTTCCAAGTTAGCATAGGAAGGGAAAAAAGAAAATACTCTGAACACAAAGCAGGAAGAAATAAAAAAATAAAGAGATAACTCAGAAATGATAGAAATATTTCAAAATATAATAGCAATTCCAATAAATATGTTTCATCTTATCTATAAAAATGCAGACTGTCAAATAAGAATTTTTTATCTAAAATTATGTGAAATATAAAACATAAAAATAAAAAATAGAAAAGATAAATCAGGCAAATACTAATCAAAATGAAGCTGGTTTAGTAATATAAATTTCAAGTAATACAGAAGTTGAGGCAAAAAATAACAAGAGGTAAAGAAATAACAAAATAATCTATCGATAATACAAATAAGAATTTACAACATTGCCTTGAGATATAGAAAATAAAAACAATTATAAAGAGAGATTGACAAATTCATTATTATTTAGTATATTTTAATATAAACTTATCAGACAATAACAGTAAGCAGAAAAAAGGGTAAGAATATAGCTTGAGAAGCAATACCTTGAAAGACACAAACTATCAAAATTTATCCAAGTACACATATAAAATCTGAATAGTTCTGTCTATTAAAGAAATTGAATCAAAATATAACAATCTTCTAAAACAGAAAGCACCAGGTTCAGATGAGTTCACTGTTGCCAAACATTTAAGGAAAAAATTATATCAGTTCTCTACAATGTCTTTCAGAAGATAGAAGCAGAGAGAAAATTCATAACTTATTTTATGAGGCCTGCATTATCATAATATCTAAGATAGCAAAGACATTGAAGGAAAAGAAAACTACAGATCAATATTTCTCATGAACAAATATCCACAACAAAATATTAGCAAAATAAATTTTAAAATTTATAAAAATAATTATAAACAAATGGAATTTATTTCAAATATACAAGACCATTTCAATGTTTGAAATGTAATTAATGTAGTCCATTACATCAGCAGGCTAAAGAAGAAAAATCATATGATCATATCTTTAGATGCAAAAAATCGATTGATAAAATTTAACTCACTCATGAACTAAAAAAAAAACCTCTCATTCAACAAACTAGAAATAGAAAAGAACTTTCTCAACTTTATTAAAAAATATTTAACAAAAATCTATAGTTATCATTATGCTGAATGCTGAGAAACTAGATGTTTTCTCATTATAATCAAGAATAAGGCCACAGTGATCCTTCCACTACAATTAAACAGCATACAGGAATTCCTAGTTAATACAATAAGACAGAAAAGGGAAATAAAATGTACACATATAGGGAAGAAAGAAATAAAATTGTTTTTGTTCTTAGATGATATAATTTTTATATAGAAAAATCCCAATCAACCAAAAACTCCTGGGACTATTAAGCACTTATAGCATTTGCAAAGTGCAAGATTAATACACAAATGTCAATTACTTTCCTCCATACTAGCATGAACAATTGGAATTGAAAGTTAAAAACAATACCATTTACATAAGCACTCAAAATCTGAAGTATCTAACAAATTATATACAATTTCTATAGGAGGAAAATTTTTTATGGAAAAAAATCAAAGAATACTTAAATAAATGGAGAGAGAGTCATGTTCAAGGACAAGAAGACTCGATATTGTCAAAGTGTCAGTCTTCTCAACTTGGTCTATAGATTCAATACATTCCCAGTTAAAATCCCAGCAAGTTGTTTTGTAGATATTGACAAATGTATTCTAAAGTTTATGTGGAGGGGCAAAAGATGCAGAATAACCAAAACAATATTGAAGAACAAAGTCAGAAAACTGATGCTACCCAACTTCAAAATTTATTGTTAATCTGTAGTCATCACAATAGTATGGAAGAGATGAGAATAGGCAAGCAGATCAGCAGAACAGAATAAAGAATCCAGAGATAGACTCACATGAATGTAATCAACTAATCTTTGGAAAAGAACAATAACAATTCAATGGAAAATGGATATAGTCTTTTCAAAAAACAGTCTTGGAACAACTGGACATCCATAAAAAAAAAACAAACCCAGACACAGACATAATACTTTCAAAAATTAATTCTGAATGGATCAAAATCATAAAACTCCTAGATGATAACACAGGAGAAAATCTGGATGAATTTGGATTTGGCAGTCCGTTTATTTAGATATAATACCAAAAGCATGATTCATGACCAAAAAAAAAAAAAACCTGGTAAGTTGGACTTCGTTAAAATTATAAACTTCTGTTCTACAAAAGACACTGTTAGGAGAATGAAGTTTCAAACCACAGACTGGGAGAAAAAGTTTGCAAAACACATATCTGATAAAGACTTTGTCTCCAAAATATGCAAAGAACACTTAAAACTCAACAATGAGAAAACAAACAACTCAATTAAAGATTGAGCACAGGATCTAAACAGACACTTCAACAAAGAAGATACACAGATGACAAATATGCATATGAAAGGATGATCAACAAAATATGTCATCAGGGAATTAAAACAAATCAAAACAAAGAGATACTAATATACATTTATTAGAATGGTCCAAATCTAAAACACTGGCAAATATCAAATGCTGGTGAAGATGTGGAGAAATAGGAATCCTCATTTATCACTGGTGAGAATGAAAAATAGCACAGCCGCTTTAGAAGAGTTTGGTCACATCTCATAAAACTAAACATACTCTTACCATACAATCCAGCAATTGCACTCCTTGGTTTTTACCCATATGATGTTAAAATTATGTACACACAAAAACTTGCTCATGAATGTTTATAGCAGCTTTATTTATAATTGCCAGAACTTGGAAGCAACCGGGATGTTTTTCATTAGAAAGATGGAAACTGTGATACATCCATACTATAGAATATTAATCAGTGATGAAAGAAAATGAGCTATCAAGCCCCTAAAAGCATGGAGATGGTTGGATGTATATTTTTAAGTGAAAAAAGTCAACCTGAAAAGGCTACATACTGTATGGTTTCAACTATATGACATTCAAGAAAAGCAAAACTATGGAGACAGGAAAAAGTCCATCAGTTCCCAGATATTTGGAGAAAGGAGAGAGGGATAAACAGGTGGTGTCAGGAAATTTTTAGGGCTCCGAAACTGTTCTATATGACACTGTAATGGTGGGTATATATCTCTTATATTTGTCGGAATTTATAGAATTACAACACAAAGAGTGAGCCCCCGATAGAATCTATGAACTTTAGATAGTAATAATATATCAATATTGGTTCATCATTTGTTGATAACAAATGTGCCACACTAATGCAAAATAAGGAGGAAATGTTGGGTGGGGGTTGAGAGTGTAGATGAGAACTCTCGATATACTTCCTGCTTAATTTTTCTATAAACCTAAATCTGCTCTAAAAAAATAAAGTCTATTAATCTTCAAAAGAAAAAGCAAATCGAAAAGGATGGTACAGTACCATTTATGTAAATATCGAAAGCTTACAAAAACTCTATATATTTTATGGGTACATGAATACATAAAAAAGTATGAAGGTGTATTTATGTGTGATAAACTCATGTCGGATGTTCGGGTGCAGTGGGATGGTAAGGAGGACACAGGCACCTTTAGCTGGGTCTGTGGTTTTTAAACTATATGGAGCAAACTTGACTTTAAATGCATAAGTGTTGGTTTTATTAAGTTCTATTCTTTATTGTATTTTTAATTATTTCACTAAAAGAATTACTTTAAACTCTATTCTGTTTTAAGTGTGATAATTGATAATATCAACTTACTAAAATATTTTATTTTTTAACTTATATTTGTTTAATATTTTATAGGGTGGTACAATAGATTTACCTAAACAGTTACCTGCAATGAATATTTCTTTCCTAAATGTACAGGGAAAGATAGCTACCACATTTTTCTTTGAATTCAGAGAAGGAACTGAAAAAGATTCATGGAAAAGATCAAAACTTTTGAGCTAAATTTTCCTTGAAATTAGATTCTTTAGAATGCTATTTAATTCAGTGAATGCATAATAGGCTCATAGATGAGAAAGATTAATATTTTTTCTAAGGAAAGTCTTACAATTTTTTTCGAATTACACATTTTTTTCTAATTCCATGCAACACACATTTCTGAGAAATTTTGTTTATGAAATACTTATTTTTGCTCTGAAGATACAATTCACTTGCTCTTTATTTGGTTTATTGGCATGGATGTCAATGCATTGGAAATATATTTTGGCAAAAAAAGAAGGAAGAGTTAACTTTTATAGATACGTGTGCTTATTTTTATATTTACCTATATCAATTTAGCAATAAATACAAAAGTAAAATATAAAATTAACATTTTTAGTGCATACTGAATGTATTGAATTAAGTAAAAGCACAAACACAGGACATAGGATAAAACAAATTTTTGTGGACTATTCCTAAATTAAAAAACTAACTTTTTTTTTTTTGCTACATAGATTGAAAATTGATTCTGATTCTGGAGAATAATATTGTCATCTAATCCAAACAATAAATGCCTGTGTGGTTCAACTCATTAGAACAATTAGCCTTGAAAAAATTGATATCCCATTAAATGTAATTATATTTTTATTGCAGGTGATAGTGAAAGAACCCATTACCTGTGGATTCTGATCATTGCTTCTTAGATGTGCTTACTGCAGAGGAAAGTTAAAATCATATAACATGAAATTTCATAAGCAGATATATTAGTCAAAATATGTGAAAGCTATAAATCAGAGCACATCTCACTTTTAGAGATAAAAGCAAATTTGTATTTTCAGGTATAGAATGATATTTACTGTGATGTAATACGTAAATATAAAATGTATACATTTTGTCCATTAGTTCCCTTTCCAATAAGAATATGACATAGCTAATCAAAGGAAGGTCTCATAGTTAAAGACTGGTCAAAAAAGTCTCCACTTTCCTCAGATTCACTAAAATGCAAGAAAAATATAAATGTTAGCTATCTAAATGATCCCAGCCCAAAACACAGTATTTAAAATTCTTCTCCTAAATTGAAAACATCTTACTCAAGGTATATTCTAGAATAATAAGGGTTTTCTCATACTAGTCCTTGAAACAAGCCATGCTGAAATCTGTTGTATGCTACTTCCAAACCAAACTGTTGAGCTGAGGCTCTCACTCATATTATGGCATAGAATTCTCATTCTATATCATACCCCAGAAAAGTAAAAATCAAACCCATGATATCTTTTTTCTTAAAATTTGACCATGTCTTGTTATGGGGAATTTCTCACTGGTCTTTAGGTTCTAGGATACCACCATTTTGCTAGAGCTCACGAGAGTAGTAGCAGATACTTACTGCCTTCTCTGTGATAGCTGCCTTTACATGCTAGAAGGGAAAGTAGAAGACGGCTATCAATGATAAGGGCCTCCACCATATAAACAGATGTATAACCTAACCTGGGCAATCAGAGCACCTCATTTCCCTGTGTTCAGTCATGTGTTGGGAATGAATGTGTGAGCCAAGCACGACCAGTCACAGTCCTTTAGGGGAATGTATACAGAAACTGGAAAAGAGATTCTAAGTTGTAATCTATATGTTGTCAATGATCAATGATTTTGTACTTACATTTGTATATTTACTTTATATTTCATAATAATCTTAAATCATAAAATCACCAATTTCTGATTTGAAACCTACATATTAAAATATTTTTCTATATACATCAATTGAAAAGAACTAGAACTACTAATTTCTACCCCATACCATTTTACCTTTTGTTTGCCATGGATCAATGACATATTTACTTTACTAGCTAAACAGGAAATGGGATGACTCGGGAGAATGGTGGTGGATTACAGAGCCATTATTACCTAATGTTTTTACTTGAATTTAATGTTACAATTTGATAAAAATCCTGTGAACCATAGTTAATAGTCTCTGCCCTTGTTTCACAGCTAGATACCCACAATGCCATCATCATCACATAAACTCCTAACCCCTTAACTGATGCAGTGATAGGTGTACTGGAAATATTCCTATAGAATTAACAGTTTCAGATGGGAGGCCAAGGATTAAATGGGCATCAAAAATAAAAAATTTCTAGAAGTCCTAGAGAGAAAATGTGGCCCTGAATAGTGAGCAATATCTTGGCTACTCCTTATAGATTTCTAATCTTGAATATATCATTAGCTTTTTGTTTGCCTGGTACAAACATGCAGAGATAAATTGCTAGTTAAATCAAGATTGCTTTAATTACCAATCACCAGGTTTTCTTAAGTAAAAAATTAAGGTACGTTTTATATGTGTGTGTGTGTGTGTGTGTGTGTGAAATTTTTAGTATTGCTTATGCTTACTGAGTAACTTGTGATAATAATTCTTGTGATTTAAAATAATTGTGTCCTTGTGGTTCTAATGCTGCAATCGATTCATTGATCTCTATATTCAACCTGTGCACTGAGCCAGCAATAATACCAGTACTTCAAACACAAAGAAAGATATTGTATCCAAGTGGGAACATACCGTCAGCACTAAAGAGTGTGGGTCTTATGCCTACTGGACACCAGCACCTTTTCTGAAGATATATAGCTGATCTTTAATTTGGGGAGATTTAAGATGCTGGTATTCCAAACATTCACACATCACAGCACAGTCCTTGAAAAGTAGATACTGTAGAAAAGGGAGAAAGATAGTCAATTATAACCTCCAGAAGCCTCTCATATAGAATGACAGTGGAAAGATGGCCAAAGAAAAATTGACTGAATATTTTGGAACAGAGAAAATAGTACCAGAAGAGTTATTTTTTCTAAGCCCAGCAAAGATCCTTAAGCTTCTTTGCTCTGTGCTTGGTCTTGGTCCTTCTTTAGACTCTACACATATCCAGCTGCCCTCTGATAATATAACTTTTTTTAAAACCCATTCAGTGTGTATACTGACCTGGCTTAATAGTGATATGAAATATAAAAAATGAATAAAATATTATTATGTCTTTCTTTGGGAAAAATGTATAAATAATCTTATTATACATGTCATGAGTTTATGTTCTGGACGCCAGAGAAATACTGAGTGATAAAATATTCTCTAACTCATTACTTATATAATTCATGTTACTCTTTTTATACTGGTAGTTCAATAACCATCCACTTGTGTCTGAAAGCTGGAAATATGGGCCATTTTATACACATTGCATTATAGGATAAAACTATGTATCAATTTATAATACACAGAATATACATATGAGTATACAGACACATGCATGTATGTTTGTATCGGTGTGTGTGTCTCATGAGTGGAAGTAATCCCACACACACACACACCCCTTGGCATTCATTACAATCATTACAGGCATAAAAAATTCAAGAAGTTTAATCAATGTGTGCAGTGTTCATTCAAAAAGTCAGCTATGCTAATTTAAACTTAACCAACACCCTCCACACCTCCTTCAAATTAGTCTTTTAGAGGTCGAAAGCTGGAGGAAAGAGGGTAAATAAGATTTTCAAAATCATGTTTTAAATTTGCCTCAAAAATATTACTCCATATTTAAGAATATATATTTATTTATGTATCAGAAGAATATGCTGTTTTCAAGACTTTTATAACAGGCAATATCAAAACTACAAAGAGCACATGAGAGACTTGCTACACATTTTTATATTCCTTATACATTGGCCCTTTTTTACCTGCTGTTCTGATATCTTATATTCTGCTTCACACTCAAACTTGTGATAATGACCTCAGTTCTTCTGTGTAGGAGTGTGTTTGCATATGTATGTCTGGCTTTGACCCTACGTGCTCTCTCTCAGGTAGAATTCATACTTAATTTCATGTTCTTCTCATAACTATGAGATAAGTAACTCACACTACCTGTTCTGGTCCAGCACGGCCACCATTCTGGCCTGACCCAAAGTAAGGAGTAAATAGGTAGATTCGACCTATTTGGCTTTTCCTTCATCTCCCGAATGTTTCTTCTATTATATACTTATTATCCTTGCAAAGACCATTTGCTTTTACCTTGCAAAGGCAACAATATACTTTTTCTACCTTACCCAGTGTTATGCCAAATCTTTCACTTTCTGCCATAATTTACACTACAGAGGTGTTTATTTTCTTGGCATCCCACAAACATCACATTGGTTCTGCTACACTGTTGGCATCATACTGGTTGGACATGATATCAGAAAGTAGCAGATACTAAGTACCACAGATGCCTTTTTCCAAAAAGATTGTGTCAGAGGGTGGGAAATCATGGTGAAAGTGGAGGGCATCTCCCACCGGAAGTGTAGACTGCGGCACGTTAGGATATTCTTTCTATGGGGAAATACTGCTGCATCCTATAATTTCTGCCATTTAAAAAGAAATATCTTTAGATTTTCAAGGAAATATATCACTTTCAAGTGTGCTTCTCTGAACCATTTATCAAGCAATTTTTTGGACTGCTAGTTTGGTGAGATCCAGAGAAAGATCAGTACCCATTACAAGTTCAGGCCACAATACAAATTGCTCTGCTCAAAAGACTTCTGTCCCTCAAATACTTGAAGTCTGAGTGACAAACAGGAATTTTGCATGGAGCCTTTTGTGGGAGCTAATAGAAATCACAGCACAGATATTTAAGGGTTTGGAATAAAGCCATGACTTCTTCTGCAGACAACTTTCTTTTCTCCTTTGGAGAAATACCTCCCAGCTTGCTACTGGGCCTTGAAAGTCTGAACCCATGCCAACTGCACAAGAAAACTTTCCATTATAAAATAAATATTCCTGGGTGCATAATGTTATAAGGTGGTAGTGTATGCCAGCAATCCATCAATGAGCAGAAGGGGCAAATAAGAGGTAGGAATACAAACAATTTGTACAACAAGAGGTTCAGGCCCTTGGGCATTTTATGCTGTCTTGCCTACTCTTCTTCAATCAACATCAATATCTCATGGATATTTTCCCATGAAAATTGATCAATTAATGTTTCCATTTTTTTCCATAGGTTACAGGGGTATTATTTTTACAAAAATTAATTTTTAATATAAAATCAACTAAACTTAAGGTTAACTATACTGCAGGTGGGAAGTGTAAATCAGATTTAATAAACATTTTGCAGGTAAAAGTGGCAACATCGATGTCTTAACAAACAAGGATATAGGAGGCTAGGTTTCTTAGGGTGAGGAAATCTGTCAGTGAATTCAAGAGAAAAATAGGCGATGCAGAGAGGCAGATGAGATGGAAGAAGTGATGAGAAGGATGAACGTGAAGTGCTGTAGGAATGTTTATGAGAAGCCATCTAATGGGATACAGTGGCCCTTTCACCTATGGTTTTACTGTGCAGTCTCAGTTAAATGCATTCAATCGTAGTCTGAAAATATTAAATAAAAAGTTTCAGAAATAAACAATTTACAAGCTTTAAATTGTGTGTTGCTCTGAGTAGTGTGATAAAATCTCACACCACCCCTTTTTGTCCTGTCCAAAACTTGAATAATCCCTTTGTCCAGCATTTCCACACTGTTCACATTACCTGCCCAGTCATCACTTAGTAGCCATTCCGGTTATCAGATCAACTGTTGGAGTATTACAGTGCTGTTTTCAAGTCACCCTTATATATTTTACTTACTAATGTCTCTAAAGTGCAAAAGTAATGATGCTGGCAATTCATATATACTAAAGGGAAGCTATAAGGTGCTTTCTTTAAGTAAAAGGATAAAAATTCTTAACTTAATAAGGCATTTTATCATCTCATATCATCACAAGAAAAAAGAAGGGTGAGTAAAGTACAATAAGATATTTTGAGACAGAGAATCAATGGAAAAATGGCGTAGATGATAGAGGCTCTGTACATCCCTCTGGTGACCAAATCAAAGTTGTGACAGAAACAAGAAGCAAACAGCAAGGAAAAATCTCTTGGCATCTAGATGAACAAGCCACACAACTAGGGAGAAATCCAAGAAAGCACCCTGCAATGGTAGAAGGTAGGACAAGGGGAGGACACGTGGCTGCTGGGTCTGAGAAGCTGAGATAGATGGAGGCTGTAGCAGCAGCAGACGCCTCTTAAAGAGGCCGCACCCATGAGTGGATTTTCACAGTAGCTGACCTGCTTGCTCTGAGCACCAGTGCCCATTTGGCTGTGTGCAGGGGGCAGCAGGGATTTACAAGGAGACACTGTCGGAGTGAGGGACAAAGAGAGACTCACTCTGTACAGAAGTAGTGCGGGCGGTATCCATTGTTCCCTATAGAACCCTCCTCACTCCCAGTGTGCCAGACACAGCATCGCCATAGCCCTGACATTATCACATTGGATAACAGAAGTCACTCCACCCAGAGGATTACCTGAAATCCCACCTCCCCCAATTCACAGCCCAACCCAAGCCACATTCAGGTATATTCTCAGCAAGTCAGGTACTCCTTGATGAGCAGCACCTAGATTCACACTGGAGGCAGCTGGCCTTGGTTTCTGGTATAGCCTTTAGAGGCAACTATAAGCATAGCATCTTTGGATTACTTGCTGAATCTTAACAGGTGGCCCTGGAGGGGTAGAGGCTTTGGCTAAGTTTGTCCTGTAGCTGAACCCCTCTCAGGACTGTGCCACTGGACACTGACTTCACAAATCCACACTAATAAGACCAGAGGACTTAAGAACTTTGATTAGTACACAGAAACAGACATGGAAAGGCAGCCAAAATGAAGTCAAAGAAGCAGAAACCATAAGAGAGAACAGAACAGAGATCTAGAAATAATAAAGTCAAGTAATCTAACAGATGCAGAGTTCAAAACACTGGTTATAAAAATGCTCAATGAACTTATGGGAAGTGTAGATAAATTCAGTGAGATAAAGAGATAAAAAAACATAGAAATAGAAATGGAAATTATAAAAGAGAACCAGTCTGAAATGAAGAACACATTATCTGAGATGAGAAGTATATTAAAGAGAATAAACAAAGGAATAATTAAAGTGAATAAATAAAAGGATCAAATGACCTATATAGAGGATGGGAAAGCCAAGGACACGCAATCAGAATGGCAAAAACCAAGAAGCCAAAACTATACTAATTTAAGGAGCCTATGGGACACTTTTAAAGGTAAAAATATCCGTCTCATTGGTGTGCTGGAAGGACAACAAGATGTTGAACAGCTATTTGAAGAAATAATGATGGAAAACTTGGTGAAAGAAGTGACCATAAAACCCAGGAAGCTCAGAGAATCCCAAAAACCAGAGATCCAAAGAAGCCCACACCAAGACACATCATAATTAAAATGCCAAAGTTTAAATACAAAGAAAAGTATCTTAAAAGCAGCAAGACAAAAGTAGAGAGTTACCTACAAGGGAGCACCCATAAGACTGGCAGCTCATTTCTCTAAAGAAACTGTGCAGGACAGAAGGGCTTGACACAAAATATTCAATGTGATGAAGACCCAGGATCTATAACCAAGAAGATTTTATCCAGCAAAGCTATCAAAGACAGGAAAAGAGTTTTCCAGAAAAAAATAAGCTAACTGAATTTATCACCACCAAGCCAGTATTACAGGAAATGTTGGAGGGACTTCTTTAAGAAGAAAAAACATGTATCAAAAACAGGAATAAAGAATGGTAACAACTACATTCCTATCAATAAGTACCTCAAATGGAAAAGAATTAAGTATTCCAACTAAAAGATAGAGTGGATGAATGGAAAGGAAAACAAGACCCCTACATGCTGCCTTCAAGAGACTCACCTCTGATTAAAAGACACACACAGACTAAAAGGAAGAGGATGGAAAAAGATATTGCCTTGATGGACCTTGAAGATATTTAAGTCAGAGAAAGATAAATACTATATGATTTCACTAATATGCAGAATCTAAGGAACAAAAAGAACAAAGTAATCAAAAACAGACTCACAAATATAGTGGACAATTTGGTGATGGACATAGGAGAGGGGAGTTTGGGGGTCTAGGAGAATAAGGTGAAAGGTTAAAAAAGTACAAATTAGTAGCTGATTGTCATGAGGATGGGGAGCACAGCATAGGGAATGCAGTTAACATTTATATTTTGGCTAGGTGAGATTCAGAAAAGAGAGAGAGAGCAGTTGAGGGGATTGTTTTATGAGCTATATGGATGTCTAACCAATGTACTGTCTACTTGAAACTAATTAAAATAAATAATTTAAAAAAAGATATTGTGAGACAGATACCACATTCACAGAACTTTAATCACAGTATATTATTATAATTATGTTGTGTTATTATTAGTTATTATTGTTGTTTTCTTACTGTCTCTAATATATAAATTAAACTTTAGCTTAAGTATATATGTATAGGAAAAATATAGCACATATAGGATTGGGTACTATCAGTAGTTTCAGGCATCCACTGGGGATCTTGGAATAAGAATTAGGAGTGAGGAGTAGAATATGAGGCTAAAAATGTAATTTAGGGAACTATCAAAATAAGTCATTAATTTGTATAATTTTCACCAATAAGACTATGATATGTTTTCTATTATTTCAATTTTTGTCTTTAATTTTACTAGTGTCATGAGCTAAATTATATCATCCCCCCACCACCATCTAATTCATATGTTGAAGCCCTAACCCCAGTACCTCAGAGTGTAACTGTTTTGGAGATAGGGTCATCAAGGAAGTAATTAAGGTAAAATGAGGCCATAAGGGTGAGGGCCCTAATGCAACAGAATCAGTGTCTTTAAAAGAAGAGGAAGGGACACCAGAAAGCTCCCTATCCCCCACCTACCCCACCTTCTCTCTCTCTCTGCATACACAGAGAAAAGGCCACGTGTAAGCCAGAGAAAGAGACCACACAGAAGTCAACTTTTTTCACCTTGATTTTAGAAATCCAGCCTCCATAACTGTGAGCAAGTTAATTTCTTTTGCTTAAGCCACCAGTCTGTGGCATCTGGTTATGGCAGCTTGAGCAGACTAATACCCTGGGATAAATGTCAAAATTATCTTCCACATGAAGTCTCCTAGGTATACTGTGGGTCTTTCCTATACATGGTTTAAGTGTTAACTTATTTCTCAGAAGCAGAAACAAAGGCAGAATGGTTAAACAACACATCTGCAACCATACAAACAGTAAAAAGTGTAGGATAGACATTTGATTCCACCAGATAAGGGTGACAACGAAACAGTGAGGAGGGACTGGAAATTACTATTAGAACTGCTATAGCTTCTGTATAGTTATATAGCTATAGCTTCAGTATAGTTAAATTTATGCAAGTACAAAAAAAAAAAGCTGCACATTGTTCAAATAATTAAATTCATATATAAATAATATGCACATAAATAAAGTGATGCTATATGTGCTCCTTGGCAATAAGAAGGTGAGAAAAAATAAAGGTTCAACTGGAAACATAGCTGTGAAAAGATTGTCAAGAAGGTAAAGAAAAAGATGAGAACTGTGAACAGAGACTGCATCTTAATTGGGCTGCATCCAATTTAGCAGGTAAGCAGAGGAATGGGATCCAGACAGAAGAGAAGACCAAGAGGAGGAAGGTTAGAATCGAAAGAATTTGTAAGAAGCGAGAAGAAAGTTTCTAGGAGGAAGGAAGGGTAGTTTTTCTTCCTTTGCCTACCAAATGAATTGGGAAAACACATAAGTAGATGTTGATACATTCTTTTTTTGTTTTGGGGTTTGAGCAGATTTAGATGTTTTTTATCCTATTTTGGTCCAGTTCTGCTGCTGCTAGATGAGTTAAGGAAGGAGTCAATTATGTGGATGAATCTCAGCCCTGAGTGAGACACAGAAGACCTCTGCAACAGCTCTGGCTGCGTGACACCAGATGAGCAGAGGGGCAGTACTGCACTATTTATGGAGATATCATGTTTCTCTGACTGCCCTTTATTATACTGCAAGTACAGTAGTTTTCACTTTCCAAACTGGGACTAGTTCCAGAGGAATGCATCTGGATAGTATTTGCCCATTACCCTCCCCAGAAAAGAATTAGTCGGCAAGGACCCTATTCATAAAAACAAATTCCATCCATTTCTACTTGCATGTCACGTCTTTATGTGGAAAAGTGTGGAGTGAGACCCTCTTTCTACATAAAGAATGCTTTTCTGTGATTAATGGGCCTCCCTCCCCCCAGTATGTAAGTAGACACCTCCTGATTATATACCTGCAGGAACTCAAAGACGACAGACATGGTAAGAGGGGTTCGAGGTGATGTTTCCGAACTGAATTGTATCCTTCTGAAAATGGATAATGTAGCAAGTACTGATTTCAAGAGAAATGCATGTATGTGAAGCTATAGAAGAACTATAACAAAATACTTTGAGTATACAAACATGAAAAGTTAAAGGCATTTTCCTGAGTCAGGTGAAAGTTTTAAAAATCTATTTCTACTAACAATCTGTAGTTACCAGATCCCAGACTCTCAATCTAGTATTTTACTTCACAAAAATTCTAATCCCCAAAAATGAGAAGTTAATCTTAATGAGTAATATAGTTTTAATCAGCGCATAAGGTTGATATATTGGGTTGATTGGAATCGCATCATTAGACAGTGAATTTTGGCATATTTTTAATAGTCACCGAGGGTGCCTGAGATTTATGATCTAGTCAGTTTATTATTTTCTTTTGGTTGAATGATCATCTTAATGTACTGTGACACAGAGTATGCCTTACCTACTGTGGAATTTGTTCAATGACAAAAGTTTTTAACATACTATAAGTCCAGATTATTACAGTTCCACTAAGGGGCATCATAGAACTTAAATAGTATGCTTTTTTTCTCAGGCACTTTAGGGAGATGAGGTACTTTACTGAAGACACTTGTTATAATTCCCAATTGTTGCCATAAGGCCCTGTTCAAAGGAAGCTCATGCTAAAGTGAATACCACTAAACAAAAGATTGCATCACCTTCAGAAAAATTGAAATTTTAAAAAATGCTTTGCCAGAATAGCATCATAGGCTATTCATGTTGTTGTCACTGCCATGTTTATTGTAGGTACAGCTTTTTAGAAAGCTTTACACAGTTGCAATAAACCCACATATGGCTGCACAAAGAGCACAGGCAAACAACCTCTATGTCCCTACTCATCCAATTATGATTTACTCTATGCAATTCCTATATGTCTATATACTCTAAGAAAATTTTGGAGTCAAAGTCTATAGCATTCTTTTCATGATCATGACTGGGTAGAGTGGGATTCTGATCTCAGAAGGCAAGTATAGCAGTCCCTCATTACCCCCAAAGAGAGTCATCTTTGCAAGGTACCAGTGAATACTTTTCAGTGCACTGATTGAACAGAAATATGGAGATTTAAAGGAAATAAAAGCTGTATCACTACAAAACCTATCTGCCAACCCTAGATATCTTATTATTATTATGCAGGTATCATACGCAGGGTGATTTCTAGGATTAAATGAACCCCCAAATGTGAAAATGCAATGAGAAAAATATAAAACACTAACCATTTCATCTTTGATGTGTCAAACACCTTAGCAATCACTTTGCATAAATTTCTTTTTTCTCACAATAATGAGGCGGGCCCTATCATTCCCACTTTTTAGATAAAAAATTAAAGCTAAAGGAGGTTAGGTCTCTGCATAAGATCACTCAGGAAGTGTGGCATCCAGGACTCAGTTCCTGATGTACCTGACACAAAGCCCATGATTCTCAAGGCACATTATGCTGCCTCAGGAGTAACCACGACACCACCAAAATTCACGAGTGATGATTATATGAGGCTCTTGGCAGCTTTGCTTTTCTCCCTGTTGACCACTGACAACCTAATCTGAATGGGCAACTAATTAGTATGGCATATGATTAGTTCTGCTCAGCCAAAAATAAATCTGGAACCCAGGTTATGGAATATGCACCTGGTCTCCAGAACACTTTATGGCAGATTAAGGTGCAATCTGCCTCCCTTCCTGACTGACCAAAGAGACTCCAGTATTTGAAAACTCCATGTAAAATCCTTTGAATGACAAATATTACTTCTTCCTGTATTATCTCAGAAGCTTCTTTTCAATAGTAACTCATCTCCCCAGTGTTATTTTCTCTCTCATTCTCCCCAAACCATATACCTTCCATGGGGTGATGAAATGGTCTTGTCTCCTAATCCAACCACTAGCCTAGCATCTCAGGAGAAACACCCAAGAGTCATCTGCCAATGTCTACCAGCACAACAAGCATGCTCCCTTCTGCAGGACTGATAAATAAGAAACATACTGTTACCACTGTTCTTATAAAATTAAGGTCTTGGTGTAAAGCGATATGATTCAATGACATAACCAAAAATCCAAACAAGTAAACAAAATTCTAACTTTCTGTCAATCTTTAATAAACAAGGCAATTGGTGTTTTTATTTCCAAATGTCTTATAAGGATGGCTCATTGGCAACATAAATATAAATGCACATATCTGAAATTCAAATGTCTGATTTCAAATAACCAGTCATAGGCCAAAAATGTTGGCAAGATCACTCACAGATGTTTCACAGAAATGAGGAGAAGGAAGGTCAACACACTGTAAATACATGTAGTTGCCCGATGCTTCTCTGGTCATTTTCCTCTTCAGCAGAATACATTTAGTGTAATAAATGTTTCATCTGGGAAGCTTTCCAGATTCATCATTAAAATAAAAATCTAAGCACAGTTGTTCTTGGTGGATCTTTTTTCCATCACAGTATCAGTCACATCTCAGAGGCATGCAGAAATGTGTTGGTGAGTACAAAAAAGGTCAGAAGAGAAATGAGAATGTAAAAGAAAGAGAAATAAAAAATGAGAGGGGGATGGATTTTACAGGGAAAAGTCCTCACTTGTGGAATAAATTTAAAGCTTTATGCCTCCTTGTCATCTGCTGGATGATAGTACAATATATTAGGAATGAAATTTTAATCTTGCAATTCCTTCTTGCTTTGGCCTAGGACAAAATGATCTCTCTTTTTTTCAATTTCTTTAATATTGTGGACTATCTTACCTTGTATTGTTAGTTATCCTACCTTGTCTTATTTTTATTGTTATTTTAAATTAATCGAAGCCAGGGACCATGTTTTACATTCTGTGAATTCTTTATTGCCTTAGTCAGCTTGGGCTGCCATAAGAAAATATCAAAGACTGGAGGTCTTAAGCAATGGAACCCTGGAGACTAGATGACCATGATAGGGTACCAGCATGGTTGGTGTCTGATAAAATCTGTCTCCTTGATTTGTCTTGGTCACCATCTTTCTGTGTATTCACATGACCTATTCTTTGTAGATTCATGAGGAGAGATGAGAGATAAAAAGATAGAGGGATGCAGAGATAGAAATGAAGATGGAGGGGAACAGGGAGAAGGAGGACAGAGAGCAAGAGTAAGAGAGAAAGAGAGAGCGAGCGAGCGAGAGAGAGAGAGAGAGAGAAAGAGAAGAAGAAGAGCTCTGGTGTCTCTTCTTATAAAGGCACTGACCATGAGGGTGCCACCCTTATAACATCATCTAAACCTAAGTATCTTCCAAAGGCCCCATCTCCAAATATCACCACATTAGGGATTAGGGCTTCAATACATGAATTATGGACATTCGGTCCATAACACTCATTGCACATAGTAGCATACATTGTAGCATACATTGTAGCATAGTCCCCTGCACACTGAAAACAGTCTATAAATATTAGTTCATTGACTGAATTAAGGAGAGTTATTTGGCATGATTTTAATAATCAGAACTAAAAATTTGCTGTTAATGGATCAGAAATTTTTCATACCAGGATGTAAGAATCTCAAGTGACGTTTAAAAGAAGGGAGAGGAACTTTTGGTAAGAATTGAATTAGAACAAGGACACATTTAAATTTTTAGAAAGAAAAAAGGAAACTCAAAGGGAAGACCAGAAGAAGCCTTATTGTTATTGTTTCCATCTTATTATTTTGACTACAGAATCACTAAATAATACCTTATTATTTCAACTAAAGGATCACAATAATCAGAAAGCCTAAAAAAATTTAAATGATTTTTCTAATTATCTGAAGCAAAGATTCTAAGTGAATTCTATAGAATACAAGATAATCTACTGGATATGGGAAGAACAAATAAAATCTTTATATATATTTTCACCTAAAAAAGTAAGGAAGCAATTAACCATCTACAATAGAAGGGACATCTCAGGGAAAGCATCTTATTGTGTCTTTTTATAAGCATTTTGTGATGTTTTGCTGTTTATGTAGGCCTAGTTTTGTCTAGTTTTAATGAAATATAATCTCTCCAAATAGACAAGTGGCTTTTAATAATCCCAGGTCATGTCAGGAAAAGAAAAATTATTCTAGAGCATTTGAAGCAGAAATGGACATAATTCAGAAAATAAGGTCACTACAATACTACTGGAAGTGCTGAAAGAGCAAAATCAAGGAGACCATCACCAATTCTCAGTTGCCGATGCAGAAAATTAGGAAACACCGTTGCCATCCAAAAGTCGGGAAATACAGGAAACTGTGGATCAGGTCACAGTGGCCACTGCCCATGATTTGGAGAAGATGATGATGGCAAGAGGATGGCGTTTAAACAGCTGTTGTCTGTCCTCTCAGTTGCTGAAGCCCAAGCACCCTCTACTACCTGGATACGATGGAATGACTGGAGCACGCAAGTCTTCTAAAGCAATTCTTATGGGTAGAATCTACCTGTATCCAGAACCTTCTGGTAAGGGAGGCTGGGAAAGTCTTTCAGATCCTGTAGGACAGAGGAAAGCTCAGTATAGAGAATGGAATGGTTGCTGAGTGTCAACCTACAACTTCTAGCCAAGAGGAAAATGCTAATAATACCAACACCAAAAAACAAGAAAATTGCAGAGTTGACACTTTATTCATAGTATAAACTCTGTCAGACATACTATATAATTGTTTTTTTAAAGTAATTTTTTTATAAAAGCATATATTGATAGAATTGTGATATATATAATAGTTATAGATATTATAATTGAATATGTATGTGTGTATTTATATTCTAATTAGATTTTTAAAAGTGTTTTATATCCACCATTATTAAGTATGACTATTACCCTAAGTTGTATATTGTGATATTACCTGATAACAATAGGAACCCATTATGCATAAGAAGACATTTAAAATTTACATCCTGAACATAAGAACAAGGATTACTTTGTTTCAAGTGATGTTTAAGTAATGCAAGCCTTGGTCCAGTATTTACAGAATTTCACTAAGCTTAATGATAAATATCTGAAATCCTCCTTTGAGTTTTTAAATAAATAATGAAAGGGGAAAAAAGTTATATACCATAGGGGAAACAATTGGTCTTTCTGCCATGGTAAAAGTATCTGTAATATTAAATAGAAAATATGGCAAGAAATCAACCACATTCTTTGGTCAGTAAATACTGTTGGATAATGTATCTAGTACATTTCTGAACATTTGTAAAAAAAATAAATATAAAAAAGTATGCACCATAAAAGGTGCATTATGCAGTTCAATAAAAGTACAGATGTTTCTAGCATGTATCATGTTAGTTTTTAGAATCCATGCCAATAGAGAATACATATAGAAGTAAATATTTTAAGTCACTAAAGAAAAAAAGTTCTAAAAAGATGTAGTATGAACATGAAAACTTTCATTAATGAAACAATGTTTGAAGGAGAAAATGTGTAAATATAAAAAAAACCTGCTATGGCAAAAATAGAAATATTGTTATTATTTAAATGTTTCTAGAGTAAGTTTACAAAGATAGTACCAGATGTGAAATTATTCACAGTATTACAGAAATGTTATTGCAGTAAAGGCATGTATAGTGATATAGGAGTAGCAGTGTGTTTAATAAAACCTGGAGCTTTAAAATACAAGAAAATCTTTAAAATACTTTATTATGAAATGAGGATGGCTATTAACATCTTTTGTAACAGATTTTTTAGTCATTCAATCATGGCAAACATGTTAAAAAGAATTGTCATTAAAGTTGTTACACTGTTTTATTTTTTATATATTTACAAGAGTTCCAATTCTGTCGATTTTGTTGTTGGTGATATATAGATGTCAAAAAGCAAATAAATATATAATTTTTTTAAACCACATTTAATTGAGCCCTTCAAACTTTAAAAAGAAAATTACACTGAGAAAATAATTGCTTTTCAAAAGAAACAGATGTTATGGAAGCATAATTTAATATCAATATTTAGAATAATCTCATCATTATGTTACTTATTTCCAAATACAATATGTGGCCACTATAAATATTCTATCAGTATATTACTAAGAAGTTTGGGGGAAAAAACCTTTCATAGTTCATTTTAAAAAATCAAACTACAGAGCTTCATCAGATTTTGACATCAAGAATTGTTATCAAGAAAAATTCTTTATAGTTATAAGCCTATTCAGATTATATATTTCTTCTTGTGTGAATTTGGCATATTGTGTCTTTTAAGGAATTGGTCTGTTTTACCTACGTTGTCAAATTTGTTGGTATAGAGTTGTTCATAACATTTATCCTTTTAATTTCCATATCTGTAGTGATGTTCATTCTCTCTTTTATTTCTGATATTAGTAATTTGTGTCTCTCTGTTTTCCTTTGTGAACTTTGTGAGGGGTTATTAATTTAAAGACCTTTACAAAGAATAAATTTTTGGTTTCCTCAATATTCTTTGTTGATTTTCTATTTTCGATTTCATTGATTTTTGCTTTAATCATTATTATTTTTCTCCTGCTTACTTTGAATTTAATTTTTTCTTTGTTTTTGGGTTTCCTAGGTGAAAACTTCCACTACATCCCACAATGTGTATTGTTTTTACCTCAAATATGAATGCATTAGTACAGGCTCTCATTCTTTCACTACTGGGTTAGGAAAAGTATTAAAATGGAATTTTCCACATCTCCATTTTATCTCCCTGTATCAGTCTTTCTTTATACTATTGCAGGGTGAATTTTCTACTCTCAGATATGATCTGGTTACTTACTTTCTTGAAATCTTCAATTGACATCTTTGTAACTAAATAGTAAAACACTTTGTACATAACATACAAAACCCTTTAGGACCTGAGCCTGCCCTCCTTTCATCCTTTTCAGCCTAATCGTACCCTAATCCCAACCATGCCCTACTTGCCTTCAACCACATTGCCTCTCTCTCTCTCTCTCTCTCTCTCTCTCTCTCTCTCTCTCTCTCTCTCTCTCTCATCCTCTTTCCTCCCCCCAACCTAATAGTTTTCTTTTAGCATTAATGTCATTACATGATGATTATGTGTATTTATGTCTGTCCTTTCCATTTGTCTAGAACATTTGGAAGACTTACCTATCTTTGATCCTCAGGGCTTAGACTTACTGCTAACTCCCTGAATATAGTTTTAGTCAATGATTTTTGTTTAATTTGTAAGAGAATTAATTAAATACTTATGTAATAAAAGAGACATGTGCATAATATGAAATTTTATAATAAATAACGTCCAAGGTCATTTCAATCCCATTAGACCTATGATGGTCTAATGTTATCTTTTAAGAATAATATGTAGAAAATAGATTGATCAATGTTATCTGAAAAAGCACATTAAAATAAGATTTAAGGGAACTTACTTTGCTTACAGCAGTTACTACTCGTTAAATTAGTCTCTCTCCCCCCAACCCCAAAAGCATTTTAGTGCTTACTTTCTGTCGACTTTATGACAATTTTATCAGATACATCAAGAAGTATGTTCTTGTTCTGGATCAGCTTTTGTCTCCTGTAATTTTGGATGAGTCACTCTGAAAAGTAAAGATGATTATGCCAATTCAAAGCATTATTACTGTTACGTAATTATAAAGTTTTTGACTCTGCATCTACATTTCATCAAGGCTTAACTAGTTGGTTGTGGAAAATTTTATGAGCTTTATATTGTAATATTTTTTACTGTCCTAAACAACACAAATTTACTCATTATTGCTCATTACATTTGATTTTGTGTATAAAGGTTTATATTTTAAAAATCTTTTTAAAAAGTAAAATCTATTTTGTTAGCCTTGCAACTTCTTGTTTCTTACTCTAGATCTTTATTGAAGTAAGATTATGGGCTTAATAAATAATGTATTTCATTTCAGAGTATATTATTGTTTTCTTAAATGGATAAATTTAAGTAAATGCTCAATGTCATTATGAACTGTACTATGTGGACGTGGAGTTTTTCTATTCACTGCCCTGAACTGGTGATTTAGTCCATGCATCTGCCTAGAAAATCATTTGCTCTTAAATAGATCTTTTAAAATTCTAAATTCTAGATACAGCATTTATAAGCATTTATATATGTATAATATATGAATATATAAGCAATATATAAATATAATCATTTATATATTTGTAATATATAAATATAACCTATACAAATAATATAAATTCTAGATGTTTTTATGGAATTTATCATTCTAAAAAGTTTTTTAAAAACTTAGTTCTGCTAAAACCATAAGAATATTCTTTCTATTTTTCATAATGCCTAATCTCTTAACAAATGTCACTAAGTAATTATTTTGTCAAATACAGTAATTACAAAAACAGATGCCACAAGTCTAAGGCATACTTAGGTGGTGATTTTCTCCCCTTAAATATAAAGTGAATGAAAAAAGGCCAGAATTTTGGCATTAGAAATTGAATTTCTTAGTTTATTCATAGCCCAACCAATAGCTCTGCATCATCCCTTATGCTGCCTTATTAAAGTTTCTAGGGTTTTTTCCTGAGACCAAAGAAAGGGTTAGCAGTGGTGGAGAGGAAGTGACGACAAAGTAAGTAGCCTTTTTGAAGAGTCAAACTGTGAGTGTTATTCTATTAACATATTGACTGTAATTTTAAATTTTGCCCTTGCAAACAAAGTGGATCCAGTAGCCTGCGGAAGAACTCACAGAAGCCACACATACTGGCTATTGAAAGTACTCTAAACAGAAGGTTTCCCTCCACACTAACCCCTTCATCTGCCCTTAAGTGGAAGGTTTTACAGCATCTAGAGAGCCAGTAGATCTGGTCAGAGCACCTGGACTGCTGGCAGAAGTAATACACCTAGAATGTTTGTTTTAGGCCTCTCCAAAACCATCTTCCCATTTTTCTTAAGAATCATGTAGGAAAATTCTCATATGGTCAGAAAATAGCAATAAAATCAGTAAAATTAATCCTACATTTTTTAGTTAATAAACTAATATTATATTCTCTAAGAGAAATAGTATGCTTATTTGCAGACGGTTTTCTTTTCATTCCTTTTCCCTGATGATTAATGATGTTGAGCACCTTTCATATACCTGTTGACTATTTTTATGTCATCTTTGAAGAAATGTCTATTCAGTTTCTTCACTTATTTTAAAGCTGGGCATGTGTATGTGTGTGTGTTTGCTACTGAATTGTAGGAGCTCCTTATACATTTTGGATATTAACCTTTTATCAAATATATGGTTTTCAGATGTTTTCTCTCATTCTGTAGATTGCCTTTCATTCCATTGATTGCTTCCTTTGCTCTGCAGCTTCTTACTTTGATGTAATCTCATTCATCGATTTTTGCTTTTGTTGCCGGGAAATGCAAATCAAAACCACAATTAAATACCACCAGTTAGGGGGTTATTATCGGGGGGAAAAAAGATAAATATTGGCAAAGAAATAGAGAAAAGAAAATTTTTTTGCACTGTGAAGAAGTGTAAATTGGTGCAGATACCCTGAAAAAAGTATGCAGGTTCCTCAATAAATTAAAAATATAACTAACATATGACCTAGCAATCATTCTTCTGATTATATCTAAAGGAATTAGGATGTTGAAAAGATCCCTGCATTCCCATGTTCACTGCAGCATTATTTACAACACCCAAGACATGCAAGCAAACTAAATACAGATCAGTGGGTGAAAGAATAAAGAAAATGTTGTTAGTATATAAATATAATATAATATTATTCATAATTTAAAAAGCAGAAAATCCTGCTATTTGCAATGACATGGATAAAACTGAAGGACATTATGCTAAATTAAATAAACAAGACACATAAGGAAAAATACTACAATAATAGCACTAAAATTAAGAACCTAAAATAATCAGACTCATAGGAGCAGAGTAGAATAGTGCTTGTCAGAGGGTAGAGACAATGGTAAACAGAAATAGTAGTCATGGGATACAAGGTTTCAGTTATACAGGATAAGTAAGTCCTACAGAGCAACTGTAGGTCACAGTGCCTATAGCTAACAATACTACATTGAACACTAAACAATTTGCTAAGAGGATAGGTCTTATGTTGATTTTTCTCATCACAAAATAATAATTATAATAGAAAATAAAGGAGTGGAAAGAAACTTTTGGAGGTGATGAGTATATTTATGGCATAGATTGTGGTGATGTCTTCACGGGTGTATACAACTCATCAAGTTGTATACATTAATAATGTACAGCCTTTTGTATACCAATTATATTTCAATAAAGTACCTTTTTAAAAAATTCCAAATTTAAGAATCATGCTGAGGTTGCTAGTTCCTCAAATTGTACTCTGCTGAGCTTCTGGTTCTCAGAGCAGGAGCTATCCTTACTGGAGAGCATGTTTACAGATCAGTTTGTAATATTATAAAAGAATGAGGAACTCAGAAATAAATGGAGCATCCCTGGACTGATTAGATTAGCCTGAGCTCTTTCCACATGTGATTGGAGATGATGTAATTGGCTTATGCAGTAAGTTATCCTGAGTGTTTGAATATAATGCATATATGTTTAAATACCAAAACACATTAGAAATAGTTTCATTTACTCTCTTCTCCTGGCATTATTCCTACTAGCGAGGCTTTCCACTGTGCTTCCAAGAAAGTAGGGGACAATTTGGGGTTCATCATAGCCCCCTAAGAATTTTCCTCTATCTGAATCATCACCTGTGTTTGAATGTCATTTTAAGAAAAAGGGTACTTTCTGAGCCTATCTTTACATAAACTGTTTTCAATGATTGGTCTCCCACATGAATGAAAATGGAGCCCACTCTAAACAGTGTATTTAATTGTGTTGAAAACTATATCATATTCCGTTTTACCCAGTTTTGCTTTCTGATAATATAAGCAATTGAGATAACAATAAGAAAGAGATTTAGGTCTGAGAAAAAGATCACTTTATTTTCATTACTCACTTCAAGATACTGTTTCTAGCTATTAAATTCTTTAATTCTCTGAACACATAGACTACATATAGTTAGAAATAGAAAGAATGTAATTACTTAAATGTTACCTTAATTAATGGCATCTTTTATTGAGATTTTATATTCTGAGGATTGAATATAGGAATGAGTAGCAAGATGGCTAAATGGACCACGTAAGTACTGTTCCTAGTTGTTTAATAATTTTTTTAGTATTCATGGAGTCAACAAATCTAGGCAAAGTCATGGAATTAAATTACTATAGATAAAGACTTCTAAGTGCAATAAAAACTAAAGAGCAATCAATGTGTATACATTAAACATGTGACACATCTAAGGTCCTAAGTCACTTTTGTTTTTTTCATCTAAAATGTAATAGCCATATCTCACTGTATCTCACTCACTGTTCAGTTTTGGTTTATTCAATAGCCATTTATAGAGTACTTACTTCATGTCAAACACATATTTTGCTGTCTGCTGTCTTAACAAGAGCAAGACATCAGTAGCCAGGTAAATCTGATGCCAGCACTAATTTTTAACATTTCTTTGCCTTTGAGCACTGATTAGCATTGTTTCATAAGACTGGATAGGCAAACTTTTACTTAAAACATATGCACACAAGCATTAGTAGTCCATCACATGACACCTGTGCAAGACAGTACACTGAAGAGAATTAAAGAAATGGAATGTTCTCATTCATAGTGGACTTTACATCATGGTTCCACTGTCACAGAAAGGAGGGTGGGTGTCCAAAGCTATGAGAGCCACACTTGTCTGAGTTCTATATCCTTGGCTTGACGTAAAAGCAGAGAATCGTGTAACTGCTCTGCTGGTTTCTCTGGGAACGTGAATTCTGGAGGGATATTTCTTTTTAGTGCTCATAGATTTGCTATCTATTCAACTATCATTTTACTGAGGCCAAAGAGGTGAAATGTCCTATCCAAAGTCGTGTGGTTGATTTCAATTCAGTTAACATGAGAACCCCTACTTAGTGGTGCCTACTTGTTAAGGACTGAATTGCATCCTCGAAATACGTGTATTGAAACCCTAACCCTATGTGACTATATTTGAAGATGGGACCTCTATGAAGGTAATTAAGATTAAATGAGGCTATCAGGTTGTGTATTAACCCTATAGGACTGGTGTCTCTATAAGAAGAGGAAAAAATACCAGAGCTCTTTCTCACTCTTTCTGCATGCATACACAAAGAAAATGTCATGTAAGGACAGTGAGAAGTTTGCAAGCTAAAAAGAGAGGTCTCACTGGAAACCAGTTCTGCTGACATGTTCATCTTGGCCTTCCAGCCTCCAGAACTGATAAAACCAACTTCTGTTGACTTAAACCACCCAGTCTGTGGTATTTTGTTATGGCAGTTCAATCAGACTAAGATACTACCCAAGGTCCCTGGTCTCAAGGAGCCCTGAGTGACAAACATAAGAATCTGGAGTGATGTAGAGCAGAGCCAACAAGAAAGCTCAGCCAGTGGTACTTGGGGGACTACATCAATTCAGATCCTCAGAGAAGCAAACTTCAAGTCAGAATTAGATGTGCAAGAGACTCAGTGAGGGAAAAACTCATGAAAAATAAAGAGGAGAGGGAGCAGGAGTAATCGGAGAGAGTCTTCAAGTTGAGATGCAGACTTGACACTTGTGAAGAGAGCAAGGGATGGAAAAAGGATTAGGTTAGAACGGTTTCAGATTGAAAGAGTAACTCTAAGACTTTCTTGGCCAGGCTGATGGGGAGACCTAGAACAAAGATTGCTAGCCTGAGGAGTCCTCCATCAGGATGAAACAGTCATGTCTAGGACTGTCACTGTGCTAATTCATTGACTGGGAGCAGCCTGAAGTGAACATGACCTTGGCATGCACGCTGAGGTGGCTCTGGAAGTGCAGATGCTGGAGGCTGTCCATCAACAGGCTTCCTTTCAGCATGTGTCCCTGCACCACAGTCTCGACAGCCTACCTCCAGGGTCAGGAGTCAGTGTATCATGGCAAGGCCAGGACCTGAACTTGAAAGACCTTGTTCCTTTCTAATTCTAAAACATTACAAAGTTTTAAGGCCAAGGAATGTAATAAAAGTTAGGTATTCTACACCAAGCTATAAAGTCTGGGTCTGGGTGGACACGTAGTTTAGCGTGTTTTGGGGGCATGTTGTTTCTACTGATTTAAAACTCAGTAATAATGCTTGCTATTTATTCTACTTATTGAGATGAGATGAAAACTCAAGTAATGTGACTCATTCTGCCATGTTGACTATTATACATCTAATATTTGCAAATAAAGTGATAACACATCCCTTTGGGCATAAAGCCAACTATCATCCTCACAAAACTTGTTCTTGCCAAATTACTAAACTGTCATGTGCAATTTTAAAGACCTTTAGGTGCCCATGCTCACCTGATTCCAACATCTAATTGGAATCCTCTCATTCTATGAAGTGGAATACAAAATAGTACATTTTTCTCACTGTGATAGACATAAAATTAGTCTTAAATTCTTCAGAAAGAGGGCTAATAACATCAACTTAACAGAAATCTTCTATAAAACACTCACTTTTGTGTTGGGAGCCATTCTTGCTGAATGCCCTACAGACAGGGTTAAAGTTGCCTGCAGGCTAGAAGTTTGCAGAGCAGGTGGGCTCTGTGCAAAAGGAGGAAGTATGGCTTAATGGAAAATAGGAACAAGGATGTTTTGAGAGAACTTATGTAAATGTCCGCAATTGTTAGCATATCTGTAGGTTTTGTTTCTCATGCATTTCCAAGGGTATAAATATGCTGTGCTTAATAAACTCCCCCCGGCAGAATTTACTATTAGTCCTCTGGACTCTATCTTTTGTCTCTCTCTCTCTCTCTCTTTTTTTTTCTTTTCTCAATCCTCACTCCCCCTCTCGGGAACTGTTCAATCTTAGCTGGTGGGCTCCGGCACTTTTGTAGCTACCCAGAATCTCAATGCCTAGCAAGTGGAACCAGCTGTGTCAGTGGAAAGTGGGAAGTGCTGTACCTGAAAGGCAGCACCTGTGGCCAAGAAGTTCCCTCTGTGGAACAAAGTTCACCTAACCTGTTATGACTGAATCATGTCCCCACAAGATTCATATGATAAAGTCTTTATCTCCAGTATGATGGTATGTGGAGATGGGGCCTTCGGTAGAAAACTAAGTTTATATGAGATGATGAGTGTGATGTCCCTAAAATGGAATTAGTGCCTAGAAGAGCCTATAAGAAGAGAAGACAAGAGCCCTCTTTCTGTTTCTGTCTCTGTCTCACTCTCTCTCCCCACCCACTCACAAAAAAGAGGTCATGTGAGCACAGAGAGCGATGGTAGTACTCTGCAAACCAGGAAGAGGGCCTTCACCAGGCACTGGCGGAAGCCCTTGAGGAGGCTTCCCTGCCTCCAGAACTGTGAATAAATGTCTGTTGCTTAAGCTACTCAGTTTATGGCATTTTGTTATAGCCATCTAAGCTAAGATATGTCCAATTAGCTCAGCTAAAGCAAGTTGCACAAGGAAGCTCTTTCTGATTTTGGAGTTTTCTCTGGAAGAGGTAGAATGGAGCATCCTCAGAACAAATACAAGCTGTTCTCTTCAGAACATCTTTTCTCTTTGGAAAAGCTGTTCTCTATTGTCCTTACTGCAGAAAGACCTCTCCTAAGAATGGATTGTCATGTCAAGGTGCCTAGATGTTCCATGTTCAACAGAGTTAATTACAGCATTTGTACCTTCATCATGCACTTTTAATGCTATTGTTTTCTTTGCACCTTTATTGTCCTCCAACAAGATGGGGCTTCCACTGGACCATCCCACTACAACCTGCTACAATGCTAAGTCAAATCTGGATATGCTGGATTATGATGAGAGTCATTAACAAAGATAATAAGAAATGAAAATGCACATGCCCTGGGCATTGTGTAATTTTTATATTCGTGAACAGAATATTATAAATGCTTCCTTCCATGGATGACCCTGGAGGCCCTTAACTACCACCACCAAAGCGTCACTGTGGTGTCTTGAATGACATTTTGGCTCAGAGGACACCAGCGCTAATAGGGAGTGAGAGCTTCCAGGGAATGTGGCAGCTCTGACATCTTTCACGACCTTCTTTCCAGTATTTATCTGACACAAAGAGGAAGCGAAAGTCTCTGGGGTTACTCAAGGTCAGTAATGGCTGAGTGGACTTACCCTGTTTAATATGCTATAGGTCTTAAATATGCTATTGCTGATCTGCAAAAGTTCAGTGGAATGTAATGACTTGGAAAGGTTGAGCCTATCAAAAAACAAAGGTTTTGCTAGGCTCTCTGCTTCCTAAGTTGTACTGGAGTACTTGTTTATAGCTTCATGACAGAAAAAGAATATAACATAGATTTTTCTTTGGTATCAGAATAATATACTCATTACTGAAAGGTGAAAAAAAACATATTATACTCAGAGTCATTTCCTTATTAGGATGGAGCAACAGTTTATAGGCAATAAAAGTCTATTGTGTATGGTGACAAGGTTCAAATATGACTGGTTTGATGACATGTTTCACATATTTTATACATTTCAAAAGCTCTACTAATACTTTCTAAACTTACATTAATTTTTTTTCACAAAAATACGTTTCCCTGTGTTTTTAGTTGTTTAAATAATTGACAATAGCCCAGCCTTTGGGAGCCAATGTTCAAACGCAATTTAATTACATAATTGAAGAAAGAAGTATCACCACTGAGTGGTTTGGTTTTGTTTTATAATTGTATTAAAAATACAACCATTTGGGGGTGTTTCTGAGTTTCTGGCTGAGCAGCACTCTTAATTCTAACCTGTAATTGAAAACCTAGACAAGGGCAAACAGTTTCCAAATGAATATCTATATCGATTAAGATATTGATATAAAAATATCGATACCGATATAGGTATAGATATACGTACCTCGCAATCTCATTCTTTTTATTAATGTTAGCACCTGTGCAGTATTATTGCAATATACTGCAGTAGATAAAAAATTGCTGTTCTTTTAACTGATATATATTTTGGCTTCTTTAGTGAGTTGAGGTAAATAGCACTAGTTATGGCATGGTATCAGAAAGGAGAAGCTGCCCAGGGAGTGAGCAGGCCAGTTCTTGTTTGACTCTGCATTAACTGAGAAAATTACATTTCCTCCTAACTGACAACCGAGGCAGGAGGGGCAACAGTATATTATTATGTGGGGAGAGTTTGCATAGATTGAAATAAAATAACAAGTGTAAAACAAACTAAAATATGTCTAGCTAGACATATGGTAGGAAGAATTGTTTTCCTGTTACTTAAGTCCCCTCCACACATTTAACACTTGTGGTGGCAGAGACAAGGACGCCCATCTCTGCCTAGTGGTTCACTAAACATTCTTTCTTATCTACCATCCCCAACCTTATTTTATTTTGCTAAACATCACTAATTCTCTCCGAGGAAAGCAGTTACTGGAACGAACCTACACCACCAAGCAGCTACACCAGCATAGCTGAAGGGAGAACTTCCCATGAATCCACGTGGAAAGACGGAGACTCCTAGTAGCCCATTAGGCCTTTGAGGAAGACTCACCCAAGCCCCGCCGCAGCCTCAGGCCCTGCCCCTGGCCCCGCCCCAGGCCTCACCAGGCCTGGACAGGCCCAGCTAGGCCTCGACTGAGAGGGTCAACGCACCAACACTGCGCAGGTCTTTCCGAGTTTCATATTCAGTGCAAATTACTTCCGAGAACTGAATGGACATTTTTTTTTTTTTTTTTCAGGAGAGTTGCTGCTTCTAGGAATGAGATGAGACATTCAAACTCATTTCCCTAGAGGCTCAAACCAAATTTGAAACTAGCAGAGAAACAGCGAAAGACCAATAATTTCACCAGCTGGCTCTCCCTCAATAATCTAACATTGTATGAGAAGTTGTAATATGTTATGTGATTACTTCCTTTCTTTTATTTGTTTGCTTTTCTCCCTCTATTTCTGAGTTATCTTTCTTCATTTCGTGAAGAATAGTATAAATATATAATGTTTTCAGGTTGGAAACAAGTTTGTTTGAAGCTGCTAGGTTATTTTTATTTCTGAATACTTTGAACAGGAAGTTATAATTTTCATTTTCCCTCATGTAAAAAGTAAAGAAAGAGTAACCACAGAGCCAGGTACATAATGTTTACAACAAGGAATTACTTTATTGGAATCCTGCATGTTCTTGGTTATTAGATTACTCATTTTCTGTAAGAATCAACTCATTTTAAACTGAAATTTGTTCAAGTTTTACTGGAAACATGATGGTAGTTCAGCCAGGGTTTCATCTTTTACTCAAATAATTATATTTCTCTAGCCCAAAATTCAGTAAAAAATGAATGTGTAATTGTCTCATCTCCAATATTACATATATATTTGTAAAATATATATCCATATATATCTGCATAAAAGTTTATCCTGAGTGTGCAAACCCTATAATAATACACATATCTTAAGTTTCTAAAGAAGTTTTTCACATTCTTTGACATGTAAAGTGTGAATTTCAAAGACGATGTTTAAATGACATTTTTCTGTGAGGTATTTTGATATTGGTTATAGTGGTAAGAATCTGAATATTGTTTCTAAACTAAAGGGAGATTTAATTTATAGTTTTATTTATTTTAATCCTGTCCTTCCTGATCTCTATAAAATAATACAAAGTGTTCTCCATCCCCATACTGTCTTATTACTGATTCCTTCACACAATAACTTTTCAAGCACTTGGCTGCTGTGTGCTGTGCCATTTCTGGTTTTACAGCAGTAAACTCAAAAAATACAGGCCCACCCCCAAGGACCCTTTGACTTAGGCAAGTGCTCAAGTATTGTAAGAAGGAATTTCAATAAGCAAGAAGTATAATTTTTTTCCATAATAATTTCTTTTATTTCCCCATTGTATTAGTTAATAGAGGAATTTAATCAATTTTGCAGCAACTCCTTATGACTTTCCTTGTTTTTCCTGTGGCTACATCTGTGTTCTCAAGAGTTTACGTGGTGCCCAGGGATTGCCAGGCCACTCTGGCCTTGGCCCTCCCCATGCACAGCTGAGATGGTACCTGAGATGGCACCTGAGATGGCAAGCATTCCCTCAGCCATCCTCACCTTCACTCTGAAAACCTAGTCCCAGCCACAAAGCACCATCAGGCTCTCTCTCTGTTCCTTTGCTACCTCCCATGAGTACACAGTTTCTTGTTGCTCCCATGTTGCTTGGGAACAAAAGGCCACTTCATTCTACATCTGTCTCTGAGACTCAGAAATCACTGAAATCCCCTCAGTGTGAGGGCATCCAGGTCCCTCCACCTGGGCACATCACACGGCCATTGCCACTCTACTCTCCTGTCTGGAGAAACAGGGGCCTGTCACCTCTCCCGGGTCTGCCAGGTGAAGTCTCGTTTCTCTCAGCAGTGTGAGAGAATGTGGGCTCTCCATTTGCAAGCACAACCCTGAGCACATATTTTCTCTGGAACTCTCCTCCTGAGATGGCTCTCCCAATCCTGGGGATCATTTTTGGACTGGAATCAGGAGCTACCTGAAGCCTTGCTCTAACTCTGTCTTCTGAGTTCCTTTGGGCCACAGCTATTGAAATTCCAAAGACTTTTCCCTGATGTAACATCCTTCCCTGACAAAATCCTTACTGACAAAACATGAAAGGATCACAGGCTCAAAGGAAGTGTGAAGGAGAGAGGGTGACTTATCAGTTATGTCAAAATATTCCCACAGATAGAATCTGTGACTGGGAGAATTTCTAGTTACATGACATACCTTACTTCATTTGTGGGCAGACAATATTGTGACAGAGCAAACAATGTCATAGCTGAGACTTGAAAGATTAATAGAAATTAGCTGGGCAAAGGAAAAGACTGTTTTAGGCATAGGGCACAGCAAGGCATGGATGCCAAGAACACATGGAACATTCCGGAGACTCAAGCTTAGTACACCCAGAAACCAGAGTGTGAGTAGAGGAGGCCCAGAGGATGAGGAACATGGGGAGGAGTCTGGCAGCAGCAGGAGGAAGGCTACAGAGATGAACTTGTTTTAGCAGACATCATTCATTGTTTATTCAAAGTCATCCCTTTCTTGTTAACGCAACCCATGCTTATCAGGTCTAATCATGCTTAGTCTTAGTTGGTGAATCGTGACTAATATGAGCCAATCTCAGCAATCTTAAGTGACTGGTTTAAGGGTAGCAAAATATTAAGCTCTAGTCAACGAGCCACAAAAGAAAGTCAGTTAAAGATTCGGGGGTTTCTCCCTGATCATAGAAAGACACAAGATGACTATGCTTTTTCTCATGCTTGTCCTTTCTGCTTCTGAATATGATTGTTCGTTGTTTTGATGTGAGATACTAAAACATGTAACATGTGAACACAGGACAACAAATTTCAGGATGAAAGACAGTATGTTAATGATGTAAAAAGATAAAAAGATATAGCTGGGGTTCTTGGTTGAGGCAGAAACCCACGCTGGAACTGTTTACCTTGGGATAGTCTAGTAAACAAATATCCTTATGGTTAAACTATTATTAGTTAGGTATTCAGTGACTTGCAACTAAATTAGTTCCAAATGACAAGGAAAAAAAAAACATTTCAGGATTTTGCAAAAGAAGTATACAGTGTCGAGGCTAAGTGTGGAAAGATTTTTGCAGAAAAATGTGTAAACCCCCACTAAAGAGAAAATATAGCAGTATATATCTGGCATGATCACAGGTGGAAATATTATCTGAATTTATCACCTCTGTCAGAGTGAAACTCATATGAATTTAATAGCTGGGTTTCCTAACACTGTGAAGATGAATGGCTAGATTAAAGACAGAAAAGTTTTAGCTCAAAAGATTACATTGATGACATAAGTGCTCACCAAAATCTAATTAAGTATTTTTAATTAGTCTTTCCTGCTAAAGATATTAGCCCATATTTGTTTTTAGCCATAAGAGTTTTCTGGGCAAAAGAAGGGAATTATAATAGAATTAAATATGAACAAAAGTGAGAAATATTGCAATATTAAACTACATTAATGCTTAGTCATTACTTAAAATCATAATTGTTTTTAGTGAATTAGAATTATACTTTTATATTTAGAGTGATATGATAATTTCTAACAATCAAAGAGAGTAATGTCAATAAAAGATTTCTTAATTTGATTTGGGTTTCAGAGAGCATTTAATAGATAGTAGATACTCTGGACTGAGTGTCATCTCGATGTATTCTAGGACTCATGGGATGTATGGAGTACTCAGCTCATGGCTTAACTAGGGCTCTGTCTATAAAGAGATTGAGACACTGCCTGACTAAGACTGTGTCCTTGAGAGAGATGGAGGCAGGGAAATCAATTTTGGTCCAAAATGAAGTTAGAAATTCTGAAATATGTAATAAAGTCTGTTCCATATTGTTCTCTGATTAAGCTTGTAGGGATTCGTGCTTGAATGATAAAGCATGGAAATTTAATGAACAGACAAGAAAACTGAAAGTTAATTATTTTTACCAAAATCTACAAGGAACAATGACAGAAGGCTTTATATTGTAGTGATCAGAAGTGTTACTTTTAATGCAAATGACAGGATTCTTAAAGTCAGATATAATAGACTTGAGAGGACAGTGATATGAATCTGTAGGAACAGGTGTGCCTTCATCGATTAAAGATATTTAATATTCCTATGTCACAAACATATGAATCCTGCTCATCAAGCACCTATAGTCTTGAGAAAAATGTTGATAGACCACAGTAGGTGCCATGACAGATCTTGGTGTCCTTAGAATGACTTGGCAATAGTATTAGCTTCCTTTGCCCTCAGCAGGGATGGAAGACTTTTTCAGGGTAAACTGGAGTAGGACACAATTTAAATATAGTAAGTCATACTAGAATTTTAACAGAACAAGAGAAGACAAGGGCAGAGAAATATAACTTTGCTATTAATAAGTATATAAGATGGGAAGGACACAAGGATTAAAGGCACATAAAGTTCAATAAAGAATTTAGGAACAAAGACTTTACAGCCCAACATAAAATAACCAATTAGCCTCCTTGTCATCCCTTAGAAATTTTGTACACTGTCCAATTTAGTCTCTTAATAAATTGGCTGGTTCTGAAATATTCCACTCAATATTATACTTAACTCTTCCCTTCAAAGTCAAATGTCTATGTTTTGCAATCTTTCCCAGGTTAGGGAAGGTAATTACATATTATAGTATAACTTTACTATAACTCTGTAATAACCTCCTGATTATACTAAAAAAAATCAGCAGTCTAACTAGTAACATAAAAAAGACATTACTGAGATTTATTATTAGATTTTAATTATTTATTCATGCACTTAAAATATTTATCGCGAGTCTGCTACGTAAAAAAAAATGCTAGAGCTTTTTAAATTTTATTAGTATTTAAATTTGTTTATATTTTCAGTAACTGAGAGGTGAAAGAAGGAGAAGAGGAAAGAGAAGAAGAAGGAAGTCCGGTATTTGCTCTATGGAGATATGAACATTTGCTATGGATAAATACCAGTGAATATAATTTAATAGGTTAGTTATTATTTCTTTTAAGTATGTCAAATAATGCTTAACTCCTTCACTGATTTGGGTTTTGCATTTTTTAAGAAATAGTTGATGTTCAAAGTAGATGATAACTAAAATTACACATTTGAAATAAATTATATGTGAAAAATAAAATAGCTCTATTCAGCAATATAAAGATGTTAATTTTACCTACCTCTGATGACATTACAGGTCTTTTATTGCATTTTCATTATGAAAACAGGTATCACCTCTAGGGAAACCAACCCAAACTGAAGCTACTAGCATTTTCCCTGTGGTCATATTTCTAGCAACTCATTTTTCATGGATAAGTCCTATGGTTTCCATTTTAGAAATTTATAACATACAGTGACAAGAAAAATAATCACAGCCATAATTTCTATATGCCAAGCTTACACTCAGATTTTAACATTGAAAATAATTTGTTAGAACAATTCAGAAGAGACAACATGTAGCTTAAGCCATATAGGCAAAAAGTGAATATTTATTTTATTCACCTTTAAATGTATTTTTCTATTCTAAGAATTTATTTTCAGTATTAGAGATGGAAAGGATGTATGTAATGAGATTCTGGGGGTTCAGAACAACCCACCCCAACATGTACTCAAGGGAATGCCAATTATTTCAAGCTAAAGGCAATTTGAGCTTCAGACTCAAGAGAAACTTTGGCTCCCATCTTTATCTACTCTCTACAGGGCAGGGCAAACTCTGTTTACTAAATGTCTTCTCTTAGCATCTTGCAATGACCCTTTGAAGCCCACAAGGTGCATTACATCACTCCTAGCTCAGGGTGTCTTATAGACCTCAGTCCCCCTTTTCCACCTCTGAAGCTCTCATGCACCTGGAGTCTCTGACTCTCTTATGTACATGTGGTTCCCACACATATATGTGTGTTAAATTTGGTTATTTTCTCTTGCTAAACCTTCTCATGTCTATTTGATTATTAGACTAGCCAGGAGAAGCTTGAGGGTATATAAAAGTTTGCTCCTCCCTTACAAGATAATATGGTATTATAAACAGTACACATTCATAGTCTTGGCTATGGTATACTATCTAATCTCCATATCTTCAGTGAAATTTTATAACAAATTTTATATCATATCCTTTTTTACCATGTATGGGGTGTGATAATGTGGTTTACTGAATGATAACTTTAGATTTCTATTATTCATCACTTACATAAAATCCATTTATAGTCAATCCTAAGGCAAACACAAGAAAATGTGGATTATTTTAATAGAATTCTTCATTCAGTGTGAAAGAATACTTGTGTTGATTTGGACATTTATATAAAATGATTAAAATAGGTTTATTATAATATGACTGTCTGCATAATATTTATCTTTGCACAAAAAAATGGGCAATAAGCTCACTGATTAAGAGTTTAATTTTCCAATTTTTCTCAACTTTACGAAGGATAACTTCAAACTCAAACCCCAAGGGTTTTAATGTTAGTGATTAAATAAATCTAAATAGTCAACCTTTTATTCATTAACATATATGAATATAAAAATGTGATATTATTTATGAATAATACCAAAATAGTAGAGATTCAGATTCATTGACTATAGCTTATTTTTAATGTGACTCATAGGATATTTATTTGCATAATCATTATCTCCTGGTCTTAAAACATTTTTCATCAAAATTACCCATAATTTTCTGTATTTATTCTAATAATGTAAAAGCTTATTCTTTGATTTCCACCTCAATATACTGTTTTGGAACAAAAACTATGATTTAAAGCAATTAGGTATGGTGTCAAACACCCAGTTCCTAGGACAAGCCTTGTTTCCAACTCCTGAGAGATCTTTTTAATTCAGGAAGCTGAGGTGGTAAGCAACACTCACGACACTGGGATCCTTGTTGACTTCCAAATTCTAAAATTTGTAAATTTTAGAGAGCTCTGGGTCAGTAACTCCTTTGAATTAACACCAAATTAATTTTGCTGTTAATCCACTCTGAAATTAGTCCTTAGGGTGAGCATTAAATCTCTGTCTAAATACCATTAAATTCAAAAATGTCCCTCAAACCTTAGTCCTAAAAGGTAATCTGCAAAAGATGATCAAAGAAGCTTGATAAATGCAGTGTGCTCTATCCATCTCTTGGAGATTTACAAATTAACACATTAAAAATTTAAAAATTTTTTAAAAAGAAAACTGTTAAACTGTATTTTACCCATCATTGGCCAGATATATTTGACCAGAAAGTCATGGCACATTGCCAAACCAAGCAAACTAATTCAAACTCTGTATCATTACTGGGCTAGTTACATAAGAATTACAAACTGCAAGCTCCCCCAGAGATCAGAATCTCATTCTTTGTGTCCTAGAACCCAGGAATGTGAACTTTCAAGCAATTTACATGAAATTGCAATAGTTGCCAAACTTGGAAACTTTGGGCTTCTACACCCTTCACTGTGACCTGCCTGCAGTGTTACATCAGTATCAAACTTTCATCTGATTGGGTGCCACTTTAAAGTTCACAGACTTATTTGACATTGACCAGTTTCCTGGAATGTCTCACATTGTCTGTCAATATGCTCTGCTAATATAATGGCTGTTATCACAGGGAGGAAAAAATGTTTTTAAGTTATATTGTATGTTAACTCAGTCAAATATTTTTGGAGCATCTATTTCTGTCGGATCTTCTGCCAGGTCCTAGAAGAAATGAAACTAAGTAAGATGTTCTTTAATAGCTAGCATTCCAAGAAGATAGAATCCTGGATGATGGGGAGTAAAATCCAAAATATTTGATTTAATGGCATTAGGGAAAACCATTAACTTTAATACTGATTATGAATGTTCAAGAGGTAAATAAAGAGATAGCAAAATATTTCTCTCATGATCTCCTGAGCTTCAAACTGTTTTCCTAGCTATTTATTGGATACATTCATTCTTTTTTTGATAATTATCATATACTAAACTTAACTGGTTTTCTGCCCAACCTCTTCTAGTTCAATCTTGATTAATGGCCTTGCCATTCACTTGGTCATTCTAACTGAACATTTCTAAGGCTCCTTCATTTCCCCTTTTGCCTTATGAACTACATTGAATTTATTACCAAGCCTTATTATCTCTGTATCAGAATTGAATCTCAGATATGGCTTCTTGCTCCTTTCTCTTATTGTTCTACCATTACACTTACAAATTTTGCATTAATTCAGATCCTCAAAATTTTGCTTCAGGATTATGAATAGAATAGTTCTTAACCGGTGTCCTGTCCTCCATCATTGTCTCTGGCTCTCCCTTCTCTCATCCAGTTACTATACAATATCTATATATGCTATTCTAAACCAAGATAAGATAAACATCAACAAAACTGACCATATTTGTTACCTTTATCATATAATAAAATTCAAAGTCCTCAGCATTTCAAAAAAAATTTATAATCAGATCTCAAAATACTACATAGTCTACCAATGAAACCAACAAATTACCTTTCTCCAAATACATTATGTTCCTTCACACTTCTGCTTCTAAATAATTTTTTCTTTCCTTATCTTGAGACACCCCTGGTCTGTTTGTCTATTTTGTAAGCCTATCTTCATCTTTAAATACCTAATTAACATGGCTGCATCTTCGTAAATCTATCTTTATTTAATGCTGGCAAGAATAGAACATTTATCTTCTGTATTCTTAGCAGTCTCCTTATGTCCCCATCGCAACACATCTTCTTATGTTTTACAGAATATTGTCTTTCTTCAAAGGTTCTAAATATCACAGCACTATAACATTAATATGTGTATCTCTAGATCTTAGCAGATAGTTGTTCAATAAACATTTGTTTCATAGAAGCATTTCTGATTGAGTAAATTAAAGTTATAATTTAAGTGTTTGTTAAAATTACCATTTAGGTCTAATGAATATGCAGCAAAAACAACATATCAATCAAAATTCGCTAGAATTACCTGTTTTAAATTGTGTTTGAATATACCAGGAAACTATATGTGCCTATAGATGGACTGATACCTTCTTATGTGGCATTACTGTCTATGCAAAGGATGAAAAAAGGCAAAATTTATATTTTCCTATAATAAAAGGGAAAGTTCTTAAATAACATTAAATATTGAAAAATCAAGAATTTTATATAAACAATATAGGCATGTTGTTCAGAGATTTGGAGATAATTATCTAAACTATATATTTATATAAATTTATAAAACTAAAAAGACAAATAAATTTAGATTCAAAGTGCTTTAACATACATTTATTGAAATTTTACTTAGTGACAATTTCTGTATAAATGCTTTAAAAGCATACCTAATTAAATCTAAAAGTTTAGGAAGAATTTTTAGCATTTTATGTGTAAAAATGTAACAATTTGTTTATCTAGAGTACTACAAACTATTTCTACTGTCCTAAAAAGAAGAAAAACTTGTATCTATAACTCACAAAAATATGTGAAATACTGGAGGGAGTCCTATTTTTCAAGACTTCAATGCAGTTCTATTTTGTGTTTTAACTATTACAAGTGTGTTTTTCTTAGGCTTTTTTTTCAAAACAGATGGGATCAAGAACACAGGTGGGTGTGTTACTATGCTACTTGTGAGAAAAGTGATTTTTTTTTCTTTTCTACAGGAATGAAATTAAAATCAGTACTTTAGTATGCATTGCTCTTGATTACCCCAAATAAAATAATTTACTTTACTGAAAGGTTTTGGTGAACTCCAAGTCTCTATAAAGGTTACATTGAGTAAAATGTCCTTTATGTTGAATAGCCATTTAAAGTAATGAAATTAAATGTACATGTGAGGTGTGCAGGAAATGGTTGTGCCACTTCCCCCTTTTTCTTACCATAGTAATTAAATAAAGAGCATCCTTTATAACTCTCCACTCCTTTGTGATTGGGGCTGTGAGTTTCATTCTAATTGGCTGGACTCTTCTGAAGAAACACTTTTTTTTTTTTAATCAAGAGAAATCTAGTCTATTCTTATACATAACTAGCTACAAATGTTTAATTCTAACTCTGAGCAAGACCAGTTACAGTAAAAACAAAGATCATGGCCTCATTATGAAGTTCTTTTTTTCCCTCCTTTCCTTTTCTTGACATCCCAAATTTTACCTTATTTCTGCTCTATCTTTACCAATAACTGTTACTGAATCTTAAGGCATTAACGACCTTCACCAATTTAAAAACAATTTAGAGCTGCCAGCTGTTAGATATTTACACTTCGAATTATTTTCTATGCAACTACATTCCCCAGAGATTTGTTTCTATTCAAAAGAAATAATTTTTTACTTTGTGGGAATGTGAATTAAGCCTCACTCCTTTTAAAAATAATTTGTTTTCCAAGTAATTTAATGTGTCCATTATTTGGTAATAAAGAACTGTTCTAGAAAAAGTTAATAATAATTTTCCCTGAAACCCTGTCACTGCCTATGTCCAGTAATTTTTCAGAATAATAAATGGTCTGAATCGAAAGATGTTTGTCTCAAGTAAAGTCGGCTTTCATTGAATGAACAAAAACTCAGCAGATTTTTTTAAACAACTTATACTAAGTCTGAATTATAACTGAAATTTAATTAGGAAAAGTAAATTTCAGTACACTAAATTACTTCCCAATGACTAAAACAGAATTATATACTCTCTTTACTAAAATCATACTGCCTTCTATAATGTAATATTGGCATACTTATATTCATTAAAAATCTAAGCTATAACAAAAATTGAATACATTTATATTTTATTATTCATTTATTTTGAAAATTATCTGTACTATTATTTCATATAATTTGGAAAACTCTTTCTAAGACCTTTTCAAAAATGGGCCTTTTCCTTCACTAAAAATCAGAAAAACAAATCAATTTGTGGTTTAAAAATTTAAAAGTCTTATTGTATGCTTCTAATTTCCCACCTGAAGGTAAAGACTTCTTAAGAAGTGTTTTCATTTTTGTTTGCAAGTTAATGTTTATCCCCAAATAAAGCATTAGTTATTATTACTCAATATCATCTTAGTTCTATTTTTGTCATCTGGGTCTCCACATTTGGCTAATACTGTTAAAGAAATATTTCAGAAATGTTGCAAAGGTTATCATAAAAAACTGTAAAATTACATCTGATTTAATACTAAAAATGTGCTTTGGTTAATTTTTACTTTATGTATAATTTACTGAAAATCTGCAAGAATCATTTAAGATTCCACAAAATGTCTACTTATATCAATGGGTACTGAACAAGTTTCATGATACTAGATTCCAATTCCAGAGGACAGGAAGTAATGCTTCTTTCTCTCACTTCTTTTTCTTCTTCATTCATGGTCCATTCACCATATATTTGCACCATTAACCTTTCTCAAGACAAGTCTAACTCTTTATGTGGGCAAAATCATACAAAACAGTTACCTAACTTGTATAATATATAGCTCTTTTTTTTGATAAAAATAATTCTGATACAACAACAGTGTTGATTTAAAATATTTGCTTTCAGATGCAACTTTAATAGATACAAATAAAAATTGATAAAAATTAATTACTGCTTATGTATCTTACATATTTTAATTTAAAAAATAGAAAAAAATCTACATAATCAATATGTTCCAAAGTAGAAACATTCAAGTAGTAGATTATGTTTTACTACTGAACATTCAGCACCTGTTAGGTTTAATAACAGAGCTCAATTTTACGTGTCTAATGCTTTTTTTTCTGTCTTTCCACCACTTTCTGTGCTCAAGTCATTGAAAAACTGTGTTATATAGTACTGTGGCATCCTGTGGCATTCCTTTAGCACAAGCAAGATGGTGAAAATAGTGCTAACAGAGACATGGAAATCATATATCACTATTCTGTTAGAAAGTTATTTCCAAATAGCTCAGAATATACATATGTTTTAGGCTATCATTAAAATAAAAACAAAATATTTAAAATTCTATAAAAAACAAAATAGTCATAATACATGCCTTAGGGACACATCAGGGGTCCAAGTCTATACAATCTTGGAAACACTGATTGTTTCCTAAACATCTGTTTGAAGGAAAGTGAGCAGATGCAAAAAGCAGAAAAAATGTTGAGAATAGGCAAGGGCAAGAAACTGTTTCGGAAAAGATAGATGCATTGAAAATGGACCAGAATGAGTTCAAATGAATTAGAAGTCAGAACACCAAAGGCAGCTAAGCATTTTTCATTTGAGCTGATACTGGATTGTCCCAAACATGTCTGCATTTAATCTTCATTTCAGGTTGTTAATGAACTTATTTAATCATATAACTTAATTATTTAATTATAACATTTCAATAAGTGTCAATGTAGATGTTTCTGTCTGGAGGCTAAATTGTGCCAGAATTATGCCCTTTTTGTGTGTTTGGGGAGAAATGTGATGAGCAGAGAAAACATGCATTTTTCTTTTAAAATATTGTTTGCTTTATACAACTAGAAAGTTAGAAGAAAAGTATGGAAACATTCAAAGTAAGACAAATGCATCTTATCAGCTCTGATATGGAAGCATGAGGCCTGACAAATGTGTCAAATTTGCTTACTTATCAACCTCACTTTAGTCTTGTATCTTCTTTAAGATAGTTGCCTGCAATTAATTGAAGGTCAAAAAAATTTAACCTTCCCTGACCTTTTTCTTAACGAGCCCTCAGTGTGCTCCATCGGGGACAGAAAAGCTGGGGATTAGTATAGACTGTCATTAAGAAAAAAACATATGTATATTTACCTATTTTTTCAATTTCTTTTTGTATTTTTATTTTATATTTCTATGTGAGCATATAAACACAAAACATGCTTCTATCCGTATATCAATTAAAAAGATGGAACATAAATGCAATATAGAAACCCAAGGGTCCTAGGGAAGGCTGTGAAGTGACAGTTTATGATGTAGATGCCTTAGCAGGAAAGTGAAGCAGAAACAGCTCTGCTGTCTATTTCTAACCACCAGCAATACTGTTTTTCTCTTGCTGTCTTTCTCTACACTAAACACTTCTCTGGTCATATAAAGAAACATATTTTTTTCTATCTTTGTTGATACAAAAACATTTGGGTATAATGTGATTACACATGTAGAATATTTATATGTATGTATCTATATAGAGATCCAACCTGTATCTCCAAATTTAAACTCTTGATTAAAATCACTTTAATTTGTAATCTAAGAGCATTGCTGCTCTGAGCTGTCAGGTTTTGCAAGAGAAATATTTTTCTTTCTATGTTTCATTTGTTCTTTCTACCTTCTTGCACTTTTTTCCCTCACTTTTGCCTGACAGTCAATCCCAATAGTGCCCTTTATAAATCTTCATTTTTAAATAGTCATTATATTAGAAAATTCTTTACTCTTTTGCAGATTAAACTTAAATTAAACACAGCTGGGTCTTCTACAAGTCAGGGCATATATCTACCTGTCGAAATTTAATATAAATGCATCTACCACAAACTGTCAACACTTCAGTCAATGTTAGACACAAGATGCATGTGTTTCTAGTCTTTGCACACACTCTCTTCCACTGCTAGCCTTTCAAAAGCCTCTAGAGACCAAGGATTGAGAAAAAAGAGAACTGAAAAGAATCTTTATAGAAATATTTTTAAAAGAAAAAAAAACTTAGAAAAGTGAATTGATTTATTTTTCCAGAGAGTAGACAAGTTTGGGAAATGAAAGAGTTGAATCCATTTGTGAAGATTTGACTACAATAAAGAACCTAAATTTATTAGTAGACAACTGGGTTATCAGATTATCTTCCAAAATAGCTCATGGCAGAAGATAAATAAGAACAATTTCCCAAACCTTTCTCAAACTGCACTTTTATCAGTAATAAGTAAGAATTTTAAGATTCTGTAAATTGAAGATAAAAGAAAAGGAACCACAGGTGACATGAGATTTTAGCCAAGAGTCTCATAACCTAGAAATTAAAGATGACCTGTATATTCTTAAAGAGGACAGCCATGTTATCATAGAAAACCCAAGTGATTTATACTTTTATATAATATTCATACTGTATGAGAGAATTTTAATTGAATCTTTAATAGCTCTTGGAAGAGAGAGCTCAAACTGTACAGATCGATATAAAATGCAGAATTTAGCATGAGTCTAATATTCATTAATGAGCCATTAAGTATCTAAATATGGCATTGCTTAAGGGATCTTGTTTTAAGAGAGCAGACTGATCACATTCAACATCAGCAATCTCCTGCACCAAGTCCTATAAATTATATATACATACATATACATATATACACACATAGACATATATATATATACATACACACATACATACATATACATATGCATAAAATTACTCAAAACTGAGATGAACACTCTCAGCGGTTCAGAGCATGACAGAAGTCTATAAGAGATGGAAAAACAGGATAATTACATATGCTTCAAGGTAGGTCCTGCACTCCTGAGCACATTCTAGGCTACAGAATTGTACTGACACAGAAGTTTATAGCAAATTTGAGCATGACCACTCATGGGCAGAGGAAAACAAGAGACATTACCAGGGTGATTAACTGGAATAAGAAGGTAAGAGTAAGCAGAAGTAGAGGTCTCTCCATACCATCTCCTAACCCAAGGGCCAAAAAATACAATAAGGGGCATTTTACTCTGCATGGAGATGTTTATTTGGGAGTTTAGGAAAGATAGATAATACAGTGATCTAGTTACATACCCTGTCTACTACCTTCCACCTAAAATAGTGTGGACCACAGCCCTACGCATAGTTTCCGCCCTCCTATAGTGTGACTGTCCAACAGAGACAAAAAAAAAAAACCTCAAATGTGAACTTGAATACAAAACATAAAGTTACCCAACATTTGAGAAGTACCATCATTATGAAATATCAATGACAATAATGTTAATGGTTTAAACTCACTTAAATTACAGAGACTCTCATTCTTGACTAATAATATATTTAGTCAACTGTTGATGATAAGAGATTGATCTAAAATCAAATAAAATAGAAAAACTGAAAATAAAATGATTGAAGAATTTGGGTTATGTGTGATGGAATAAATACATTATTTATCTCTGGTCTTTAAAAAAATCTTAAAATAGAAAATAAAGAATGATAAAGGAATCAACAAATTCTTGGAAGGTAGAAAGCAGGGAGAAAGAGATTTTAGAAGAATTGAGAAGAGTAAACATCAAAGGTCTCAAGACAGTACTGCTAATGAGAAATAAGCCAATTGACATAGAATAACACCCAAAAGCAGCTCAGGAATTGGATGCAAGAGAATCTGTAAGGCAGGACTGGAAACAAGGAGATTACAGAAAATTGAATAAGGAGAAGTAGAAGAAATCTATCAAACATAGAAAATTTTCAGAACTGATTAAAATTAGCAACTCATACTTTAAGAAGGTCAGTGAAGCCCAAAGGGGTAAATGCGGCTCTCTTTCAGGGAAATCATATTCTTCCCTTTACCTCCAGAAGTAGAGCTGCTGGCTAAATGCGGCCCTTGATTCACAGATTTCCTCTAAATGCCCAGGCCTGGCATGCCGGTGATTCATCTAGGCTAAAATCCAGTGGTGTCCAGTGGATTTCAACACCCTGTGAGAATCAGGATTCAGAAGAAACAGCACAATAAAATTCTGATACTCTGCTTATTGTTATTGCTGTGAATAAAAGTCTATATCTCTGAGTCAGGAATATTGTGTCTTCTACCTATATCCATGAAACTATGCCAGCCTAACTTGTTAGCTTGCAAGAAAGGTAAAATCTAAGATCCTTCACAGTTTTTGCTAGCAATTATCAAACAAAAGAGACTTAAAGCAAAAAAAAAAAAAATTTACTACAGATGATGATAACAAAAGATTTTTCATAAGTGAGTCATCCTAATAGAAATATCACCATTCTAAATCATAGGCACACCAAAAAAAAAAAAAAAGCACATTTAACAAACTTGACCTAATTAATCACACCAAACACTGTTTCTAATAGTAATATAATTCACATTTTGCTCAAGCACACAAGAAACATTTATCCAGGTATATCACAAACTTGGTCATAAAGAAAGCCTCAACAAATTAAAATATTAAAAATTTTTATATTAAGTATTTTAATTAGATTGAAATTAAGCTAGAAATCAATGACAAGAGATGAACAAGAAAAAAAAGCCACATTTGGAAATTAAAACTATATTGCCATATAAACCAGAAATCAAAAAAGAAGTAAAATGGAACTTAGAATTTTAAAATGAATAATAACAAACATACCACATATCAAAATTTATGGAACACAGCTAAAGCAACATATTCAAGATATTTTGGCCTTAAATATACACATATAATTTTTATTTATAAGACAAGCTTAAAAGTAATATCTGCAAATTCAATTTAAAATGCCAGAAAAATATATCAAAATCTAAGGAAACAGAAATAAAGAATAAACATGATAACATAAATGTATGGTATAGACAGAGTAAAGAGAATAAACAGTTTAAAAAGAATAAACAAAGCCAAAAGTTGTTTTTCTGTAAAAAGGCTAATAAAATTGATATAACCCTTAGCAAGACTTATCTATAAAAAGGAGCGAAAACACAAATTATCAATATCACAAAAGAAAAACAGACAATACATATAGATTCTCCAGACTTTTAAAGTAAATAAAACTGTGCTATGAATACTGATAAAGTAGATAATTTTTAAGAAATAAATAAAATCTTTACTAAAAAAAACTTACCAAGATGATAGATAAAATAGAAAATCTAAATAATCCTATGCATACTAAAGAAATTGAATCTGTTATTAAAATCTTTGTCAATAAAAAAATAAATTTGAGAGTACTTGGCCTCACTATTTGATTAATTTCAGGAATTTAAGAAAGAAAGAACATGACTTAAACTCTTCTAGTGAATAGCAAATAAAACACTTCATAACTCTTTTTATAAAAATAACAAAACTTGCTTTTAAAACCTAAAGAACATTACAGTAAAGGAGGATTACAGACTCATTTCCTAACACAGATGCAAAACTTTTAATCAGGTGTGTGTGTGTGTGTGTATGTGTAAAGAATCCAGTGACTTATACAAAGTCCAATATGTTTCAGCTAATTAATATTTGTTTCAGATATGTACGTATGATTTAATGTTAAAAAACAATGTAATTTACTATGTTGAAACAAGAGAAATCTCATATGGTTATCACCACTGACATATAAAAAGCATTTTATAAAATTTAACTTCCATTCACGATTAAATATATTAACAAGGCAAGAATGAAAGATAATGTTCTTAATAGTGATAAATAATATCTTTAAAAATCTATCTCAAATCTTATACTTAATGGTGAAATATTGAAACCTTCTCCCCTCAAGTGATACAAGGATGTGTACTCTCAAAACTACTGTTCAGCATTGTACGGGAAGCACCAGCCAATAAAAAACAAAAGATATACAGTTTATAAAGAAAGAAAGAAAATGACATTATTCACAGAAGTCATGTTTTGTTTACCTAGAAAATCCAAAAGAATTTACAAACTATTAGAATTGATGTCAGTCACTGGATATAAGATCAATTTTCAAATTTTAATTTTATGTTGATATACCAGACACCAAAAAAATAAAACTATATCATTTACAGTGGCATGTGGAAACATAAACTACCTTAGAAAAATCTAGCAAAAGATATGCACATCTTTATATTGAAAATTATTAAATATTATTCAGAGAAAATTTAAAGAACCTAAATAGGTGGATTGAAAGATTCAGTACTATAAAGATGTCAATTTTCCCCAAATTAGACTACAGATTCAAGGCAATTCCCGACAATATTTTAACAAAACTTTTGACTGACCACCTGGTTTTGAAATTTATATGGAAATGCAAGTGCTGAGAATGGCCAAGGCATTTCTGAGGAAGTAGAACAAAGGTGGTGAACTGACCTTACCCAACACCAAGACCTATTCTGAAGTTATGCTAATTAAGACAAAGTGGGTATTAACTCAAAGATAAATTAAAAAATCTCTGGGACAGAACAGAGTCTAGAAATAGACCCCAATACATTCAGTCACTGTTTTTTGTAACAAACATGATACAACAGTGTAATAAAAGAAAATCTGATCTTATTCACAAATGGTGCCTGATGAACTGGATAGTCATCCAAGACAAAAATTACCCCCTACCTCACCCTGTATAAAAAATAGTCAATTACAAATAAATCAAAGATCTAAATGTGAAAGGTTAAACAAAAAGATGTCTGAGGAAAATATAAAAGAAAAATATCTTGGAATGGGCAGAAATGTCTTAAACAGAACTAAAAAACCCAATAATAAAAAAAAAATTTAAATTAGCACTATCACAATAGACTAAAAATACAACACCCAAATATACCCATAAGTGGTAGAATTCATATATTGCCACAAATTCATAAAATGAAGCATTATTATACAGCAAGTATGGTTTGAAATCTCTACAACTGCATGCAACCACATGGATAAAAACTCACATATATAATGCTGAATAAAAGAAGTCAGACACATAAGACTATATTCGGTATCCTCCCATTTATATAAATTATTTAAAAAGACAAAACTAATTTCTTGTAAGAAGCCAGAATAGTAATTATTCATCAGGGATGGGATATTGACTAGAAGGAAGTATAGCTTCTGAAATGATGATAATATTTATTAACTTAATCTGGGTGCTGGTTACATGGGTAGGTTTAGTAGAACAAGAGATTTCACTCTGACAAGCAGAAGAATAAAAGATTTAAAACTCTAGAATTTTTTTGACTTCAGAATCATATACATGCAAGAATTTGGTGTACATCTCATGTCAGTGAGGAAAAAATACACTTTCCATTAAGTGGTGTTGAGAAAATTTAAAACAAAACAAAATAAAGGTAGATCTTTACTAATACCATACAAATATAAATTCTAAATGAATTAATATTTCAAATAGAAAAAATGTAAGAAACAAAACTATTCAGATATTAAAGGAAAAACATGAGCATATGCTTATAATCATATAGTAAAAAAATTTTAAAAGCCATGAAGGCTTTTGGATCTTGAAAGCATTATGTTAAGGGAAGTCAGACAGAAAGACAAACGCTATGTGATAGCACTTATATGTGGAATTAAAAAAAAAAACACCCTAATTTATAGAAACATAAAACAGATTGGTGGTTGCCAGAGGCAGGGTGTGGAGGGTGAGCAAAATCAATGAAAGTGATCAAAAGTTACAAATTTCCAGTTATAAGATAAATAATATTTGGAATGTGATGTCCAGCATGGCGACTCCAGTCAATAATACTGTATTGCATATTTGAAAGTTGTTAAGGTCGCAGATCCCAAAAGTGCTCATCACAAGAGGAAAAAAGTTGTAGTTATGTAAGGTGATGGATTTTAAGTCAATTTGTAGTGGTAATTTCTCAATGTACATATGTGCTTATCAAATCATTGTGTTGTACACCTAAAATTATTACAGTGTTATATGTCAATTATATATCAATTTTAAAAAGTTAAAAAGCCATGAAGTAATAAATTGATCAATCTAAAAACAAATAATGAACTAGGTTATTAATAGCATTTATCACATAGCTAATAAGACAAATAATCGGTATACAGAATGAATAAGAAAATACTACAAATCAATTAAACAAAAATATTTGACAGAAAAGCATTTGCACAGGCAATTTACAGAAATAAAAAACAAAAGATCAATACAACCATGAAAAGATAATAGACTTCAATAATCAACAAAAAAAATCAAATTAAAACAAAAAATCTGATACCATTTTTATCCTTTGATTAGCAAAAATTACAGGTTGATTATATCAAGCATTGGTGAAATTGTCACCAGTTTCATACAGTACTATAAAATTAAATTGTAAATTGCCACAAGTATAAATTAGTACAGACTTTTTGAAGGAAATATGGCATTATCTAATAATGGCACTTCTCAGTACAATATTTACCTTAAAAATATTTTCATATGTAAATATTTTTGTACAAGAATGTTTATTATGGCATTGTTAATATTAAAAATATGGGTAGATGTCAGAGAAAGAGAGAAAAATCCTAAATTGAATAGTAGCTAAATACACTTGCAATGAAATATAATTTATGTATTGTGGCACATGTGCATTATACAAATTATGACTAAGTTGTTAAGGTAGATCTATAGGTACTCACTGTCTTCAGATAGCTCCCTAAGTACTAGCACTGTAAACATGATTAGATTTTTAAGATCCACTGTAAAAAAGGAGGTTGAAGGAAAGCTTAGTTCATTTAATGTAAAATGCAGATTTTAAAAAAGAATAAAAATACACAATAAAATCTTTCCTTTCATACATAAACATTTATGTAAATTCACAGAAGAAATGTCTGAATGAATAGACACACACACACACACACACACACACACACACAAATTGCTAACAGTGATTATCATGGAGTTAGGAGAGGATCAGCATTTGAAGGGGTTATCAAAGGAGAGTATATTAAATATCTATTAATTTTATTCCCCAGTTCTTACACCTCCTCCTAAGGTACACTGATTTTGCTTTCAGAAAAACCTTTTAATGTCAACCAAAAAGTATGCTTAGCTGAAACTGAACACTCCTCAACCAAGAATAAAACATGTAATCAAGGCCCAAAGCAATCAATGTTTTCCCTTTCCACAAAAACAGTGACTGGCTCAGTCCTATAAATCAAAACAAATGAAACTCAATTCTGGAAACTTTTTAAAAGCTATTATAACATATGAAACGAGAAAGAGGAAAGCTAAAGCAATTGCAGGCATCTTGCAACCTTGGTGGGAGAGCCTGAGAACGAGCCAATCTGGTAGTGTGAGTGCCAAGATCCAGACAAACAGAATCTCGGAGTCCTGCCATCACTGCAGACTGTGGGGAAGCCAAGGGCTTCCATCACATACATCAATAAATCCTTGCAGGAGCTTACACTCTGTGTGTTAACTTTCCAGTCGTTTGCCACCAATAGTTTTCTCCGAAAGAGATCCCTTGAGCTTATCCTTTTTTTGTTATAATTTTTACTAACATATTCATATACTCTATAATTAATATACTTTATGAAAAACAAATTGAGAAAGTATCATGATTAGACTAAGGGATTTCTAAGTTCCATTTATTCTTATGAGTTTAAGAATTTTATTTGTGGTTTTAATAGAGTATTAGACATGGTATCATAAAAATTTTTTTAAAAATATTAAACATTATATTGGCAGACAGACTACAAGGAAGCAATCATTTCAAATCTTTTTTTTAGAATTATATAGCATATTAATACACACATAGAAAATAAAATGTATGGGTGGGATCAAACAAAATCCTTTGTCAGCTTAAATAGAAATGTTTAATTTCCAAACTCCTTCTTCCCTAATTCTTGCTAACAGAAAATGAGGGTCCTTCTTTCAAAATGTTGCTCTCTAAAATGATAACATGGGCCGCATGAAATTCAGAGGTAAAGGGACGAATATACTTCTTGTAACGGCTGTGCTTGCCTGAAAAGCCAGTGACATCTTTGAATAGGACCTTTAAGATAAAGGCTCTTTGTAATCTTCCTTCTTCTCTTTGTGCTTTATATTCTGCTCTCTTTCCTCCAACTCTTCGAGGAGTTCAAGCACAAGAAGACCCATTTACTCCCTCTGTACGTGCCTGCTCTTCTCTCAGCCAGCTGTATTCTTTCCCTAAACATCGCACTATTCAACTGGGCATTTTCTACTTTGCTTTTTCTTTGCTACTCATTTTACCCATTTCTAACAAGACCATTGAGAACACAGTTTTCTCAATATAGAAAAAGAAGCATCGTTTTTCTTCAGTGGCGATTAGGGCTAAATGTTAACGTAGAGGGGTGGGGCCTCGCTGAGAGAGCATGACATTTGTCATTACAACTTAGCCACAGAGATGCCAGTGTGGGATGGAGACAACACATGCTTATTGCAAAATGGGCTCCCCACAGTCACGCCACATGAGTGCTAATAGGTCAAAGAACAATTGCGATGGTGATAACTTTCAGTTTCTAGATACCAATCTTTCTTAAGTTACATAAAAAGGTGCAGTTTATATCTTCCTTGTGTATTATTTCCATGGCTACCCAGTCCCTCAATTGTTTTGCAAAATGATGCTGTTGTTTACAATGTTAGATTTGCATGACCAAAACAAACAGGTGCTCTGTCTGCCACAAACTGGCAAGCCAGTTTGTTAACTGTACATTAATCTCAAGGAAATACCTTGTTTGGGGTATAGCATCAGTTCACTTAGCAAAGGAGTAATTATGTAATCTAAGGCCTTGTTGAAAACTATCTTTCAGTAATTTGAACTGTATGTTTAATAAGACAAAACAAGTTAAAATACATGTACACTATTTTTGTGGACTTCAGAGGCATAATGCAGACTGAAATACAAGCATCCCACTATTGGTCAGTGCAAGATGCTGTGTCTTCCCTTTATTGCTGTTTTTTTTTTTTAATTTTAGTTTCCTAATCTCATTCTTATTTTCATTCTCTTATCTACTCTAATCACTTTAATTCACATCCTTAAAAATGTAAAATTCTGTTTTATGTTTTTTAATTTAAATTGATTACTTTGATCTTGTTATGATGCTTACTCTTCATTTCATATCGATCCAGTGTTATTGGATTCCTCTTACTTACTGCAGCAGTTTGAATGCTTTATTACATTTTGCTTATATGTTCTCTCAGTAATGAAGCCAGTGAAGGCTTCTTTGCTACAGCAAATCTTGTTGCAGTGAATATCCTCACACATACACTGGTGTGAATTATTTCATTCAGTAACTATGTATTAAGTATCTAATAAAGTGTCAGGCACTATTCTAGGCACCTAGAATATTTCAGAGAACAAAAGAAACAAAAAGCTCTGGCCTCAAGGAGTTTATGTTTTATTAGGTTTTCCCTAGAGAATATGTCTAGGAAAGGGACTGCTGGGTTTTATAGCATATACATTCTTAATTTCATTGCCAGAATTCCTCTGAAATAGTTTTATCAAAATAAAATATGAGTAGTATATGAATACCCTCACTCCCCCTGCCCCAAACCCAATTGGCTTGGGGAGTTATATAACAATAAGAGTTGGCAAACTGTTAGAAATAAAACGGCATATTATTTCTCTGATTTCTAGAAATCAAGTATTTCCACACATCTCTAAATCATTTGGCTTTAACACATAAATAAATTGCTTAGTTGTAATTGTATCTAACATTCCTGCTTTGCTTTTTAAGCATTTAAAAATATTTTTATCATAAATTAAAGAAGATGGTGAAAGAAGCTAGAAAAAGTACAACAGACTCAAAATAAGAGGGCAGGAAATACATAATATATAAACAGTAGCAGGATTCAATGAAATAGAGAAAAATGACCACAGTAAAACACAAAAGATATGACATTTTTTAAAATTTGGTTCTTTAGGGAAAAGCACATAAAGAATACAAACCTTTGGTAAGGTATAACAAATATAACTGAAAACAGATACAAATAAACCAAATTCAGAGTGAGAAAAGCAACTAGCATTATAATAGTGATTATAAACTATACACCAATAAATTTGGAAAAAAGAGATCATTTCTATAGTTTGTTAGTATAGAAATTCCTCTGAACATGTAGAGCACCTGCCTGTAGATTTTGTCTACAAAATAAATTTGGAAAACTAGATGAAATGACAAAATCCTGAAAAGAAAACATGTCGAACTGTTATAAAAACAAAAACTTTACTATACAAATTTTATTAAATAAAAATTAAAAAGGCACTTTAAAGCAAAAAACAAAAAATATAAAACAGGTCCACATTATTTGAGAAGTAAGTACTAACAAGTTATTAATAATGAGCTATACAAGTTGTTAATGGAAAATATTTAAAAACAAGAAAGCTTTTTGTCTATCTTGTTTAATGAGACCAGTAAAATTACTTACTTCAAAAGCAACAAGGGCATAGTTTAAAAAAACAAACAAACAAACAAACAAACAAAAAAACCTTTGGCCATAAAGGATCAACTGCTGTCGAAATTGTTTTCTCTACAAAACTACAAAACCAGCCAAAAATGTTTTTAAACAGAGGACTGTACTCTCCAAGAAAAGGGAATAGTGAGGTGAATACTCTGAGTGACCAAAAACTTCTCAGAGGTAGTTTCTAGGCTACAGCATAGAGAACAAAAACCCAAACAGAGCTCAGCAGTCACCCTGTGCTGAGGAGACAACTGTAGTTCAAGTAAGCCAAGGATTCTAGAACTGTGGGATGGAGTAGTGGAGAGGATGATCTGTACTCAGAAATAGTTCTGCACATCTGCAGAGAAATTCCTTTGAGACTTCAGCTAAGTGCTGTTCTGTTTATACAAAAGACTATGATGGAACCACCAGGAAGCAGTAGGCTGAACAATTTTCTTGACATTATAGCAGGCTGTGAAGAGTCTGTACTGCTACCAGGTATAGCAAAGAGACCTCATAAGAATGGGGCATTAGATAGAGTTCTCATGTATTGAGTCTTGCCTTAATAGCGGGACTAATTGAACACTGGGGAGAAATGTCTGATCTGAACTAACACTAACAAAACATAAAAGAAATCTTTGAAAGAATCAAACAGACCCCAGGTAACTGCATGCCAGAAAAAAGCAAAATATTCTTTAAAGGAATATAAATATCCAGCATGAATGAGATAATCTCGAATAAAAAAATCACCAAGCATGCAAAAAATAACATGGTCCATAACAGATTAAAATCAATCAATTAACAGAAATCAGAGAGATGATGAAATTCACAGAGGACATTTACACTATTGGACAATTTTTGTAATTTTAAATTTATATTAGAGATGACTAAAACCTTAATAAAATATTAAAGAGTGGCAGTGAATAAAATTATTGAAACTTGGAATTTGTTCCCCGAGATTAAGAAGGTAAAATATGAACATCATGAGGAGAGGAAAAGAAGATATGAGAAAAGACAAAAATGGAACTTCTAAAGTTAAAAAATAAAATATCTAAACTTAGACACTACAGCAAATTAGATTACTATAAAAAAATAAACTGAAAAACAAAGCTATAAAATCTACTCAAGTATATGTTTTCCTAAGAACACTATAAGAATATTTATTGACATAAAGGTTTGGGCTGAGTATGTTATGAAATGGACTAAAAAGGATCATATTGTTTCCTTTCCATCTAGAATTTGTCTCTTACTCTACTGTCCCTAGGAAGTGTTATACTCCTGGAAATTAACCAGGATGGTTGAAGCCAGGAAAAAAAGATCAAAAGAAGAAATAAAAACATCGAGATATTATATTATAAAAGACCAACTAAGAAAAGATCGAAGAAAAGAACAACTTCTTCAACGAGAAGAAACCTTGGAAAGGTGCATTACGGTTCCTTTTTGGATATTACAATCTATCATTAGGCACACAAAATCTGACTTCATGCAAAAATCATGCCAGTAACTTTTAGCCTTGAGTGCAGAAGTTTGTTGGTATCAGTTGACATTCATTTTAAATTAGTATTTACTATTTTACACATTTTTTTTTTTACTAATTAGTTGTGGGGAGCCGTTCTTATCAAGGCTCTTATACCTGAGATCTAGGCAACTTAGCCTTGGGACAGGGTCTGCCTCGCCCTGTGCTATCTGATAGGATAAACAGCATAAAGTCAGTCGCCCTGACATGCCCTGACATGCCCTGGGCCCCTTGAGCCATTTGCTTAAACTCATCTGACCTTGCAGCCCCCTCCTATCCCGGGACCCTTCTGCATTTTTGGGTCATATAAGGAAATGGAATGTTCTGCAGTTCAGTATCCAAGGCAACCGTGCTTATGCAAATCCTCCCCTTTATATACTCTATCCCTACCTACAATAAATGAGACTTGATCAGAAAGCCTGTCTTGTCTCCATTCTTAGTGTTTCTTATCCCCCTTCTCTTTCAGTGCTTGGGGCCCCCGTTGACTGTCCCGCGGGTTGGGACAATTAGTCATTGGCCACTTTGGAATCTATGTACAGAAATGAAAATATTCTATGAAGAAAATGACTTTATATTATGAATTCCATTCAAAATATGGCTTAAACTCAAATCCTGTTCTGGATCAAAAAAATTAAAGTTAAATTCAGAACTATCTTCTCTTAGGTAAAAAGTTTGGCTTAAAAAGATATAGTGTACTAATCATATCTTTCTTTATTATTACTTATTTTTTAGAACACAATCTTTTTTAGATTTAAAAAAATAATAATCAATAACCATTTTTATTTTTGCTTTGTTTTCCTGATTTTAGTCTTTGAGATATTGATAATATAATTATCTTACATCCTGCATTTTTGTTTACCTGATTTTTAGAGTTTTGCATATCGTAAATTTTGCATTTATAAACATTTGTTTTCTCAGAGGTGACCTGTTGGACTAATAAAATTGATTTGAAGCTCATGGTAAAAATGCCAGACACTGTAGTACCTTAGAACTATATAAGTCTTGCTTATACTAAATAGAAATGTGAGATAAAAAAATCTTATCAGGTAATTACTAAGTATAGGGATACCACCTTAGATTTTGTTCTCTTATTTTAATTCATGTGTTAATGATGTATATTTGTTGATCAAACAGTTTCAAGGTGAAAATTTTAAATTTAAGTTTTTTAAAGGAATAACAGTTAAGTCATATTTCATAAGTAGTAATAAAAAACAAAGTTTGGACAAATTTTGTTAGGCATTGTTGCAACGGGGTAAAATTACATAAATTGTGTCAAAATAAGAATGTGTTGCAATTAAAATTTAAAAACTAAAATATATTTCTCTCTTTTAGTAAGTACTAAATTTTTACAAATAACACGGGTTTTTAAGTACAAGTTCCAATCATTTTATTCATTGCCACTCTTTAATAACTTATTAAGGTTTCAGTTACCTCTAATATAAATTTAAAATTATAAAAATTATCCAATAGCAAAAATTTAAGAATGAAACTAGATATTTAAATTAATTTAATAACTTTCACAAATATATGAAAGTTAAATAAAAACTTTTTTAGAGAAACTAAAGAAAAGAGGAATTATCAGAACTATAAGAATGTTAAAGAAAATTTTTTACCCTGAAGGATAAATGATACCAGGTAAAAATTAGGATGCACACAAGGAAATGAAAAGAAATAGTAATATGTAAGAAAGTTTAAGAGATATTTTCTCATTTAATTTGATAAAAATTGACTGCCTAAAGCACAAAAAACAATGTATTATGAGTTTTATAACATGTGGAATCAAAATATATAACAAAAACAACAAAACAGATGAAATGGGCACATATAAATACAGTTTGAAGGTTCTTACTCTATTATATAAGGTGGTATATTATTACTTAAATAAACTGTGATAAACTAAAAATGTATACAATAAACTCATAGCAAGCACTAAAAAGTAAAAATTAAAACAAAGAAGCATATTCTAATGACGTGACTGTTGGTGGGCTCTTGGAGGCTCCTGTACTATGGCTGGTCACCAGAGAGATCAGGTCATAATTAGAAGCATGGAATTTTCAACCCATTCCCCACTCTCCAGAGAGGGGAGAGGGACTGGAAACTGAGTTAGTGATAGATTGTGCCATAGGATGATACCGGCCTGGGAACTTAAGGAGAAGCTAGGAGAGTGATGTACCCAGAGAGGGCCCTGAGAAGCCACACCCCTGCCCCTTCTCACGCATCTCGCCCTACACATCTCTTCCACCTAGAAGTCATTCGTGTCCTGTAGCATATCCTTTTATAATAAATGAGTAAACAATAAAAAAGAGATAATAAGGTATGGATTTAGATAAAAGGAAATCCTAGAAAATATTTCATCAATCTAAAAAGGTAGAAAATATTTTTAAAGGAATTAGGATCAGATATAAGAAATAAACAAATATCAAGGTGTTAGACTTAAGTGCAACCATACTGATAATTACATTAAATACAAATGTCTTAAATATTCCAAACGTACTATTTACTCAAAAGTGACATTCAGTGAAAAGTCACAGATAGGTAAAAAGTAAAGTGATGGAAAAAGTTACACTACACAAATACTAATCCAAAATTTAAAAGCTGGCATGATTATATCAATATTAAGCAAAGTTAATTTCAGAATAAGACATATTACTAAAGAGACAAAGACAGCCATCTAATAATTATAAAGAGGTCAATTCACATACAAAGCATACTAAATGTGTGTGCACTTGATAATAGAATTCAAAATTCATACAGCAAAAATACTACAGATATAAAAAAAGAAATAAACACATCTATAGTTGGAGATTTCTAAACTTATATCTCAATAATAGAACAATAGAAAAAAAAAGAATTATTTTAAATTGAAACAATGCTGTCAGGTAAATTGACCTATTTGATACTTATGGAGCATTCCACTCAATAACACCATATTATCCATTCTTTTTAAGTGCCCATAGAACATTCACAAAGGTAGACAGTGTTATGGACCATAAAACAAGCCTCAATAAGTTTAAGGATTAAAATCAGATGTGTACTAACCACAATGAGAATAGCTTAGCATTCATTAACAAAAGATATCTGAAAATCCCATAACTATTTGCAAATTAAACATTATACTTTTAAATAACTCAATAACCCATGGATCAAAGAAAAAAATCACAAGGCAAATTGTAAAACATCTTAAACTGAGTTAAAAGAAGAAAACAATGACGAAATCTGTGAGAAGCAGTTGAATAAGTGCTTTGAAAAGTATTTATGAAATTTAACACATCCAAAAAAAATTATCTAAAATTAATGATCTAAGATGTGACCATATATGTCAATATTTATTAAAAATTATTAAACAAAAGCTGATATTTGCAGAAAATCAATGAAACTGATAAAAACTCTAGCCACAGTGATAAAGAGAAAGAGAGAAGACTCCAAATTAAAATACCATGAATGAAAGAGAAATATTACCACTGATTTTATAAGCACTAAAATGATATTAAATAAAATGAGCAAATCTAAAACAACTTTATTCTTTTTATTATATACTAATAAAAATAGCAACATAGACAAAATAAGCAAATTTCTTGACAGGCACAAATTTACATGCATACTCAATAAGAAATCAATAATGTGAATAGGCTCTAGCACATTTATTAAAGAAACTAAATTTGTAGTTCAAAATATAAAAAAAGAAAATTCCCTATTCAGATGGCTATCATGGTGAATTCTACCAAAGTTAAGTAAGAATTAATAACAACTTTATAAAAATTCTTTCCAAATATAGACTTAGAATGCTCCCAAACTCATTTAATAAGGTCAGCATTAACCAGATTGCAAAAACAAATAGAATAGAAGCAGAGTAAAGAAATGTAGAATGTTCTCCTTCATATATTTAGTTTCAAAAAAATCTTAACAAAATTTTAGCAAATTTAAAATCAATACAAAATGATAATGCTTTATGATTAAGTGGACTTTATTCCAGAAATGTAAATTTGTTTCAACATTAGAAAATCACTTAAGTCTATGGCCATATCACCCTGAATGCACTCAATCTCTTCTGATCTCAGAAGCCAAGCAGGGTCGGACCTGTTTAGTACTTGGATGGGAGAAAATCACTTAAGTAATTCACAAAATTAATAGAATAAAAGACAAAAATTTTCATTATTTCAATAGATATAGAAAAAATGGCAAAATTAATAAATATTTATAAGTAAATATTTATAAAACCTCAAAAAAACCAGGACTTAAAGGAAAGTTTCTTAACCTCATAAACAGCATCTATAAAAAAAAAAAATGATAGCTAACATAATTAGTGGTAAAAAGCTAAAGTGTTTTCTTCTTATATGCACAAGCAAAGCTTTCATCACTTCTAACTAACATAATACTAGAGGTTCTACCCACTCACTAAGGTAATAAAAAGAAATAAAAGGCAAAATATTTAAAAACAATAAGAAAAACTGTATTTGTACATCACATGATTATATAAGTAGAAAATATTTTAGAAATTTACAAAAAGAAGCTTTAGTATCTTAACTGAATTTATGAAATTCCCAAGATACAAAATCAATACACAACAATCAATTATATTTTCATTTACTAGCAACAAACAACTGGAAGTTGAAATAAAATCCTGATATAATTTATAATAGCAAAAAACAACGTGAAATTTGCAGAGATAAAGAGAAGTTTAAGAAAAATGGGCAATATCTATCTGTATATTGAAATTTACTATAAGAGAGAGAAGATAAAAAAACTTAAATATCTTGTTTATGAATGAGTCAATATTGTCATAATATCAAATTTCTTAAATTAATCTATAGATTCAGTGCAATAACAATAAAAATCCCAACACACTTTCTTTGTGTGCATGAAAAAAAATTGATTCTTAAATTTCTGTGGAAATGTACAGACCTAGAATACTCACAATAATTTTGTAAAAGAACAAAGATGAAGAACTGATATTACCTGACTTTAAGATGTAATATCAGTCTATGGCCATGCCACCCTGAACAAGCCTGATCCCATCTGATCTCGAAGCTAAGCAGGTTCAGGCCTGGTTAGTACTTGGATAAGAGACCACCTAGGAAGACCAAGTGCTATAGGAATAAAAAGAGATTGTAACCGACAAGGTCCTTGCAATCTGTGAGGTCAACCAAGGGTTGCTTTGCCTAAAAAATAAATAAATAAATAAATAAATTTTTAAAAATTAGTATCAAGCTATAAACATCTAAACAATATAGGATTGGTATAAGGATATATGTGTGGATCAATGGAACAAAATAATGTCCAGAAAAAAAAACACACATATATATATGGTTAATTTTGGACGAAGTTATTGGGATGATTCAAGGAGATAAGGATAGCCTTTTCACCAAATAATGCTAAAACGATTATTTTATGGTAAAAGAATTAATTTTAATCCCTACCTTACATCAAATATAAAAATTCATTCAATGTGTGCCATAGGCTTAAATGTCAAACCCAAAACTATAAATACTATAATAAGTAAAAATAGGAGAGAAATCATCAGACCTTGTATTAAGCTAAAATTTCTTAGATAAAACAACAAAAAAAAAAACACAAATAAATATTAACAAGTTGGAGTGTATCAAAATTAAAAACTTTTGCTCTTCAATACACTATACAGAAAATTAACAGGGAAGCCACAGATTGGGAGAAATTATAACAAAAGATTTATATCCAGAATGTAGAATTAACTCTTCAGTCTACTTAAAAGAAGATATGCAAATGACCAAAAGCATATAAAATGCTTATATCATTGGTCATCAGGGAAATGTAAATTAAAAATACAATAAATGCAAAAAGTATATTTAAAAATAGCATATCATGATACAATTTGGATTATTCCAGCTAAGCAAAGATGCTATATCATTAGAAAATGCTGTAAAATAACAGGAAAACCTTAGTAAAAAAAAAGCATTGTTAATTAATATATATGATTTTTTTTAAAAAAAAACAAGATATAAATGATAAAAATTAGGCAAAGAAGGAAATTCCTTAACTTAATAAAAACCAGATGCAAAAATTTTTACCAAATATATTTAATATAAATAAATAAATAACCTAAAGATTTTATTTTCTTTAAAAAAAAGCAGATGAGTTTGATAAATATCTTTTAAGATAAGGAGCTAGATGGAGTTTCTCCCATTGGTAAGACTGGGAGCTATGTAAGGATTCCCATTACCTTTGCTTTTGTTATGCATAGTAGTGTTTAGGGTCCTTGCCAACGCAATTGAAAAAGAAAACTGATGAGTCATGAGGAAAAAGACCCAAAAAAAGTCATATTTGAGTATCTTCAGAGAAACCCCAACAGAATGAGCAGGGAAGCTATATAATTTGTAAATCTTAATTAGCAGTCTGATAAAAATCCATTTAGTTACTAATTTATTTATTTGCTTGCATTCACAGAAGAAACTGCAGAGGAAGATGGATTGTTGTTAAAAAAAGGAAGGAGAGTTTCATTTTGTGAGGGTTGGGTTCCATGGGAAGGACTCTGAGGAAAGGCTAAGGGAAGCAAGCATCAATTCTGAATTGGCTGGGTTTTTAAGGAGGAATTCAAAAATGGAGGAATTAACAAGGAATTAGGTGCTGTTTTAAGGGAAAAGTAGCTAAACAATTGGGTTAGATCTCGGCTATCATTGGGGAGAAAGCAGTAAATCACTCAAAGTGGGTTCTCTTTGGCATTTTACAACTGCAGCATGACCTTGGGTGATAAAATGTTGTTAACTTTGCAGCTGACTTTATCTGTGTCTGTCCTGATTAATGGCAGGCCTTTTTCTTTTCAGTTAGAGCTAATTTTCACTTTTCACTCCTGGGTAGTTTTTGAATTGCACAACTAAAGGAGACCTTAGCAAAGTGGCCAGAGAGACCTCCTTACAAATGCAATTGTTTTTCTCAATTCTGTCAAAAAAAGTAGAAATTAAAACTTAAGAAGTAAAATATAAGTTCAATATCAAAATGAAAAAAAAACACAAAAATGTTAAAACTCCATAGTGAAATAGAAGAACATGTACATAAATTATACTTAAAATAGCTTAGTTTTAATTGAGAAAATTTGATATTGCAAAGATATCAATTCCCATTGCACCCCCACAAAATTACCCCTCTTATTCAAGTCAATTCAAACCAAGATTTTTAGGAGGAACTTGAAAGTACTAATTTTAAAATTTATATGACAAAATATCTATAAATATACAAGGTAAATTTTTGAAAAGTAAACATAGAGGCAAATTGAGAAGAAGCACCCTACAATGGTATAAAACTTATGACAAAAGCAATAAAATAATGTCTAGAAAGACAAATCAGTCAATAGTCATGAAATAGCATGAAGAGCCCAAATACAGACATCTATTCATACAAAATAAATGAAAGAGATAGCATTACAAATTACTGGGGGAAAAGATTAGTAATTTTATAATAGTTGCAGAATAAAATGTTTCACTATGTAGAAATAGTTAAAATTGAATGCCTACCTCATAGCATATGCAAATAAAAGTTTCAAGCCGATCAAACACTTAGACATCAATGATAAGACTATAGTTAATAGAAAAAATGTATTTTTTTTATTTTATATTTCAGTGGGCAAAAAGTAAAAATTTGAGTCTTATCCAAATTAAGAATTGCTCTTCATAAACCATAAACAAAGTAAACAGATGAGGAAAGCTATTTACTTCATTGAAAAATTTTAAAATATATATAAATAATTTATATGAATACAAATATATTTATATAATGCTATGTAATATTTATATATATATAATTATGTAATTTGTAACTTCTATAATTAATTATATATTAATAATAAAAATAATGAAACTGTAATAAATATTTGAAAATGAATTATTTTCATTTCTAATTGTCAAATCTTTATGATATAGCTGAACATTCCAAAATATCTTAAGATTTTCTTCCATGTTAAGGATGTGCTTCTTATTTATATGCCACACAAATCATTTTGTATCTGGCAAGCTGTTAAAAAAATGTAGGTCTTCTGAAATAAAAGATAAATATCTATCCAAAATCATAATACCAAAAAAGAAGTCACAGAAAATTGAAGAGTGCAATTTGAGATATCAAAATATGAAAGCCCTTTTGCCATTTTGATATTAAATTGATAAACTGAAAGGAATAATAAATGCTCTAGTTCATGTTGACCAAAAATAACTAGCACTATACTCTCATTTTGACCATCACTTTTATAAATTACAAACTACAAAATAGTTATAGTTTTTATTTTCTTCCATTCATAGAAGCTATTCATATTCAGTATTTTCATACTGAAAAATACTAAAAAGCAATTAAGTATAGAAATAATAAGTTGACTATTGGTGGAGAAGTATGAGAGCTTGACCTTAGCGCTGTAGGAAAAGAATGTGACTTTTCATTAATTTGTTTCATAGAAGAAAATGATTACAATTATTTTGTGGGGGAAAAAAAGTCAAACGTTTAACCATTTTCACAACTTTCACCAGCATTGGCAAGGATGCTTTTATCTTTTGTCATGCTGTTCTTAGCTTAAAGCATCCTTCTTTCAACAGAAATACTTGACAGCTGATATTTTCTTCTCTTACGTCTACTTCAACTGCTAATTGCATATTTATAATCCTTCAATCAAGAGGAAAAGAGAAACAGATTAGAAAATTTTTCTATCTGTCAACAGAGCTATGTACTAGAATGAAACATCTACTCATTAAATATAGAGAACTTTATGACGTCAATAATAAGTGTTATAAAGGGCACAAAGGTATTATTAATTCTGAAGGAATGCAGGACTATAAAAACAATAAGTCATTTTGACAGTTGCTATGAAGACTATTACCAAATGTTATGTTTACTTGACTAGCTCAATTTATTAAACAAGACTCAAAGAATCTACAGTTTTAATCAACTGAGATGTGCTATTATAAACAATTACTAATGGACTAAAGCTTTGCTTCTCTTCTTAATGATTAACTTGTGTCTGCATTTTTACTAGTGTGGGCAGTTTAGAGCATGTTTAAAAGAACCTTAAATTGATTAAATAAAACTGTAGAACAGATTTAATGAAAACATAAATGTTTCTCTTTAAGTTAAATTAAGCTAAAAATGCAAGTCTCTTTAAATATAGTATGTGATTATCTTTGCAGGGAGAATTCACAAAGGTATTTGTTTACTATGAAAATTAAAGAACAATAGTGGATTTAAATCCCCAACAATAATCATTGATTAAATTTCTCTATATATCTCATGAAAATTCAATTCAGAATCCTAGAAAATAGCATTTTATTTTTTATTAGTTTTATTTAATTAAAAGAGAAATAGTTGAAGGACTTGATCTTCTAAATAATCTAAGATATTAGATGAAGGATTGGGCTATAGTTTAGAGAGATATACTGTTTTTAAACTTTCTATCTGTTTCTGATTAACTCATATTGGAAGCAAGTTTCAGTGACATCAGTTTTTTTTAACTGTAAGTTTTTCATTCTTGCATTTTTCTACAAGTATATGTTGAAGTCATTCTTTCATATAGACTTTTGTAGGCAGTAAAAGACAATTGCACTGAAAAATATGTACTTGATTTATGTTCCTATGAATTAACTTCTGAAACATTTCACACCATTTATATGCATGTGTTCATTTGTAGATGTGTGTAAGCATGTGTGGGTCTATGTATAAGTAGTTTGTGTGCATGGGCATGTGTGTCTAACTGGTATGTGTATGCATCAATTTATGTGAAAATGTGTCTATTTGAGAGTGTATGTGTTATACAAATTTGTATGTACGGGTAACTGCATGCATAGGTAAGTCACACCCAAATTGAGAGTAAAAGCAACTTCAGCAAAGTAATTAAAAAAGGATACATGAATCTTTTGTTAACTTTACAAATGTGATCCTTTCAGATATATCTCTTTTTCTACTTTAAAATGATATCAATGGCCAATTA